>VYXH01007363.1:0-14459 GCA_013397275.1 Burhinus bistriatus | reverse complement strand
AAAAAAAAAAAAAGAGAGAAATATGTTACTATAACCACCATGAGCCTGTTCTTCTTGGAGTTTTTCATCTCCAAATTTCCTTGCTTTTTGTCCAGAGTTATAAGCTACTCTTTCATAAGCAAGCAATCATTTTTCTGTTTGTCATGTAAAGAAAGATAGACTTGGTATTAGGCTGCTTTATCCCATTTTTCATTTGAAAAGCAGGCTGCAATGTCACTGAGCTTATTCAGAGTGTTGCAACCCTTATTCCACTGGGCTCTGCTAGGCAGAGAGTAGAAGTGGCTTTGAGTTCGTAGCTTAACCTGGTTTGTCCCTTCAGTTCAGCAGCAGCAGCTGTCTCATATAGCTAATGATGTGACGCAGTTGAGCTGGAGTTTATGGAAAAATGACATCATTAACTACAGTCAGGTAAATCTTCATGCAGTTGTGCTCAAAGTCAAGAGCCCAGCTGGGAATGATGAATGCAAGGCAGTTCTGAGCATGGAACAGTACTTTTAAAATAGAAAATAGTTTAGAATACCCAGCAGTGTTCCTCAATCTGGAACCTGCATGAGCCAGTGGTGGTTCTGTGCTGTGTTTGAAGCTGGTCCTCTTAGATCATTGTGCTCAGTAGGTCGGTGACAGACTACTCTGCCCCAAACAACTCCTCCTCTCCCCCTCCAACACTTTGATACGTGTCTGGAAAACTTGCATTGACTGTACTGGACTTCGGATCAGATCTTAATTGGCTGGCTAGACAGCATTTGAAGGAGAATCCCTTGAGGTGCATACAAAATACACAGCTGTCCAAACAAGGCAAAACTGCTTATCTCTAAAGCCCGTATTGCAAGGGGAGAAACGCTAATCATTGCCATAACAGTCTTGACTTCTGTGGGGAGAGAAGCTGAATTTATTGCTTACTGAGATGGGCTCCTTTTTCTTGGGGTATTGGTGATAAACTCAGTATACACAGCACATGGTTGATGAGGAAATTGTATTTATTTCCTTATCTTCCCTCCTGTCCAGGGAGGTTTCTGTCTGAAGAGTCACCAAATATAAAACTTAGAGTTCTCCCAATCTGAATTCTGCCCCCTTTGAACTTCCATTGTATTTTTTTTCCATCTGTTCGGTTTTAAAATTCATTTTTGCTTCTCTATCAGGCCCTTTCCTATGTTAGGAGGGTCACAACAGGGAATTTGTAATTTTTTCACTGATGCAGGAAGCTGCTGTTGTGCTTAAGTGCTTTCGAATGGTGTTTCTTGCAACCACAGAAGTGTTGTGTAAAGAGAGCAAGGGTGGGTGTGCCCTTGTCCTTCCTGCTACAAGACATTTGGTGTTAATTTCCACATGAATTTAAATGAGTGGCTGTTGTCAGTTTTCAAATAGAATTAATTGTTCTGGCTAAAGGGAGTGTTACTACATGAAGTGAATATACCATGTCTCTTTTCTTTTCAAATCTCTTTCCTTCACGTAATGCCATCAACAGTTTAATTCTTAAACTGATGCTATATTCACAGAAAAGAAAAATATGGTAAGTACAAAAAACCAAATATCGGTAATTGTATTTCAAGTCAAGTGTCTGTTTCATACACCAGTTTCTTGTTAGAACTGAGGAGGAGTCTCAGTACCAAAAATGTGGTTTAAAAAAAATAAATTTAAAACTTTGTATTTTAAAAATCCTAAGTTTGAAAAGTTCTTGGCAAAGATGACAGGAATTTGGGCAAATAGTAGGAGCGGATCACTCTGTACATAAACACAGATTTGAATTCTTAAATAATGATGCATTATGTATTGTTCACAGCCATTAACTTTTTCTTAATACTAACTGTGTTTTTATTGCAGATACATTATGTTCCACCACTTCTTGTGTACCTGCTTTGTCTGACCTCCTGTGGATACCAGCAGCAAGTGGGTGAATTGTGACGTGCTTATTTAAAGGGCTTCATCAATCTCATGTTTCATACAGAGATTTATCAAGTGATAAAAGGTAATTAACAGTCGGGGCTTTATCTGTAGTGACAGAATGCTCTGATTTTTGAACCTGCAAAGTTGTATGTTTGAAGTGGTATAGCTTAAGATCCTAGCTCTGGAGGTTTCCCTAGAAACCCACAACAACAACAAAAACCAAAAACACAAAGTGAAGGTAAGGGAGGATTATTTTCAAGAAGAGAGTTGAGATTTCGCAAAACTGGTACAGCCCATAGCTTAAATTGTCCGAAAGAAGAAAAAAAAAAAATGTTGTTGTGAATGCTGCATGTTATTAAATCATGAGGATTTTGTATGTCCTCCATATTTTAATGAAAATTATTGCATAAGTGGTGCTTTTCATTCTCATTAATTAATTTCTCCCTGGTTGACTTACAAAGAACCATATGAATTAGAGCAGCCCATTGTGGCTGGTAAAATTAATCCTCAGGTGCATTGGAGGTACAGACAGCAGCAGAGAATTCCATGTAAACTTGTTGCATTGTAGATGCTGGTGATTGTGGTTTAGAGCAATATGGGAAGTATATTTAGAAGCTGTGACTTGAAATATCGCCCAGATTAGGAACATTGAAATAATCCTTTTGGAGAAATTCCTCTGTTCATCAGTACCAGGGTCAGATATTTTATACTTAGTAGCTTTGATCTCCAAATCAAGATGTTTATATTCCATCTAGATCGTTACACATTCTTGTTACATGGATAAATGGACAGGCTAGTTTTCACTTTCACTGAATCTTGATTGTGTCAGACATCCACTTTGAGATGTGTGTGGACCTAGTACATAGCTCCTTTTTGGCAAATACCTCTGTGGTACTGTGAGTAACGTACCTACAAAAGTCCCATTCTCGGTATATTAAGTCCTTTTATACAGCTATGTGAATTCTTTACATGAATATTTACATTCTTTACACAAACACAGAAATTCTTTTTAATTATGGTATGATAACAAATCTGTTCCCTGTAGCCCAGATAATGATACTCAAATATGTTCTACAAACAGGTAGATTAATGTCTCCCAGTATATTTAGTCTCAAATTACTCAACTTTTACAATGTTCAGAAGAATAGGTCATATTTTAAATATGCTGGATGAACATCGATTAATTTTTTTTTTGCCATGTTTAATGTTTCTATTGTGTGTGATGCAATGGTCTCTGGGTGGAGCAAAGAAAGGAAAACCAAGTGTGTCCAATTGGAGACTTGTCTGTTAAGAAATACAGGTAAAAGCAGTGTGGTTAATGATGAGCTCTTTCACGCCATGGGTGAGTGGTGACCACGTGTTTCAATTACTGCACATGTGAAGCTCTGTCCATAGAACTGATTTACTTGGATGTATAGGACAAAGGTCAAGACAATGCATTTTCTGTTTTTCAGTGAAGAAACTGATTTAGGGATATTTCTTCCTTTCACCTGTTTCATCAGCACTTTGACACAAAAGACAAACTTGAAACTTGAAAATTACTTAAATTGAAGTAGTGACATAGTATACAAATAGATCTCTGGAGATTTTTCACATTGTTGCATGGAACCTTTGAAATTAGTGCAACAAAAAGAATGGAGTAGAGTATTCTGTTACAGTATTTACTTTGCATTTTTTACTGCACTTTGTTGATATTTCACATTCTGAGGTATGATTAAGCAAGGTTCCCTTCTTGGTTTATGGAGTTTTTTAATGTAGAAACAAGGAGGGAATGATGAGAGTTTTTTGAAATGGCAAATGTGTTTGTAAAAGCACAAACTTCATGAAGGAGAGCTGGGCAGAAGCATGTCTGTTTAGTTCACTTTTGAAATTGGCCAGGTTTTCAGTTAGTTCTGTAAACAATATTTCCATTCAGTGTTGGATAGACATAATACCAAGTGACCAAGATGAAAAGATCTGTCAGTTCATGTGAAGGTTTGTATTCAACAGAGGATTAATATTGGAGTATATTAGGAAAATTACTGTGGTAATTAAAGAAGGCTTCCTTTGGAGATTAAAGCTGTGAATGTTTTTATAAGCAAGTGGTAGAGCACAAACATTACAACTTACATATAGTTGACAGAGGTAGTGAGAAATCTTTTAAATACTGTGTTTCCAGTGATGTGGTGGTTATTTTCTTCTAAGAAACATGAATTCCATGATGGGTTAAGAGAAATGCATTGTTTTCCTTAATTGAACGCTTACTTGTTACCTGTGTGCTGCCTTTGCAGCTGAAAGCACAAATCTTCTCGTTTAAAGGTGGCTGGCTTTATGAATGAGGCATAGGGAATCTATATGCCCCCCTGAATCAGGGCCCAAGGGCTGTAGAGAGTGACACTTGCACCTAGAAATCCAGATTTATATGTCTGTTGTACAGTGGCTCTTTGTGTTGCTTAGTTTGGGAAATAAAATTATGCTCTTTTCTCTTTGTGGTTGTGTCTCTTTTTTTCTTTGCCTCAGAATTACCATCATGGTAGCATAGTTCTATCCTCCTGTAAGTGTATTTGAGTATTTTTGTCTGTCACATAGCTCATGAAGTTAATGTTTTCCTCCTTTAATATGTTTAGCCTTTTTTTCTGCTGACTTAACTGTTGTAATCTATTGTTGTAGCACAAGTCATCTTTAGCCCACATAAATGTATAGCCGTATGCTCATCATTTCCTCAGTAATTGTAGTTAGGAGCAGACAATAAAAAAAATAAAATGTTCCAAACAGCTCTTTTATGATAAAGCAACATAGTTCAATATAAACAGAAGCTGTTGAAAATTACACTTTAAGAATGTAACACCCATCTGCCTATGCAAAACAATAAACATATTTTTAAGTTAAACAGTAGCATTTTCATGCTCAATATCTTTATTTACTGTTCAGTATCTTCATCGATGACATACAGGGGGATTGAGCACAGCCTCAGCAAGTTTGGGAATGACACTGAGCTGAGTAGTGCAGCTGATACACTTGAGGGAAGGGATGCCATCCAGAGGGACCTTGACAGGCTTGGGAAGTGGACCCATGTCAGCCTCATGAAGTTCAACAAGCTAAGTGCAAGGTCTGCACCTGGCTTGGAGCAATCCCCAGTATTGGTACAGACTGGGGGCTGAATGGATTGGGAGCAGCCCTGCAGAGAAGGACTTGGGGATATTGGTAGATGGAAAATGAGACATGAGCTGGTGATGTACTCTTGCAGCCCAGAAAACCAATTGTATCCTATAAAAAGAAGTGTGGCCAGCAAGTCAAGGAATGTGGTTCTCCTCTGCTCTGCTCTTGTGAGAACCCACTTGGAGTCCTGCGTCCAGCTCTGGGGTGCCCAGCACAAGGAAGACATGGACAGGTTAGTCCGAGTCCAGAAGAGCACCAAAAAATGATCAGAGGGCTGGAACACCTCTCCTGTGAAGACAGGCTGAGAGAGTTGGGGTTGTTCAGCCTGGAGAAAAGAAGGCTCAGGGAGACGTTATTGCAGCCCAAACTATTCTATGATTATAAAGAAACCAAATCTTTGTAACTGGTGTCTTGTTTAGACCTGTTCTGCATTTTCAGAATGTGACACGTGGAATTCCAGGTGGTAGTTACTTGGAATCAGTCTCAATAAAAGCAAGATTTATAGACCGTGGTCAAAGCTTTTATCATAAGCATGGATTATACTAATTAAAATTATGAAGGAGTCATGGAAGAGCAAAGACATTCTTCAGCTGGCTTTTGGAATGGGCTGCCGATCTCTTTTTTTAAACTTTGGGGATTTTTTTTCACTATCAAATATAACTGTAGTTACATTTTGAGTTACTAGTCTCTTCTTTTCTTTGATTACATTTATCAGAGAGGATTTTTAGCTTGAGTTCCTTATGAACAGACTTAAATGATGAGTCTGAAAGCATGAGGTCTTAGAAGTCCTCCCATTTGTAGATACAAAAAAAGTCTGCTTACTTAGAGTCTCACCTCAGCACATTTTGTTGTAAGTGTCTGCTTAGGACTAAAACTTAGCTGAAAGGTGCTATTCCTACCCTTCTCTTCATCAGTGCCAGTTTATGACCTAGCTAGTTGTTTTGTCTTGTAAGTTCTCAGTGCAATTTTCGCATTTAGACTGGGAATATAATGAGTTGCACAGATGTCATTAAAGGGATTATTTTGGCTTTCAGATGTTTCACTTGGACAGGTGAGCACACACTATCTAAAATACAGTGAGAGGTAATAAATGCTCTGGTTGGTCTTCCAGTTAATATCTTTGTTTTTCCTGTCATAGTGTCTGTTACTTTTCAGACTAGGGCTATGTAGTAAATCAAGGAGAAGTGCACCTTCTAGTAAACCTTCTAAGCCATTCTCTCATCCTCAGCTGTTAATGTTTTTCCTGTGTCAGAACAGTACTATCAGTAAATAGAAATATTACAAGCAAAACCAAGTACAGTTAGTAAAGAAATACTCCTTAAATTTCTTTCAGGCAAATGCTCTGAACAGAACGAAAACGAACAATGGCCTGTCTTACAATGACAAATATGGAAGGTACAGCAACTTCTACTGTCCACCAGAATGGTGACATCCATGGGAATACCAGTGCAGCCAAGCAGACAGAACCATTGCTTCAAGTGTACCTTTATTATTCTCCTGGGAAGGCAAGTGGAGATTACCTTCAATTTCCAGCTGGAGAATACATTGCAGAAGAGATTTGTGCTGTTGCCTGTAAAGCCTGTGGTGAGTATATCCATGACAGTTTTTCTAATGAAGGAGTGAAATTCAGCTTAATGCAAGAAAGTTTTTAATAATCCAGACCTCATCAGAATGGTGACATTTTAACTGAAATGCTAATCTCTGTTCTTTCAGAAGTAATCAGTATTACAAGTAATTAGCACCAGGCTGCAGAACTGTTCCTGTCGGAATGGTTGTGAAACTGACATTATAATTCGGGGACTGCCACCTTTTTTCAAGTAATTTGAGGGTATACTGTCCTTTAACTGAAAGTCTACTTTCATTGAGCTGAGATGTAGTTTGGATAATTAAATCACAGCAGGAGCTGGAAATAGCTTGAATTACTTTCTGATGCAACCCTGCAAAACAGATCGGTCCTGGAAGTTATGTGTGTATTATTTATTATACGTCCTTTACCACTTTGCAGATGGAAACTGTTGTATTAGATGTAATATGACTGCCTGTGTGTGCGCGGTTAATGTTTTTCATAATCGTTTAAGGAATAAATTGAGTAAATGACAAGATAGTATATTTAAAAAAAATAAATAAATAAAACATGTTGTATCTAAGAATACCTTTGAACTGTTACATTTACGCAGAGTTTAACATGAGCAGGTGGTGAGACCCACAGTAAAATAATTCAAGTATGCATTTTGTGCATGCATCTTTCTTTCATTGCAAAAGTACGTCGAAATTGTGGGAAAAAAAAAATTAATTCCAATGAACTTCATATATTAGTGACTGCCTTTTTGTACCTTAGGCATATATGCACACACACACATGTACACAGAGTCTCCCTATATCTTCTTTTGGGGTGTTAGTGATACAAGGCTGGATTTGTCTTTTAGCTTTCCAAGTGCCTCATTTCCGGTGTAAATGAATTTAAAAGAAAGGCTTATAATTCCAAATCTTTCTTTTCCAGTGGATCACAAATATGAAGCTGCTGGCTGACTGTACATTTTATTATCTCCAAACGTCTTATACGTTTGTGATTTTTGTCTTGAATGCTATACTGTTTTTAAATATGGTTTTAATGACACTACTTTTGGGAGGGATCTATCAGTGTTTTCTGTGCTGTTGAATGTCTTGTGCTGACTGAGTCGCATGCTGTGCGTTGGGAATTTGCTTGTATATGGTAGTTTCACAAAGATTCTTCTGGGTTTAAGCCCCGTTGTTCCTTGGAATTCTTTAGGTGTGGCAGAGTCTAAGATCCAAGTTTGTAGAGTTGCTTTTCATGTAATATGAGAGCTTTAGGCAGATAAGCACATATGAGTTTAGCAGAAGCACTGCCTGGGATTCATTCTGGGACACCATGAGGAAGTAGTATGATTTTCAGAGGTTTGCGAAATTTTAGCTGTTCGAGATTCTACTGCTGTAATGACCTTGTAGTAGGTCTGGGTTTGACAGATGGACCTGGGAGTGTTTTCAAATCAAGTGTGTCTTTTTGATGGTGATTCAAATTAAGAGCTTCCAGGTATCTTCCACTGTCTCCCCAAGGTTCTGTAGTCTCTTTCCTCCAGTTGAAGAAAAAGAAAAGGTATTGTCTCCCCGCTTTAGAAAATACACCCATACTCATTTCTGTAATAAGGATAGATTTCTTAGCACTGGTGCCCGTGTATTTTGAGCTTCAGTTCTACCTCTGTTAGGTTTGTCCGCTTAGCTCAGACGCTCAGGTACAGCATCTAAAGGTGTACAAGGCTAGTGGGGAGAGGGAGGGGTTCTTCGCTTTCTGAGTATTAAAGTGATACTGAATTTTTACAGTAGGTGATAGTTAATTTTTTTAAAATGGAAATAAATACTGTTGTAGTCTCTGAGGGTATTGCTGAGGGAGTGAAATAGTGAGCAATTTGACTAGATAGTGCTGGGGGAAAAATGCTTCTTTGTTTAACTTAGATATTCATGTACCAACTTGCCAGAATATTAAACTGGTAAGGGATTGTGTCCATCAAATTAAAAATGTTCAAAATAACGTGGTCTTTGAAAGAATATACTGTATCACCAATCATGACATCAGGTGCCTTACTTCCTTTGCTTCCTATCTGACTAGACTTTTTTTTTTTTGTGATAAGGGAATAACAAGTCATCTGAACACAAATTTTCCAGTTACTTTTCTAATGAATCAGTTAGTTAAAGCTCACCTTGTGGAAATCTCCCAACCTAGTCTGAATTCACTGGTATAGTAACTACCTTGGTAGTTTGATTAGACGTTTCTACTGTTATTGTTGGTCTGTCTACTTTTTTCTTCTGTTTTCTCTGGTTTGAATTTTCCTTGCTTCAGTTTTCAAATGTTTGTTCAAGTTATGTTTTTGTTCTCCTTTCCCCATCACCAACCCATGAGAGATATTTATATACCATAATCAAATAATCTTTAGGTCTTCTTTTTGATAAAACTTTGATTGATTTGTTTCGCTTGAATGTCGTGTTTTCAGTTTTTTGGCTATATTCTGCACTGTCTCTGGTTTCCGAGGAAAACATGCAGCCCAAGCCATGTATGATATTCTTCTCACTCACATCACAAACATACAAAATACAATTCTTGCTAATCCACAAATCCAATTAGTCTTGTTTCCCATGACATCATCTGGAGACTTTATACTCTGTTACCTGTTTTGTCAGACCTCCACAGTCCTTCTCAAGGCTTCTAGCTTTTTGGAGTATCAGTTTCTGTTTTGCTGGTATGGCTAGTACCTAGCTCCTAGATACATTGTTTTATATTTGACTGTTTTAAAAATAATTTTGTAGGAATAGTACTCCTTATCAATTTGTTTTATATTTTTCTATTGTTTCAGCATTCTACAGTTTCTACAGTATATGAGCAGTGATTTATACTTACTTGTATGAATAAAATGGTTTATCATGTTGAGCCTTTATTCTTGTAGAACTGAGCTAGACAAAGTCCTCTGAGGAGTGATTTCTGCCTGGCAGCTGCTATGGCAGTATTATACAACCATTTTCTCAAAGGAATGTATAACTTCTTTCTAAATTGGTGGAAAAGGCTGAAATTGCTGCAGGTTTTTGTTCTCTTTCATAACAGTTGTTAGTGCTTAAATCACGAGGTACCACTTACTATTTTCTATTTTTTTTGAGGAGGTTTTGTGGTTGTACAGCAGAACATGTAGGTCTCCAAAGCCTATACAGTCAAATAATGTTTCTGTTGGCAAGACTTGTCTTTTGGGATTTAGCTGTGAATCAGAATACTTCATAAAGAGGAGAGTGGTTCAGGTAATAGGCATGTCTGAAATGTAACAAACTTGGTAATTGTTAATGAAATTTTTCTGTGATCTGAGCAATTGTTAGATCTCTTGATAGCAGAGCTGGTTACATCGAAGTATGGCTATTATTGGTGGCAAGAAGGGCTGGATCTAGGCAAACATCAGCAGTCACAGAGACAGCTTTGTTATGTACCTTTTACACAGTTCAAACAATTGAAGGTTTTCCAGTATCTGCTGACTTGACTTTAGATCTGTTGTATGTGGCGTGTATTGGCTATATGAGTATTATTCTGTCTAAATGATATTCAGTAGTTGCATGCCAGTTTGAAGCATGCATGCAGAAGCTAAGCCTTTCCTTATTTTATTTAAAAACAACTTTCTGTTTTTTGAAAAACATAATAAATATGAAACTTTTTGTAGTTTCATATTTTTATATGGAAAACTATCTGAACATGAAACTGAATATCGCTTTTTCTAGCCAGAAATGCAAGAATAAATGAAATGTCTTGAAATCAGGTTTAAATTGACTGGTCAGTGTCGTGGTTCAGCTCCTGTATGTTAACTACTATGTTAATTGCCATGTAAAACATTAAAAAACAAAGGAATTCTTTGCTCTCAGTGTAAGAGAGAAAGTGGTATTAGAGGAACTAACTGATGGTGGAAATGAAATATGATGGAGAAATTTTTCTGCAGGTTACAGAATCATTGTGTTAGATGTGTCTTCTAAATTCAGTATCAAAGACTTGTTTTCCCAAATCATGATCTTAAACTTTCATTTTCTCCACTCTCTCAAATAATCTTTAATGAAATTTCTCTTTTAAGCCGTTTTTAATGTGTTTACAATCAGTTTATAAAACTGTCAGGCAGTGAAGGCCATTCGAGCACAAGTAGTAGTAATGGTTCAGGAAAGCCACCAGACTTGATGTGAGAGTGTGATAATGCAAGCTTGATGTGCTATTTGACGGAATAAATAAGTGTGATTGTTTACAGAATAACTATAAACTTTGTATATAATTTTTGTTTTACTTGAAGTGTAAATTATGAAAAAATCTGGAAATCTGTGTTTAAAAATTAGCCAATGTAATTGAAAATAACATGAACCGAATTTTGCTGTGATATGGGTAAATCAGATACAGCCTATTGGGAACATCTGAAGTCTTTGAATTTGAATCTTGGATATATTTATTTGTATACAGAAAGAAGGATGTTTTGTATACTATATTAGTGTAAATAGGCTATACCAATAATTTTGCAATAAGATACTGCCCAGTCTCGTGTAAGTGGATTTAAGAGTTTTTGTCTTGATATAAAATAATTTAGAAAAAAACCCAACCAACAAACAAACAAAAATGCAAACAACTGTGAACTGTACACTGTAACTTACTGGAATAATACATTATATGCAGGACCAGTATTATATGGAAAAACAATTTTCTTTTAATTTTTAAACTATGAATATGTTGATTTATTATTGGCTGAATAATACGAGTAAAAAATATATGCATCACTTCTATGTGTATTCCAAATTGCTACTGAAGTGAAGTTAATAAAGTGAAGATATTTTTATATTACATTAGGTAAGTGAGTTTGTAAGTCACAGTTAAAACAGTTACAATTTTAAGCAAAGCATTGCTTTGATGTTAGCCAAATAAATTTGTGCCGTGTTCTTGAAATTCTTAATTAATTAGCAGCAAAGTATGCAGAGCTAGTGACTTTAAATGTAACTATAACATTTAAATAGCACACTGAAAAATGTTTTGGTGTAGTCAAAAGTGTAGGGTCCTGCACCTGGAAAGGGAGAATGCTTGGCACCAATATAGGTTAGGGGTGGACCTGCTGGAAAGCAGTTCTGAGGAGNCCTTCTCTGGAGATTTTCAAGACCTGCCCAGATGCAGTCCTGAGTAACGTGCTCTAGGCATTCCTGTATCAGCAGGGGAGTTGGACTAGATGATGTCTAGAGGTCCCTTCCAACTCTGAAAATTCCGTGATTCCGTGAAGTCAACCAAGGAGCATAGTTTTGTTTAGCATCTTGCATTTCTGCCATGGCTTGTCCCCCTGGTGTATATGAACCCTAAATTTCTGGAGGACATATCTGACTTTATCTAGTTTCTGACAGGCTTTTGTTCTGATTTCCCCCTCCCCTTATTGTAGGATTGTTAAACCCTGAAATCTTAACTCTTTAATGGAACTAGAATCCCAAGAGGGAACCAGTTTGATAATACTGTTGGGGTTGCTGAGTTACAGGCAGGTAGCATTTAACAAAAGACATTGAATTTGTTGGCTTCTGTGTTTGGGGTTTTTTGCGGTGTTTGGGTTTTTTTGGTTTTTGTTCTTCATGTTGAAACTCCACCTAGGAACCCTTTAGTTCTTACCCATCTGATTTGCAAGTAGATTGGAAGTTCCACGGTACTTTCCCTGAAAACTGCTGGTGCCTCCTGGAAAGCCATAAGATAGCAGAAAAGTTTTAAGTATACTAAAGTAAAAACACAGTTTCAAAACATTTAATGTGACTAAACACTGACAGTGTCTGCAGTAAATTAAACATTTTCAAGGCAGCAACTGTGTTGCATAATGTGATGATTGCGACGATATGCAGTACATCTTTCTTTGTATGGTTCAGAGGAGATTCCTTGTTCATAGAGAATTTTAAGCAGGTTTATCCTTAACATGCTGAATTTCTAGCATTCACATGCCTCAGAGTTATTGATTTTAACTGCACATTTGGGAGGAGTTTGGTTTTTTGGGGTTGTGTTTTGTTCTTAAATGATAGCCTTTCCTGAAAATTCACACACAACACACTGCCTGTCACCCGTTTCCCAGCCCCCTTCCCCGCATTCTCCCCAAGGGGAGGAATGAATTAGTGAGAACTCTGGGTAATTCTGTTTTGCCAAGAAAGGAAACGTGTGCTTTGATTAACTATTCAGAAAACATGTTGTTGACAGGATAGCAACATTGAATGTGGTGTCAGAGTTTGGAAAGCTTCCAGTTTGTATGAAAGATGAGGGTAAGATATTATTTTTACGTAAGAGAAGCCAAGCAATTTTCCATCCGGTATGTCCAAGACTTTGTAAGTTTTAGATAGTTTACTTGACAGTTGTGTGTGAAAACTGACTGATGTTTGTATTGAACTTGGAAAAATGGAGGGTTTTTTAAAATTGTTTTTAATCATTAACTCCATGCAACTAATCACTTTCCTCTGTATATGACTAGTGACTTGAATTGACTATATGCTTGAATCGACAGTTTCATATGACACTATTTCTATTGTAGACTATGCATGGCTTCCACATTCATAGTGGTGTCATGGCTTTTCGTGATCCACAGTTTCTGGTTTTTATTTTTTCTTTACAGAGGGATATTACCTAATGAAAATATACTGTATGAGTGAAAGGGTACCTAATGCTGACAAAGGAGGAAATACAGAAAAGCTGTATTTCCTTAGGTGCTTCAGCATAAATGAAGTAGTGTGACTTTTCTGGATGTGGAGCTCTAAAATCATAATGAGGAAAGGAAGAAACCACTATGCAGGTCATTCTTTTTTTAGGCTTGAGGTGGAAGCTTGAGGAATAAACTTCTGCTGTGTTACAGCCTTTCATGGTGTTACTTGACAGTCTGTATAGTGTGATGAGGCTCCTTTATTTGGCCTACATGCTAAATAAACACTTGCCAAGAGATAGTCATACTTTAGACTTCACAATAGTCTGGACAATTTATGTAATAGCTCTTGCTGGAGAAGGCAAAGTGGAGAACAATTCTGCTTTATTATGTCTGAGTCACTGTCTCCTCTCCTAATTAATCATTGATTGATTTGATAGCATGGTTAGTGCAGTGCAGAAATCCAGGGGAGGATTTTTAGTACCTGTTGTGAACAGCTTCTCTGGTTTTACTTGTGTTGAAAATACATTTCTCAGAAGTTTTCACTATTGTTGACATGTCTAGGCTTCATTAGAAGACTTTGATTCCCCCCACACACACACAGACCTCCACCCCCAACCTCAGTCTTTTGGTTTTCATTGTTTCTGGAGAAAACATTTCAATACTGCAGTTATCATTCCCTTGAAAAGTCCCTGCGCTTAATAGTGCTGGTAAGAATTAAATGAAAAATGATATTTCTGGCTTCTCTGCTTTCGTCAGATTTCTGAGGACAATTTTCAGGACTCTAATAAGTGGATTTGCTCTCTTTGTGTAGTCGTTGAACTTTTTCAAGTGTAGCAATATTCTGGCACAAGTGCATAATTCTTAAGGGGGAGGAAAAAACAAAGAGAAGAAAGTGTAACTCCTTTTCTTGAAAAACAGGTATAATCTATGTGAGGAACAAGGTCCTGCACCCCATGGCAATCCCAAGTACAAATATGGAGTGGGCAGAGAATGGATTGAGAGCAGCCCAGAGGAGAAGGATGTGGTGGTGTCATTTGATGAGAAGCTCAACATGAGCCAGCAATGTGCACTTGCAGCCCAGAAAGCCAACCATATCCGGGGCTGCATGGAAAGTAGCGCAGCCAGCAGGTCGAGGGAGGCAATTTTGGCCCTCTAATCCACTCTCGTGAGACCCCACCTGGAATACTGTGTCCATCTCTGGAGCCCCCAACATAAGAAGGACTTGGATCTGATGGAGTGGGTCCAAAGGAGGACCGTGAAGATGATCAG
>VYXH01007357.1:85375-109439 GCA_013397275.1 Burhinus bistriatus | reverse complement strand
GAGGTTCCCCTCCCCCTGCAACTTAATTTTAAAGTCCTCTTCATGAGCCTGGAAAGCCTATGACTGAACATGTTCTTCCCCTTCTCTGACAGATGGACCTCATAAGCCCCCAGTGGACCTAATTTCTCAAAGTGAGACCCATGGTCTAAGTAGCAAAACCCATAGCTGTGGCACCAGCCCGATAACCATTTGTGGACTTGACAGATTTGACTGGTCCTTTCAAACCCCTTCCCTTTGGACAGGAGGATTGATGAAAAAAATACCTGGGCTCCAGAGTCCCTGACCAAGGCTCTGTAGTCCTCTTGAGACTACTCAGACTGCTCCTAGCAGTATCACTGGTGCTGGATAATAGTCAGTGGATAATAGTCAGCGGACTCTACAAGGCTTCGTAGTCTCTTGGTGACATCCCTGATACGAGCCCCCGGTAAGCAGCACACCTCTCTAGAGAGCACATCAGGTCAGCAAATGGATGCCTCCATATGAATTACATCAATAAAATTAACTATTTGTTCATAGCAAACCGAATCCTCTCACCCTGCCTTCATCAGTAATGATTTTGCTAGAGGCTTTTTTCCATGTACTTGATGAAACCACTTTTGAATTTATTTTCTTAATTATTAGGTTGAGTTCCCTTGTATTACACATATGTGCTTTAAGCTTCTCTGGGTCTCCATAAATTCAATGTTTTTGCTTTCTTGTCTTTTTCTATTTCAGAAATATATTAATGATCCAATCAAATAGTAGCTTGAATATATTTCACCCAAAAGTGCCAGCCAAAGGGCACCCAAATATGCAGCTGGGGGACAGTAAAAAAATATACATGAGATTTTCAACAAATTTTAAAATATTAGTGCTCTTTATTCAAGTGTGATAAATGCGTAGAGCTCATATAGCTACAAAAATACAGCATTCTTCTTTTCCACACCTTAAAATCCCCATTTGTCTAAAGGATCTTATGTCCTGAAAGGGTTTTTTACTTCTCCTACAACTCATGGTATCTTAAGGCCTTAAACCACAAAGTCCTTCCAACATGGCTGCTTTTCTTAGACTGTTTAGGTCCCGCAGCTGGCTAGGCCTCTCCGATCCTTAAAACCTAGTCTTTGGTGCTCTTTTCCTGCACAAAAAATTTCTTGCTGCCTCTCTGAACTTTCACTTTTATCAACATTCTACTTAGTTTTTTGTTCTGCTCTTGAAGTTATTGCCTTTTCTAAATTCCAGAACTCTCTAAAGAGAAAACCAATTCTCCATAGTATAACTTCTACTTGATAAAAAATAGAGATGTTAACATTTACAGTCTCTTTCCTCTACAGTTTACTGTGACTATGCTAACAGCCTTGTGCACAAAAGCATACAAACTACGTAGTGCCTTCTCTGACACAATAGATATTTTTTTCATTTCATGGTAGAAATTTTGTAATAGCAAAGAGATCTCATAAACTTAGTTAGATAGATGCCCAAATCTTTATCCTTCTCACTGATGAAAAAATAGTGATGTAAGGTACATTGGAAATATCATCATGTACCGGGCAGAATTTAGTATTCCTATCCCATTAAAACTGTGTAGAAAAAGAATTTTTTTTTTTCTAACACCACCACAAAGTTTCAGCAAGTTTAAATTCCTCAGTGTTCCAGGTAGGTTAACAAACCCAGAATGCTCCCACTCTGGAAGAAATTGATTTTGACTTCCTGTGAAAAATTTGTTTTCCATAGAGGGGGTGTCAAAGTATATCTGGAGCTATCTTGCTGGTACTGTGTGACAGATAAATGCTTTATTTCCTTCTGTGGCACAGATTAGATTCTGAGATTTTTCATCTATCTGAGCTGCAAGTTGGATTCTTGTCTTTCCCAACTAATAAAGTGTGCGATACAGTTTTGGATGTACTAATGTGTTCCCTTTGGAAACGCAGAAGAGTGGTTGACCTGTATTATGATATGATTAAGCTTTTCCTTTAAAAGGTATCTCAAAATTAGCAGTCAAAATTGATTCTTGGTATTATTTTGCTGAAAATGGATAGACAACAGTATTTCTTGAGCTGTGGACTAAGAAAATAAAATAAGTTATTTTTCTGTATCCGAAGTATTGTATTACTTCTTGGCCATTGTTGAAATTAAGCAAACAGTTATGACTTTTCTTTTTTGAGGGTGGGAAGACATTTTCTTTAGTTTGAGAAGTCTCAACAGAAGGAGGATAAAGGTTCTTTAATTCTAAATGTAATTAAAAATGCTATTATTTTAAAGTATCAATGCTTTTTTACTTTAAGATCATATTTTAGAGTTCTTCATTCTTCCTTTTAACACATACTGTAAGCTTGCTGACATAAATTTCAAAAATGTTGTTGTCTTAACTATTTTACAGTTTCCTATTATGTATATTGTTTGGCTTTTTTAAAGTAACTTTGAATTTATTGAGTAAATGCAGTCCTCACACTCCTTTGAAGCTTATTATCATCACACCTTTCTCTATTCAATATTATCAACACCATCCCACTCATCACAATCCTGCCTGAATCAAAGGCAACTTGTTTCTTGTTGGTGAAAGCTTTGAATGAATAATTCATCTGGTAGAGCCTTCTATGTTGTACATTTCCAGAAGACAGAGCAATTCTCTTGTCAATCACAGTGGCTCTGTCAGTACTGAGTTCCATACAGCATGTGCTCCAACTGTACAGGAGATGACAAGCAGCTGAGATTACCAACTGTGTTAATCCTGGCCATCCTTTTAGCTTTCCTTTGACAGAACATTTAAATTCAAGTCTCACTTTAACACTGCATTGAGAAACCAGTGTCAAATTTTCCTTTCTGCTCTCACCAATACACGTTGGTTGAAAGCTCTTACATATATTGCAACCAAACTGGTCACAAGTCACCGTGAGTCATCTCCAGAGAGTTACATGTCATTTGGGGTCCTGAACCCCCAGTTTTCTCATGCCTAGACAGACTGGGCCTGGGCCTCAAGCTGGCTCAGTATGAAGCTGAAAATCCAACCGACAGTGTAGAAATCTTTATATGTGGAGCCCTCTAGGCCTAAACATATCCCTGTTGACACAAGTTACACTCAAGTACAGTCCCTTGAAGGATGGACTCCTTGCCGTTTCTCTGAAGATTAATCTTCAGAAGACTAGTTGCTACTAATTGGTCATGCAGTACAACCAGATGCATAAAGTAATTGGAAGAGAAGTTGTACACTAATGACCTTTCATTCTGAAACAAACACAAACATAGGAAGAGACAAGATGTGGCACTTCAGAGGTGGAGGAGATTAACAGATTATTAGATTCTGAAAGTAGAGATTCTAAAAGTACGTTTTCTTTTTTGTTTTAAAATCTTTTCATTTTATTTTTAAACTGACATTTGACAATATGACAG
Source organism: Burhinus bistriatus (assembly GCA_013397275.1). Lineage (NCBI taxonomy): Eukaryota > Metazoa > Chordata > Aves > Charadriiformes > Burhinidae > Burhinus > Burhinus bistriatus. The sequence goes on along the minus strand of VYXH01007357.1, from coordinate 106,073 downwards.
GTGTATGGCTAATACACTGAGGAAAATTTGAGTGACTGGCATTAACAAGGTATGACTCTCTGTTCCCATCCACTGCAGGCATTTGCGAGTAAAAGGCTCTGTCTACATTAGCAAGTAGTGCAGCATTATAGTAGCAGTTCTCTACAGCAAGGACCCAACATCCACAACATAAATGTTTTGCAGGAAATTGCTTAAGATTAGCTATAGTCTCATTCTGTGGGATCAACAATGAAAAGCACTTGGAGCATATTTGGCGTGCTTCTAATTTGGTGTTGTAGCAAAGTAACATGGTTCATATAGTCCAAAACTGAAACAAAGTCAGTGGAAAGACTAAGAGATCTGTTTTAAAACCATGCTCATGTTCTGAACTAAAATCCTAATGTAAACACAAAGCTACTAGTTCTGAGAATATGAGCCTTAAAAGAAGATGCAAGGTTAAAGGTAAAGAACAGATCTAAGACCAATAAAGATTAATAAGGATAGAGAAACTGCCAACCTTTTTTTTTTTCTCCTGTTATTTATAAATTCATAACATAAGATTAATAGCTACAGAATTGTTGCTTACCCCTACAGGAGGTAGCGTGTCATCTGGAAACAAATAAATCCTCCACATAAAGAAATATATTGTTGTGTATGTATATGTAATAATAATGACTAATTCCATTCCTTAGAGTTATTCAATTTCTAGCATGTATTCTTAAAAATGAGATGTCTTTTAGATATACTGGCAAAATGTGTTGCAAAAAATCCATTTAAAAGGTTACTGTTGAGTATAAACATATTTAGTCTATCAATTAAAGTTGTTTTTCCCCTTTAGAACAGGGATTAGAGACAGCTTATTGTAAGAATCTTTTCTGAGACAAGTAGTATCAGTTTCTGTACCTGGCCTGATAACTGGGAACGTGCCCTCCTAGATTTTTCATTTGTAAACAGAGAGGGACTCATGAGCGAAGTGGTGATTGGTGGCTGTCTTTGTCACAGTGACCATGAAGTAGGTGAATTTCAAATTGTTGGTGATAGGAGAACAACTGCCAGCAAAACTTCAACCTTGGATATGGGAGAGCAGAATTAGGGCTGCTGAAGGAGGGAGATAGTAAGATTCCCTGGGAATCTGCTTTTCAAGTTATTGGGGTCCATGAATGCTGGTCACTTTTTAAAAGCCACCTTTTAAGAGTGCAGGATCAGGCAATTCCAAAATGTCAGAAGTCAAGCAAGCGAGGCAGAAAGCTGGCTTGGCTGAGCAGGGTTCTTCTAGAATTTAAGTGGATAAGGAAGTTGTGTGGACATTGAAAGCAAGGACAGGTGACACAAGAGGACTACAGGGATGCTATTCGCCACTGTAGGGAGAAAATGCGTGCAGCCAAAGCTTGATTAGACTTCAAGCTGACCAGCACTGTGAAGGATAACAAAAAGGCCTTTTTAAAATATATTAGCAGCAAAAGGAGGTTCAGAGGTAACATTGGTCTGTTACTTGATGAGGTCAGTCACCTCACAGATAGAGATATAGACAAAGCAGAGACGTTTAATGCCTTCCTCGCCTCTGTCTTTAACACTGATGACGGACCCTGGGACCCTCAGAGCCCTGTGTTGGAAGACTGTGACTGGGAGATAATAAACTCCCAGCTGACTCTGAACATGTTTGAGACCTACTGCTCCAGGTGCGTGCAAAGGTCTATGGGGCCCAATGGGATTCATCTAGGGTACTAAAAGATCTGGCTGATATCATTGCAGGAACTCTCATCATTATTTGTCAATGGTCTTGGGAGTCTAGAGAGGTCCCAGTTGACTGGAAGCTGACAAATATTGTCCCGATTTCCAAGAAGGGAAAGAAGGAGGACCCTGGTAATTACAGGCCTGTCAGTCTCACTTCAGTGCCTGGTAAAATGATGGAGAAAGTTTTTCTGGGAGCTATTGAAAAACACTTGAGAGACAACAGTCATTGGTTGTAGCCAGCACTACTACAGGTGCACGAGGGGAAAGTCCTGCTTAACTAGCTTAATTTCCTTTTATGACAACGTCATCCATCTATTTGACCAAAGGAAGTCAGCGGATGTGGTGTTCTTGGATTTTAGGAAAACTTTTGATTCTGTCTCTTACAGTGTCCTTCTGGAGAAAATGTCCAGCTTACAGCTAGACAAGTTCATAATATATTGGGTGAGCAATTGGCAGATGGGTTGCGCTCAAAAATTTATAATAAATTGGGTTACATCAGACTGGTGGCCAGTCACCAGTGGGGTTCCCCAGGGCTCAGTTTTAGGGTTAGTGTTCTTTAATGCTTTTATGAATGATCTGGATACAGGAATTGAATGTACATTAACTAAGTTTGCCAATGATACTCAACAAGGAGGAGCTGTGGACTGCCTCAAGGGTGGAGAGGATAGACTAGAGAGCTGGGCAATCACCAACTGTATGAAATGTAACAAGAGCTAGTGCAGGGTTCTGTACCTGGGATGGTGTAATCCTGGTCATATGCACAAATTGCAGCACAGGAGGCCAAAGAGCAGCCCTGTGGAAAGAGACTTGAAGGTTTGGCTTGACAGCAAGTTGCATATGAGTCAACAGTGTGCCCTGGCAGCCAAAAGGGCCAACTGTGCCCTGGGATACATCAAGCACACCATAGCTAGGTGGTCGAGAGAGATGGTCCCACTCTACACTGCACTAGTGTGACTCCACCTTGAGTGCTGTGTGCAGTTTTGGGCACCTCAATATAAGGACAACAAACTATTAAAGTGTGTTCAGAGAAGGGTGACCAAGATGGTTAAAGGGCTCAAGGGCAAGGCTTACAAGGATTGGCTGAGGTCACTTGGTTTGTTCAGCTTGGAGAAGATAAGGCTGAACGATGACCTCATCGCAGTCTACAACTTCCTCAAGGGGGGCAGGGGAGAGGGAGGTGCTGATCTCCTCTCTCTGGTGCCCAGTGATAGGACACGAGGAAATGGAATGAAGCTGCATGAGGGGACGTTCAGATTGGACATTAAGAAAAGATTCTTCACTGAAAGAGTGGTCGGTTACTCAAAGAAACTCCCCAGGGAAGTGGCCATGGCACCAAGCCTGTCAGAGTTCAAGGAGCATCTGGACAATGCTCTTAGTCATATGGTTTAGTTTTAGGTAGTCCTGCGAGGAGCAGCAAGTTGGACTCGATGATTCTTATGGACCACTTTCAACTTGAGATATTCTATGATTCTATGATCAGTTAGTTCAGTGCATTTAGTCTGCGCTCCACCTCCTTTGGTGCTAGCTGTGAACAGCCATTTCAGTTATCTTAACCTTTCCTTATTTACAGCCTTATGGCCAAGTGATGGTCTCTCAATTCTGGAAGGCACATTCGACTTCACCTTGAAGAATCTCTTAACTAGTACAATAGAAGGCAGTACAAGCAAGTCAGCTGCACAACTGAGAAAGTTTTAAGGATTCTCCCTTGAAGCACTTAGGTATCACATACAAAGAACTCTGCGCTTTCTGTCAGCAACATTGAAAGCAGTCCAGGGCTTACACACGTTCACTCTGATGAGAACAGCAAACAGACTAAACATTGGTGAGTTTGGGGATGCATATTTACTCCAAAATAGCCACTATTGGTTTCAATTGTAGTAATAACATCATTATCTTCTTTTTAAAAAAGATTTTGAAAGATTTTAAAGATTTTGAATCTTACCTGCAAAATAAACAGTTTGTTTTGCAGTTACATGTATGCAGTGCCTTCACATAGAATATTAAAATAAACGGTACCTAGTGGCATCTAATTTCGTCCTTCTAAACTTGTAAAAAATTGTCATGAGAATTTGCTTAAATTAGTATATCCTACATTTAGGATAGGTTTTGATGCAGTTGGGTGTTTCTGGTGAAAAACAGCTTCATTGATAAATTTGCTACTTTTATCTCAAGCAGGAGAGAAGGTTGGTAGAAAAGCAGACTAAATATTTTGAAACCTACTTCTGAGAACTCTCTGGCCTAAATAATGTCATCTATCTTCTCATTTTTTATTCTGTATGCCAACTGATTGTCTCCAAACATACCTTATTCCTTTGTGAATGGCCTCGCTTTTGTCCGTTCTTTTCCTCCCCTGGAATTATCCAAATAAGATGCTGCTTGATGGCTATTCAAAGAATATAATGTGGAAGTGGCTGAAATTATTTTTGACTACTTATTTTCTTCCACATGAATCCCTTTATTTATGAGGAAGGAAAAAGGCAGAGCATTTCACTTGTTCCACAGTATTAAATATCTGTTTTGTGATATGTGTTCACTTTACCTTTTTGCAGCTATTGTTCTATAGAGAAAGTTAATTTGAAGACACTCTTGTTAAAAACATTTTTCCTTACTGGGCATGTTTACGTACATCTGTGTCTAAATGAAGAGGGAGTCAGAATGCTTGGCTAATCATCTCAGTTGTACTATTGCTGAGTTGCTGTATAGCCTTGGGCCGGTTTCTAAACCTCTATGAACATTAATTTTATTCTCATTTTCTAAGAAGGACCACAGCAAAGAACTTTAAGATCAGATACTACAATGATTGATGCTGAAGAGAGAAGATAGATATAGAACAATTATGTTTGAACTTCTAAGTGACAGTTAATTGATATGTATTATCTATCGAGTAGATTATAGTTATTTAAAAAACTGCTTATTCACTTTTCTCCCAAGTCCAAAACCAAGACAAGAATAGACAATGAAATACTGTTTAGCTACAAATATCGCAATTTATCAACACATTTAAAAGTAAATGTTAATTGGTAAGCCTTTCTTCTGATGCTCAAGCCTAGACAGCATTTTTGGAAAGTTTATTTTCTTAACTGTGGTTGTGAAATACATAAGAAGGAAATGTGTCACAGGAAATATTTCTGTTCAAAACCAAAGCTTGCATGCTGGATTTTAAAAAATATTTTACAAAGAAGATATATTTTCCAAATTCTAATCTATGGTAAAAGTAATTTGAGAATATAGAAATATACTTCTGATATTGCTAATTCACAATTTATTTTGCCTGAAATATTTGTAAATTCACAGTCACTTTAAATATTATAAACCAAATTAGTTCTTCAATTTATTTAAAATCTGCTTCTCTTTCTATAAAGTCCAAATTTTCATTTTTTATACAACATAATGTAATTCTGCTATTAAATCTTTGTTTTAAATCATGCAGAATGGAGAATTAGTGTGCGTTCATGCTAGAATTTGACAAAAAATCAAAAACCTGGTGTCCTTCGTTTTATATGCAGTGCTTTTTTTTCTAGGACACTTACAGGGAGAAGCTTATTATTCTGGAATTACAGTTTGTTCCTAGAGAATATTGATGCCAACTCCTTGCCTTTTTAGTTACCTCCAAGTCATTAGCAAGCATTTTAAAAGAGGGGCAGAAAATTTAAAATGTATTAAATATTCATGATGTTGTAGAAGTTAGTGAAAATTTTTAACAATGTGTTGTTATGTGTGCATTACATGTATATAATTCATGGACATTTTTAATACCTTTGTGCTGTAAAGTAGCTTCAAAAGATGCTTACATTTAAATAAATGGCCCTTCACATTACTTGTACGCGGGTAGCATTTTCCACACTGTGACTGTAACGTTCATTATGAAAGGTGGTAGGTTAAGAGCACTAGAGAAAGAAGCTTACCAGTTATCTGTAGCATGGATATTATGTAAGTAATATAATTTTATGATTTGTCGCACTGTTTTTTCCACTGTCCATCTTGCTTCAAGATCTAGCTGACAAGAAATAAATGCATGTGATATGTACACTAACTAATGTTCACTAATTAACACGTCATAAAAAAACATTTAGAAGCCAGTGGAGACATGGCCCTACTGTTTAAAAGTCTGGTTAACATCAGAGCCTCTTTACATTACCAACAGTAAGTTACTTCAAATGAGGATTGTTTCATTATTATTAAAATTAGAAAAAACAGATTCTAAACAAAACATGTGATACCCCAAATGAAAGGAGTGTCTTGGAAGTATGTTTTTCGGAAACCATACCATATGCACATAGGCATAACAAACATTCGCAAAAGCACAAAAAAGGTTGTACCTTCCTCCTGCTACAATACCTGACTCTCCAGGCAGGCTTTCAGCCTTTGTAAGAGTTTCCCTAGTGGAACAAATTTCGCATGTGTGCCTTGCAGCTAGTAGAGGATTAATGAAACATGGACTTACACTGCTGTTTCTTTTCTGACTTGTTTTCAGTGGCTTTAGTCATGGGCTCTCTGAAAGCAATATGCTGTAAGTTGGTTATTTTTCTCTCATTCTGCAATTCACATTTATCTGCGGCAATGTCAGTAGTAACAAGCCTAATTACAACCACTGAAGAGTTTGTTTAATTCAGAATAGTTGAATGGTGATTTTTTTTCCCTCAAATACCACAACTGAATCCTATTCCTCCACGTTCTGAGCCACAGACCTCCAACAGGAGAACTGAAGATCCTTTGAAGAGACACCAGTACTTCAGATTATTCACCTAAGGAAGAACAGGGTCAAAAGCCAATGTTATCACCAGTCTGAGAAGAGTCGATGAGCTTCACCGGGAGAAGGGAGAAGCTGGAACTCAGACCCAGCTGATCACCCCTGTTTTAAGGCTTCTTGTTGGTAGTAAATTGCTTTGGAGCCTCATGCAAAACTAGTCATTCCTGTCAGCCATGTGACTATGATGGTCTGGCTTTAGCAGCACAGAAGCTAACACCAAGATGATTATAAGAAAGACAGAAAATAAGTCAGTTTGGGGGGCAATTAATTAAAAATCAACTGAGGCATTAATGAGAATACAAATTGAATGAATAAAATTAAATCAGCCATTTATTGGTGATAAGTTTGAAAGCTACTGTCATCAATTAATTATATTCCTAAGCTGTGTATTTGGCTTATCTTTTTCCCCTACAGAGTCTTTACAGAAATTCATCTGGAGATAAAAAGACATATGTTCAGTGAAACCTGTATTAATTTTCAAAATAATGAATGGTAATAAATATATTTAACAGATTTGGTTGATTTTGAGAATTATTTTGGAACATAATAAGATCATTCTAGGGAGAGTGGTTTATTTCAGTGTACTTCAGGAAGATTTGGATAATACAAAAGTTCAATTTTAGAACAAGAAACTATTTAAAAATACAAGAATCTTCTGAGGTCAAATGTTATCCAGTGCTAGATAGACGGTTTTCTGTTCCATGCAGAAACACATTTCTCTTGATTAGAAAGTGATCACCCAAGATACAGTCTTGCATGGAGAAATATTTGGTGAACCAGAATGACAGACTCCTGCTTCACTGCTCCTGATCTTGTTTTCTGCCAGTGCTTGGCCCTACCAGCTACCTTCCACTTTTGCTCAGTTCACCTACAGAAAGTGCAATGCCCTAATATCAAATTGATAATAACTGTCAAACCTGCATCTGTCACAAGAAACTGTTCAGGTTTATTCTTGACACCTTCTGACTAGGAATGAATGGGAGATTATGAAGTTATCTCACAAAGCACAAGGATCTGAAGGTCTGGTGACAAAAAAATAATTATTTTCAAGGAGGAGGAGTTTATTCTGCCAAAAGCAGAATGTGCACAGATCCCATTATGAAATTCAGCTTTTCTTATTCACTACTATCCTCCCTCAAAAAAAAAAAAGGAAAAATGAACTCTGTAAATTATTTCACTCTCTCATGTATCAAACAAAAAATTGAAAATCTGTTTTAATATGAAGTTTGTGATTATGAGTTCTGAAAAAATATCTTTGTCAGGAGTCATCTACAAATGTTTAACAATGCTGTAAATTAACTTTTTGTTTATTTGTTTCCTAGAGGAAAAATAAGGCTCATGAAATCAGAGAGTGGTATCAGTAGTGCCAAAGACCCTTAATTCTTTGAAACAAAAGAAGATATATGTCATTGTTGTAGTCTTTCAAGAGTTACAGGGGACAAACTCTTGACAAATGACACCTCCAGATGTCCACCTACCTAGACATATGTTTACAGTCCAGCAGATGTGGGATAATCTTTTTTCTATATCCTTGCATCTTTACCTTACAGTTCTTTTCTTAGCTTCTCTTCTGCTACTTCCTCTTCCTTCCCCCTTTTTTACTTTTCCTAGTATCACTGCCTTCACACCAAGACTACTTGAACCTATATCAGCCACATCAGAAGTACCAACTACCATAGGAAACCACAGAATAATTTCAGTACTGGAGGAGAGAAAATAAGGTCAGCGGGGAAACATGACCTAGTGGTTCTAAACCAAATGATCTGCTTTACGAGCAGAAATAATTTTTGTAATTAGAGCAGATAAATTTAAGAGCCACACCTACTACCATGATACCATTTACACATTTTTTACAATATTTTTTTAAAAAAAGGAAAACAACTTAATTGATTGTAGAGAAAGCTCAGCATAACAAGACATCAGGTCATGTACTCTGGTGACAAGCAATACAAAACTGTTTGTAAATAAACTCGAAAAAAAGTATAACAACATGAAGCACAGCAAAAATTGCAGATTCTGCAACAACAGCATTCCTCAACATATTATACCTTTCCTGAGAATTCTCTCCCCTTAATTAAGATATGCTTTAGCAATTTCTGTAGAGACCTGAAAACAGTTTCTAAAGACATTTGCTTCAATTCATGCTAAGATAACTAGTCTGTAATTTCTTCATATAGCTCTAGGTTCTGTCCTTAATAATTGGATTATGCTGGGCACTTTTCAGCCTTCAGGGATTTTTCCTGAACTGAGTGAACTGGAAGAACATAAGATAAAGCTTTTCCAATTCCTTTCCTCACTTCTTTTAGCACCTTTTGAAGACTGCTATCTAGTCCTGAGACCTAAATGATTTTAAGGTCTTAACCTTCTCAAATTCTTTGCAGGAATCGTGCTTTGTATAATCTACATCAGCAGTCTGAATTATGATGACTGCTAGCATCCCAAAACATAATACAAAACATGTTTTGTTTTCTTTTTTCCCCCTATAAAGGACTTTTCCAGGTGGAGAGTCTGTGAAATCAGCCCATGAATAAGGAATAATCTGGAGGCTTTCCTACTATTACAAAAGGTCCTATGGATAACATGTATGTGCAGAATTTTCTATTTGAAATATCTCAGGGTATCTGACCAGTGGTAAACTTCAAGACATATTACAGCAGACACCTGCCCTGGATCTGGGGAATACTGCCCTGCACCTGAGACTAGGAATGTTGTTGTGAAACCTGCATGTACTCTCACTAACTTGTAAGAAAAACTTTCTCACTCTGTGTATAAAGTTCTGACTCTGGACACAGTCATCAGAAAAGGATTTGCCTGAGCAATGGGAAAATTGTTTCAATTATGTTCCTGTCCTAAATCTAGAATTTTTGAAAAAAAAAATTTGAACAAAGCAAAAAATGTTAAGGTCCTAAATATGACTTAATGACTTATAATCTTCTTATTGGGGAACAGAATTAGCTAGGTCCTCAACACTTTGGAAAGATTTTAGTTTGTCCTATGCAAGCAATTCAAGGAATAGCAAAGGATTCTGAAAACTTTTATGGATTTTATCTTTCACAAACCTATGGATATTAACTGCAGTTACTGATTTCACTCCAATAATGTTATTTGCTCCCTTGATATTAATTTATAACCAGGCAGTCTGATTTCACTGATTTCTATTGAATTACTTTGTAGCAGTGAAAGCAGAGCTGGAGTTAGATATTGTCATATCTATTGAGTATAGCTAGCAAATTGTTATTTAGTGTAGTTTGAATACTCAGAATATTAATTTTGAATGTCTGACCCTTTCTTGTGGAGCTTTAAGGAAAATTTACGGCTATTAAAATAATGCTTGGTCCATTGTCAGAGGTGTCATTTTATGCCACTGAACTTTCTTGGTGGCTAGGTTTTTCTTTGATGTTAAAAATACAAGGCAAGAGTATTTGCGTCTCTAGACTTTTAGTAGAAGCCCATGACATGTTTATTTAGAAGGCTTCTGGTGGGTCCTGTAATGCCAAGTACATTACTCTTTTTTGCTCATGGACCTCTTTCACCTTTTTCTATCCCCTTGGTTTATGAATAAATAATCCATGCATTCATATTTCCCACTTGTCAAACTCAGGCAGCAGTGAAAATAAGCAGCACAAATTGGCAGATAATGCACCTTATTTCCATGTAGAAGCAGGTGCATTTTCCTCAGCGTAAGTGGCAAGATGACACTGATCCACTTTGACAGGCAGGCTGATCTAAAATTACTCAGCACACTTTGCCACTGGTTGGGGAGAGTCTCCCGTGAGCTTGTTCCGAAATTCTCCAGTCCCCAGGGTGTTAATTAAAATTTACTGGATAATATTTGCAAGGCTCAATGGTTCTAGTTACAGCAATTATCAGTTACTAAATGTTAGTGCCAGAGATGACATCTGATGATTGGATGCTTTATTCAAGATATTCAAGAGGGTTTCCTCCTCCCCCCTCCCCATTTCTTTTTAAATCTTCCCTTCAGTTCTTGAAGAAGCTAGATCAACTAAGTGTCTCAATCAAACTTTAGACTAAAAATTACTTAGATAGGATTTTAATTATTTATTTATCCTTGAGTTTCTTGTCAGCTAGTAGTTAAGGATTTACAAAAGAAGGAGGACAGGCTCGTTACAAAAGCCTTTAAAAAAACCACAGAAGCCAGAAGTTCACCTGTGTTATAATTTTAGTAACCAAAAGCAGAGGTCAGCTAAGTGCTGTGAAAGGAACAGAGTACCTCCTAATTAAAATCACTACTCAGTTCAGATTTGCTCAACAAACTCTCAGATTAGAGAGTGGCTAATCACACATGCAATAAACAGACTCTTTCAACTAACTGAAGTACAGCTAGCAGTAAAGTTTACAGTCTAGATGGCTACTACCTGCCTTCTTTCCCTCTTCTCTTAATGTTTCATCAATATATTGAAACATAGACACTCTGAAAGAAATATTTTAAATATTTCCATTACTAACAGAAGAAAAGTGTTTTCTTATACTCTGATTTATTTTTGTTTACATAATTCTTTAATTAGTACTACTACAGTGTTTTTTCCCCAAATCCTTTGAAGTTTCTGGTTAGTTTCTTGCAATGGTGCAGGTAAGGACAACCTTCCTGCTCACCAAGGACCTGCTCTTCCTGGCTTCTCTAACACAATGAGACTGTGTCCATTTTCATGCCTGAAACTGGCCAACCCCATGAATGAGGGCATAGTTGCAACCTGCGTATTTGCATGCTCCGTAGACAGCTTTCAACTCTAAGTCATATCCCCCCTGGCCCTCATGACCCTACAATAACCACAGCAGAAGGCAAAGTTACTAGGATTTTTCTTCGTGAGCAGTCACTTCTGTAGCCTACCTAAAGACCAGAAAATTCACTGCGATGTTTGTCAGAGGTAGGCAGCACAACAAGTCAGCACATGAAACAGCGGGGAAAAACCACAACCAAGATGGCAAGCTCACGAACTTTTGCCACATGTTACATCCCAGGCTATTGTTTTCTTTGTTTAACTGAAAAGGTTTCTTCTGGGCAAGAAAAAAAAGAAAGTGCCAGGGAGGAATAAGGCTGTAGGACTTTAACATGACAAGACTATTTTAAGTTTGACTGGAAAGTCATATCGCCTAACAGCGTATGGCCTAATGTTGTGAAAGGCAACGCGTTAGCTGCAATTCCATTAATTAAGTTCAGTTCACTGCACCAACACCTGTGTGTCTCTAGGCTTTCCAAATGGCTGAAGAATAACACTTCCAATCACTCTATGGGAAGAGCCCTGCCCGGTGCCTCAAAACAATGTGACATGAGCAGCCAGAAGAAAAGATAAAGGCAAAAAAAGAGACAGAAGGAACATAAAAATCATGGAGGAGAAGAAAAATCAAAGCATGAAAACAAAGGGGAGGGAGCAAAGTTTGACATCATATGAGTGAACAATTTTCACCAAAAAAAATTAGGAAAACCAGATCACAATAGACATAAATACCTTATATAATTTCAAATATTTAAAAAACCTTAGTTCCTAATGTTCTATTGTATTCAATGATGAACACGTTTTGTATCCGTACACATTATGTAAACTACCGAACATCACATTTGACAAATACTGTAAGTATACATGTGACTTTTCAAAGCCACTTCAGACTGCAGAAATAACATGTTCTTCTCATAACACACACTTATGTGCCTACCACAAAGAGTATTAGAATAAACATTAATGTCATAGTCTCATTAAACACAAGAGAAAGTACAGCTACTCAGGAATTTTACAATTAACCAATTTTCTGAGAGAGGAGCAGAGATTCATTGAAATCTGCATTTATTCCTGGGAGCATATAGGTGTCTATGGTGGCCTGGTCCAGAAAGGTATCTTCAATGCTGGAATTTTTGATCAAAAAGAGTGACCAGACTGGTATCTGGAATTAAAGAGCGACTAAGGGTCCCCAAGAATATGAGGTGACTGCTGTTAAAAGAAAAAAAATACTGTTGTACATATGACTTCTTTTAAGAAAGGACATTAAGTTTGTCTGTGGATGACTGAGGACCAAGGACAGGTAGCGTGAGAGACATACAGAGCAGGGATATACAGGAATACAGGAATACTGAAGCAACAACAGGCAGCCTGGGAGGAATGCAGAGAAATTATCCAAGCAGCCAGGGATCAGGTTAGGAAACCTAAAGCCCAGAGAGAGTTAAATCTGGCCAGGGGCATCAGGGGCAACAATAAAGACTTCTATAGGNACTTAATAGCAGAGCGGTGCGGTGAGCTTGGCCTTTTGCCCATTGTTGCATCCAATAAACATCCAGTTGCTTTCCAGGGGCTGGTTTATTCCCAAAACCAAAGATTTACTCACTGTAGGGAATGTTTTCCAACTTCACACATCACAATGTTTGCCACACTGCTTTGTGTGGCAGTGAGCTCCCCAGGACTGTCCCCTGCATACATTGCAAGTGGAGAATGACATTAGGACTATGGAGGTTGCTCTTCTGCGTACAATCAGTGGAAAGGTACCAGGGTGAGAGGCCAGTGCCCTGGTTGTCCTTAGAGATCTTCAAAAGCTGTCTGGACATGGTTCTGGCCAACCTTCTCTAGGGGATTGGACAAGATGACCTTCAGAGGTGCCTTCCAACCTCATCCATCCTGTGATTCTGTGGACTGAAATTCAGTAGGTGGGATCATTATTGTTCCTTGCCTACAGCGTCAACCAATATAAGCTCTTGTATGGAGATACCATGACAGGTGATCCCCTTTCCATTTTGCTCTTATACCAGAAATATTTGGCAGTATTTGCTATAAACCATTTACCTTCATCCTGTCCTGAATACTAACCGTTTCTAAATAATTGTAGCCAATTCGTATAGAACAGTGAGACAGTGTTCTGAAAAAATATACCAACACCACTTGATTGGGCTGTTGAGTGCAAAATTTTTGTTAGGTATGCCTAGTTGCTTGAATGTACGCTTTTCAAAACACGGTTTGAAATAGTCATTGGGATTCTGAAGAATTAGTTGGGATACATTAGTCCTGTTTTTGACACTGATGGTACTTGGCAGCACTGTAGCTAACTTCCAAAAATATTGACAAGATGGTTGAACTGGTGTCTGGATAGCTCTTCAAACTGAATTTGAGCCATTCTGTAAAGTGTGTTGAGTGGGCATTTTACCTAAGAGCATATTTCTTTCTTACTGTGAGAATGGCTCCTGACTGTGTGTGTAGATGCCAAAATACATCCTGTCGAGATGCTGGAGAGAGGAAGATCATGCTTCCCATGCAGAAGAACAGCTAACATTTGGTTGGCAACATGAAGTGAAAGGTTCACTAAAGCCAGGAAAGAGTGCTGAGAGAAATACAGGAAATTCCACTGTATATCCACTCCTTTGACAACACAGAAGGATCTTGTCATAGGTTTTTGGTCTAGCTTAATTTTATTTTTAGGTGTTCTTCCTTGTTTGGTAAATTACTTAGGAAGCATATTTCTTACAGATTTTTTTATTTGTTGGCCCTCGGTCTGTGGAAGTTCACAGCCTTCCAAGGAAGCATTTCATTTTACACTTCATTATCTTAAATCAGACTCAAGATCAGACATTTTCTGAAAGGGATAAGTCTGTGGATAATCAGCTCCATGACTACAACATAGAGGTTTCATGCACACAGTCTTTTTTTTTTTCCTTTTTTACCTGCTTTTACCAAGACACTATTTTCATTTAAAAGCCCTCAAATCTCATTCTTTTCCACAATAACTTTGGCCCTTGACATTGGTTGAAAACATTATAATGTTATCTTGATTTAAAATGACAATGATGTGAAACTATTTTCTAAAAAATTAAAGGAAAAAAAATCAGTGTATAATGGTCTTACTAACACGAGAAACAAGTTTTTTTCATCAACTTACATATAGTAGGAACTGAATGTAGCATCACTCGCCAACTGGCTTCTGAAGTTATAAAACTGAAGCCACAAGGTCTTTTGTGCTATGGCACATGTGAGGTCTCAACATCATTTTTCATTTTAGAAATTTCACTTTGGAGCAACCAAATAAACCGGTATACATCACAAGTTGTATGTCTGGGGTGCAGCTGGTCCAAGGAGCAAGAAACAGATACTCATCTCCTGCGTAAATCTGGTAAGAAAAATCTTACACTTCTTCACTTATTGCTCTTCTGGAAAGTTCATAGTGTTACCAGTCATTGGTAATGCCAGCTATTTTGTTTTGTAAAAAGGCAATGGATATTAATGTCTCCCACAATCACTCAGACATTTCCTGCCTCCTCTACATTAAGCTACACTGCAACAGTATCTTCTTTTCATCCAGATAAAATTATTAGCTGTTATCATTATTCAGTTCAAGCTAAACAAATAATTTAATATTTAAAAGTGTTCTTCAGAGAAAATATTCCTGCTTAACTTTTTTATTGGTTTGGGTTTTTTAAATATTTTTTATATTTTTTTCTAGACAATATTCTCCATAAAAAAATTTTTACTATCAACCACTATCAAAACCACCATCAACAATTCAGAAAATGACAAGTGATTAAAGTAAAGGGTACTTACTGACATGGGTAAAATACTGCCTTTGAAAAGATATTGAGCAATAGAATGATTTCAAAATTTCTAGACGTAATACTGACAGGACAGTTTTGTTCCACGATTTCCAAAACAAAAATATATGCATACACACTATGCAGTGCATGAGCTAATGTCTGTCTTTCCAGGAGCATCAGACCTGTATATATGTTAAACAGATATTTCGCATACACACACTTACATACACAGAAATACATGCACAGAGTAATTCCAAGATTTGTGGCATGTATAAGTTTGATTGCATAGTATACATGTTTCCAATGAAAAGAAGGTGTATTGGGTTTGTGTGGCAAGGTTTTGGTAGTGGCACGGGTACATGGGTGGCTTCTGTGAGAAGCTGCTAGAAGCTTTCCCCATGTCCAATAGAGCCAATGCCAGCAGACTCCAGGACAGACCCACCGCTGGGCAAGGCTGAGCTCATCAGCGATGATGGTTGTGCTTCAGGGATAATGTACCTAAGAAGGGGCGGATGCGGAACCTGCACAGCTGCAGCCAAAGAGAGGAATGAGAATATGTGAGAGGAACAAATGTGCAGAAACCAAGGTCGGTGAAGAAGGAGGGGGAGAAGGTGCTCCAGGCTCTGGAGCAGAGATTCCTCTGCAGCCCATGGTGAAGACCATGCTGAGGCAGGCTGTTCCCTGCAGCCCATGGAGGTTAACAGTGGAGCAGATATCTACCTGCAGCCCATGGAGGACCCCACACTGGAGCAGGTAAATGCCTGAAGGAGGTTGTGACCCTGTAGGAATCCCGCACTGGAGCGGGCTCCTGGGTTTGCTGGCAGGAATTGTGATCTCATGAGGGACACACTGTGGAGCAGTCTGTTCCTGAAGGGCTGCACCCTGTGGAAGGGACCCATGCTGGAGCAGTTCATGAAGGACTGCAGCCCACAGGAAGGAAGCCCCCACTGGAGTAAGGGAAGCGTGTGAGGAGTCCTGCCCCTGAGGAGGAAGAAGCAGCAGAGACAATGCATGACGAACTGACCACAACCCCCATTCCCCATCCACCTATGCTGCTGGTGGGGAGGAGACAGAGAATTAGGGAGTGAAGTTGAGCCTGGGAAGAAGGGAGAAGGTGTTATAAGATTTGGGTTCTATTTTCTCATTATCCTACTCTGACTTTGATTGGTAATAAATGAAACTAATTCCCCAAGTTGAGTTTGCTTTGCCCGTGATGATAATTAGTGAATGATCACTCTCTGTCCTTATCTTGAGCCACAAGCCTTTAATTCTATTTTCTTTCTCCTGTTCAGCTGAGGAGAAGAGTGATAAAGTGGCTTTGGTGGGCACTCAGCGTCCAGCCAGGATCAACCCACCACAGAAAGTAAGGTCTTCATAGCAGGTACAGTATGAACAATATATGTGTTGGGAAGAAAAATGCATTGGAGTATGGATGGTGTTGCGTGTGAATACATGTGCTGGGAACAAAATGTATCAAACTAAAAGAATGTTTCCTCCATGCTGAACATCTGCAAAAACAGATAGCTAGTCTTGGATTTTCTTTCTCCAGTTAGTTGGTGTAGGAAGGTAGAGTAGCATAAAGGCCTCAGACCCTGTCAATGTTGTTCAGCTATAGGCTGTATAGAGCTGCTTAGATAAATGAACTTTTTCCTTTTAGCATAACATCTGTGCACATGAGATTACTGAAACTAGCTAAAAAGTCTCAGACTAGCGTCCAAGAAATAAAGCCACACCAGCAGTCAGAATTCAGTCCTAGCCTCTGGCTGGACAGAAACGTTTCTCTATCTCTTCAGCTGCACAAGAGCAGCTTTTAGCCATACATAAAGATCTGGACATATCCACTTTTTTATTTAATTTAAAGATTATTCTCTATCCTGTTGAAGGATATACAATTTCCAAATGAAAGCAACATTATTAAAAGTGCACACTCTTCTTCCTAACACGGGCACAAATCAGGTCAGGCATTTCCAACATTCTTCACTTCTGGGCATTGCAACTTTTAGGAGACAGGTTCCCATCTCTCATATTCTCAGTCTATACATGAAACATATCAAAACTACATTAAAGAGCCTGCAATTTATATTCATGATATAGGAGGTGACCTTTTCACTCATGAGTAGTGTAGTAATGTGGAGTGGCTAATGAGAGAATCCCTACTGAGAGCGGATAAATTTCAAACCTTCTGAATAATTATTAGACATTTTATTGTATTTATAAACCTCTCTTATTTCAAACTGTCCCTTGATTTATAAAACCGTCTTACTCTTGTAAGCAATAATGATAATCTCAACCAGTGCTAGAGATTGATGAATTGTCCATGTAGGGGCTTCTCTTCCTGGCACTGAATGCCAGAGAAATGCAATGAAGAGTAAAAAACAGAACTGTAGGGAAAAAGAGAGGACAGAGGAGGATGAAAGATGACTGAGAAGGAATGAGGGAGGGAACATCTGTACTGCACTTCACTGATGATAATCTTTGCACAGTTTATGACACAGAGGCAGTGGGAACAGTGAGGTAATCATTTTACTTGCCTGTCATCTGCAGAGAGTATTTCAAATTGCAGGGTGAAATTCTGGCTCCATTGAAGTGAGTGACAATACTCCTGTTGATTTAAATGAGGGCCAGGATTTCTCTGGATTCCCAGAGGAGGGGCAGATGGGCAGAGTGGCAGCTGTGCTGTCTCCATAAGTGTGTCAGGTTTCATCAGGATCTTAAAAGCTTTTCTTCAGATCAGTTTCCAGAAATTTGTGAGCCGTTTGAACACCCCTTAATGTTGGAGACAAGATAGAGACTTTCTCAAAAATGGTAAATAAAAGAAGTAAAATCTCAGAGCATCTGACCCTAGTTTGGAAGAACTGTACATGATAGACACTGTCCTTACAAACTAATGCACAGGTGTATGTATCTTTTAAGTAATATTTCTGTATTTTTTTCCTTTTCCCTTTCCTTCAACCTTAATCTGTGCAAGAAATGGCCTCAAGAGCATGTGACGGCTAAAAATATCAACTATAGTCGTCTAAATAAGAAAGTCTTCCTGTCATGACAGCAAGAAATTTGGATCTTGAAGGCAGGAGGAGTTGTCTTAAAATGTCTGAGGTGAACAGTTATGAATTTCACTGAATAAACATTTCTCCTGATTAACAAGCAATCCATGGACACACAAGGTGGGGAGGGCAGACTTGGTAAGCTGCTGTGCAATGCACTTAAAGAAGCAATCTCATTTGCAGAGGATTTTAACAGAATCAGGCCATGACGGGGGGCATGGAGAGTGAAGAATGACATTCACAAGAAGAAGTGGCTACTTCCTTGTGTCTAACCATGGTATCAGATGTACTGTAAGAAAAAGAATCTGGAAGGACAAGAAGTAGAAGATAAGAAACTGAAGAAATGAAAAAACAAAGATAGTCTTCCTATAGGTCGCTACTGTATTACCGGGGGACAGGGGGAGGAGAGCTTATTCATAACTGAAATACTAAGCCGGTAATGACACAGAGGGGTGATCATTCAATATGATAATTTAGTAACCCAACAAGAACTTCTATTTGCTAAACAGCTTCCTGGAGTATGGACATACTTCTCACCACCTTCAAAATATGAAGAGCTACCTACGTAGTGCATTGACAGTCTACCCTGCATGCACCTCTTGCAGCCACTACTGTGAAGCAGGGGGGACAGATGGTGAGGCAAGTCAGCCCAAGAGTAAACGGAGACCAAATAACAGAGAAAAAAAAAAGTGTTCTATGGGATTAGAGGTGGGATAGGAGACAGGGATGGTAGATGATAGCCTTTGTAATTGAGAAAACCTCTACAAGTTTCTCAAATCTTAATCAAATCAGATCATACCTATTTCATAGAATCACAGAACGGCTTAGGTTGGAAGGGACCTTAAAGATCACCTAGTTCCAACCCTCTGCCATGGGCAAGGACACCTTCGCTAGACCAGGTTGCTCAAACCCTCATCCAGCCTGGCCTCAATCACTTCCAGGTATGGGAACATCCACAACTTCCCTGGGCAACCTGTTCAGTGTCTCAGCACTCTCAGAGTAAAGAATTTCTTCCTGAGATCTAATCTAAATCTACCCTCTTCCAATTTAAAACCATTACCCCTCATCCTATCGCTACATGCCTTTGTGAAATGTCACTCTCCAGCTTTCTTGTAGGCCCCTTTCAGGTACTGGAAGGCTGCTAGAAGGTCTCCCCGGAGCCTTCTCTTCTCCACGCTGAACAACCCCAACTCTCTCAGCCTGTCCTCATAGCAGAGGTGCCCCAACCCTCAGATCATCTTTGTGGCCCTCCTCTGGACTCACTCCAACAGGTCTGTGTCCTTCTTATGTTGGGGGCACAAAAGCTGTGTGCATTATTCTAGGTGAGGTCTCATGAGAGTGGAGTAGAGGGGCAGAATCACCTCCCTCAGCCTGCTGGTGACACTTCTTTTGACGCAGCCCAGGATGCAGTTGGCCTTCTGGGCTGTGAGCGCACGTTGTCGGCTCATGTTGAGCTTCTCATCTACCAACACCCCCAAGTCCCTCTCCTCAGGGCTGCTCTCAAACCATTCTCCACCCAGCCTATATTTGTGTATGGGATTGCCTCGACCCATGTGCAGGGCCTTGCACTTGGCCTTGTTGAACTTCATGAGGTTGGCACAGGCCCCCCTCTCAAGCCTGTCCAGGTCCCTCTGGATGGTATCCCTTCCCTGCAGCTTGTCAACCACTCCACACAATTTATCTTTAATTTGCAATTAAAGATAAAGCCTAATGTAAAGAATATGACTTTCCTGTCATACAGCCTTGAAACTATAACACTAAAAAAAATTTTTATGCCTTATGTTGGTAGCCAAAGTCAGTAGATACTAAACAGAGTATGTCCATATTTATGTGAGTATACTACGACAGAAAAGTTAAAAGCCAGCCTCAGAAACATGAGTGGATGGATCATACATAGTCATTTATAAAGTTTGAGTAAACTAATAATTTCAACTAGGTTACAAGAATTCTTGTGTGTGCATGTGTGTGTACTATTGTGTATTTACATCTACACTCACAAATATCTGTATACATATTTATATAGCTATACATAAAAGATCCTAATACTACTTAAGTCAGTAACTGACTTCAGTGTGCCCACAATATATAAACACACAAACACACACCTATGTACACAGATACACACACATCTTGAGCATATAGTAACTATGCAAAGTGTCATTTTGGTTGAATTCCACCAAAGAATGTGAAAGAAGCTGATAAAGCGCAATTTTATTTAATAGAGAAAATAGAAAACAGATAAAATCTGGGGTTAAATTCGTACTTAGCCTAACTGAATTAATTACCCGTGGGTGGATCAACAGAAAAGAACAAAAATAGGATCAAGATGCTTATTGGATGCTGTTTCTGTTTTGAAAGGATAGTGGCAATACATTTGTAAGAGACAGGAAGCTTAAGTGAATATAAAGCGTGTGGACAGGTAGACTAAGATTATGCACTGCACAAAAATTTGCCATGTCATAGTGATACACTTTCACCTTTCTTGATCTGTAGAAAGCGAAAAATTCTTCTGAAGAAACTAAATCTAAATTACAACAAATTATTTTCATTGTTTCAGACTGATCTAATTATCTGACTTATCTCCTTGCTTGTCTTCTGTGGACTTGGGGTCTGGTGTGTAGCTTCTTAATTTCATGCACTCATTTCTTATGTTCATGGACAACATCT
>VYXH01007357.1:77875-80375 GCA_013397275.1 Burhinus bistriatus | reverse complement strand
TGAACCTATTTGTGGGTGAGAATGTGACGATCTGATTTTTTTAATAGCTCCCCCTGACTGTAGTCAAATGCAGGCCATTTCTGCATGTGTACACAGGAACAGGTTCATATTAAAAAAAAGAGGGGGGGCGGGGAAAGATGTCCAAATATGACCACTATTCTTATTTTCAAGTACTGACTTCTCAGATTGTGACTTATTTCTCATATTCTAAACTAAGCGAAATCTTCATCATCATCACCATCACAATCCTTATATGGAGAGTCAGGAGGAATGTACTATGTAAGTGTAAAAAACATTAGAACATGAGCATCAGCATTTTAATCACCTTAACTAAATGTATGAAATAATCCCCGTGTTTCTCTCTCCATAATGATATATTATTATGTAAATACAGGATGACATGATGACAAGAATTTCTTCTGGAGTTTTGGAAATGTTCCCTATATCCCAGGCATTTTCTCTGTTTGAAACAGAGTTAAGAGTACAATTCATCTTCTCCTTTCTACAATTAGAACTTCAGAAAAATCTGGCAAACTGTAAGGACAAAGACTGTACCCGTCCACTGCCATTAACAAGAGAAAAGAAGAGTATATTGTAACCAGACCCTTTCATTAAAAGTTTCCCCATCTCTCCATGTGTGCAGAGGTTACTGCTCTTCTGCAGCACTTACTGACAATGAAATGGCAGTTTGGAATATGGATTTGAAACACTCTTGTCTTCCTAAAAGACAACAGTTCAGTGGAAGGCTCTACTCTTCTTCATCAGCTTCCTAAATGCATTTGGGGTCAGCTTAGTGTCAGCTATGATTCATCTTGGAAAGCTTTATCAGTTTACACTCAGAACAACAAAACCATGCGCCTGATCACAGTGTCACACTAAGCTTAGTGACACCTTTCAGACAGTTCTTTGTAAGAGAGGTGAACAAATTAAAAGTTTTGCCCTGTCCTCTTCTTTTCTCAGTTTGAAGTTCTTCTGGTCACTGTCAGAAATTGTTTCTGCACTTTGCACTGGAGTTCTGGGACATTTTTCAACATCGTTTGAGGGGCCTTAATCTTATAACAGGAAATTTGCCTCTAACAACGTGACTAAACACAGAGATATACTTCATCTTCTTATGAGTTCAATGAATTTTTTTTTTCTTTTTGTCTTGATCTCTTTTGTGAAAGCACTTCATGTGAGCAGAAGAGATAATAAAGCAATGCAACAGTACAAAAAGGTACACAATTTGTGGAAGAGATGAAACAAAGCTGACAGCTACATCAGACAAAAATGTAACCGGCCAAATAATCTCCCAAGATACCTCTTTTGGCAAAAAGAGTTAGTCATATAAGTGACCACCTTAAGAAAGGTACAACAGGGTCTGAAAATTAGGATAAAGTAATCATCTTTAATTTAATCACCTGTTATTTATGTGTATCATTTCAGTCTCTCAGCCTACTCTGGTGGTTTCACTTGTTTAGTTTTCATCTCTGTATAGCTAAAGCATTTCCCTTACAATTTGTCTTTGTGTGCCTATAAAATAATTCAGATCTGCTACAAATTTTGGATTTATTTTAGGAAAGTTGTAAGAATTAATCAATTCATAATTATTTCAAGTACGAAAAATAGTTACATTAAGGAAATTGCATATTAAGGAGGAAAGGATCAAGAAAGTTTAATAGTCACCTCACAAAAATTAGACCACTGTAATTCCAGAGAAACTGTAGAAATGAATGGAAAAATATTTGTACAGAAAAAGCACTAATGACCAGGATACAGTCTTGATTTTGCGCAAGCAATTCATCTTATGAGAGAAAGATACAGCAAGCTTTTGAAAGTAATTAGGTTTAGTGTGCAAAATAACTTCACACATGATATTCTGGAAAAAAAAAAGATATTTATTTGACTTTTTAGTCATCCATCACAACTGTATCTGTGTGATTCAGTTGAGAGACTTACTGCTCCTCTTAGTTATAGTCATCATGTATTCATGAAACCTGAACCTTCAGATTTAGTGCAGGTTATTTAGTCTTTTCATTAAAATATTTTGTAAGTAAATTATGTTTGAGTGATGAGAATTAAGCACTGACAATACAGTGTTCCTGAGACAGAGAAACAAACTGTAAAGAAATTAAAATTAGACAAGAAATCCAGATTAGAACTCCAAACCTTAGATATGCAGAACAAGCTCTTCTTTTCCACTAGGCTAAATGGACTCCCAACACCCTACCATGACCGTAAAATAAAAAGGTATTGTTTTGGCCCACCAGAGGGAGCCCATAATATTTCATTAATGCAAAAAGAACACACGGCCAGTTATGTAGAAAAAATAAATGAAAGTTATAGATACANATATCTGTTGCTCACTTTTTCTTTCACACTTTTCATCCACTAATGTCTCAAGATCTTTACCGTTTGCTGTCAACAAGCTCCACTCCAACTTGAGAGACCAGCTGTCGGGGTAGAAGGACATTCCAGTTTTGAAGCCTGTTCTCTCCTCAACAGCATTACTGCTTTTTTT
>VYXH01007357.1:29107-65332 GCA_013397275.1 Burhinus bistriatus | reverse complement strand
CCTCTTGACGCACCCCAGGATGCCATTGGCCTTCTTGGCCACAAGGGCACATTGCTGGCTCATGGTCATCCTGTTGTCCACCAGGACTCCCAGGTCCCTTTCCACTGAGCTGCTTTCCAGCAGGTCAACCCCTAACCTGTACTGGTGCATGGGGTTATTCCTCCCTACGTGCAGTACCCTATGCTTGCCCTTGCTGAACTTCATGAGGTTTCTCTCTGCCCAACTCTCCAGCCTGTCCAGGTCACGCTGAATGGCAGCACAGCCTTCTGGTGTGTCAGCCACCCCTCCCAGTTTTGTGTCATCAGCAAACCTGCAGATGGTACACTCTATCTCTTCATCCAGGTCATTGATGAATATGTTGAACAGGACTGGACCCAGTACTGACCCCTGGGGAACACCACTTGTCACAGACCTCCAACTAGACTCTATGCCACTAATCACAACCCTAGCAGGTTCTGTGGTTGTGGAGTTCCAACCTGGAGGAACCAGCTTAGTAACAAACAGAAAAGTTCTAGTGGAGCAGGGAATGAAACTGAAGCCACCAGCTTGTCTTCCTGTTGGGAAACCCTTATTACATTAAATGTTATTATATCTTGTCCTTTAAGAATGTAAAAATTTGACTGTTTCTTTCCAACTAGTTGAAGAAATTCTTCTGACTTAGTAGCTAATATTTTTTTTAACAGATCTTCCAGCTTTTCTTGGTTATTAATAAACAGTGTAATTCTGAAACTAGGGGAGGGATACGACCAGAAGATATTCAGAGAGCACTCCAGTCAGGCTGTCTTTGTCCGTTTATGAAATGTCTAGAAGAAGAAAAAGGGGGAAAAAATTTCCTCCAAAATTCAGCTCCATTCCGTGACTTTCCTGCAGTACTAATTTTTCATTTGCTATGCAGTCAGCTCCTTAGTTAATACAAATACTGCTTCAGGATTTGAGAGCAGATAGGGCTGATGTGGAGAACAGCACAGGAAGAAAGCACACAGGTATCCCAGAGACATTTTGCTTTGTGAATAATGATGTTGATGATAATTAAAAATTATTCTGTGCCATTGGAGAATTCCACTAATTAGTAATCTCACACTTTAAAAGTCCTAATATTTTATTTCTGCTCATTGCTAACTACCAAGTAGAACGCTACTGGAAATGTGGACAACTGATATTTTAATAATCATAACTGTAATCACATGAACTCTTATATAGCTAACCTTTAATTACAATACTAGACGTAAAAAACTCATTGCAGTCAAAAATATATGTTATGCTGGGAATTAATTTTCAGTATAAAACCTGAGCTTGTAACATTCCAAAAGGAATAGATATAACAGATTTGCTCTTGAACAAGAATTAAAATCCTTAGGATTTGAGATGGTTAATGCTGTATTAATGCAAGGTGTAGGGTTAGTAGTGCACGAGTGAAAGAGAAAGGTAGTACATTATTACATTTACAGAAGTACACAGTCCAGTAATCAAGTAACCAGGTAGACTTACAGCATGATTTAAATAGCAATAGTTAAATCAAATAGGTGCTTTTGAAAATTTTACTCAAGTAGTTTAGTAAGTCAATTCCCTGCTCAGTTTCACTTAGGATCAGGTCTTCCAATAGAGATCACATACCAGGATGTGAAAGTCCTTTGTCTTTTCTGCTTTAGGACTAGTTGCATGAAACCCAAGCATCCCATGCATTCATTTTTGCAGAGATAGTTGTCTTCACTGATGCATTTAAACACAAGATGAAAGCCATGTATGTTCACTTTTCTATCCATTTTAGGTAATTTCTAAAACAGCTAATATTTTTTTCCTTACAGCAGCCTGTTTAGAAATTAAAGAAAGACTGTTTTTCTTGCAAAGTTGTCATGTACGTTGGCCCTTTTACATAAATACTACAGCAAGATGTTAGAGTCTGTATTTATTAGAGATTTCTTGGCAACTTTCAAGTACTTGGTAACAACTGGTTGTGTCTTGCTTCTGAACCAGCATGTTTAGGAGTGTTTGCCAGTCCTTGTAGCAACATATCTTGTTGTATAGGATGTTATTGATTAAAGGCCACTAAGTGCCGTAATGAAACAGAAGGGAGTGCACGTTAGGAAAGAATTGGGAAATTAGGAAAAAAAAAGTACCAGTGACCTCATAATCAGAATTTAGGGTTTAAAGTAAAACTGACTGAATAGATGGATGGAAATGTGGAAAACAGTGGCATCTTCACAAAGCAAGTGTAAGTCACTAAAAAAACATGTGAGTTTTTAATCTTCCTGCTCTCCTCACTCAGTGTCTCATTTTGAGGCAACTCTTTATTTTTACCCTGGAGATCATGCTGAAATAAACTGCCAAACATCCCTTACACCTCCATGCCATCTAATTATAGCCTGTAACACTCGAGAATGCTGACAGTGCTGAGCTATTGACTCTTGACACTCTCTAAAGCACTTAATTATCTTTTCACACAAGCCCCTTTCAGACCTGTCAACTTCTTTGTATTGTTTATGAAAAAAGTTGCATATTAAGATTTCAGCATTACGCACCTGAAGTCAAACTTGTGCATACACATGGACCATTAAAAGGAGAATTTAATAAATGACAGGAGAGATGAAAGAATTTGACTTGATAAGACTTCTCAAATAAGTAAAGGAAGAAAAACTTGGCCCTTTTCAAAGATTCCTGGGATAAATGGAAAGAATTTGAGGCTTTTGACTAATTTTACCAAAGACTAAAAAGAAAAAAACCACCAACAGGTAGATGGTTTGTATTATTTATTCTTATTCCATGAGATTAGGATCCAGACTTGGACTGTTGCCTGTTTCTAAAGAAAACTGCATTTAATTATCCCAGGCAAAAAAAAGAAAATCCTAAATTTGTCAAGATCTCATATGTTCCCTGGAACTCTACCAAGTACTACTAAAAGCTAAAGAAAGATTCCTTAGTTGAATGAAATGCTTGTGGGTAATATATTCCAAATTATATAAGTGATATAAGTGATTTTAAACATTTTGGAAGCTTTTCTATCTAAACCTGTCATTGGGAAATGGCATGTCAATCATGATGTCTAATCTCATGTATAACACTAACTGTCCCCATAAATTGTGGTCACTTATACAGAATCTAAAGTAAGACAGCCTTCAACTACAATGGCTTGATGACTAGATGTGTGCAAGACAAATATCACAACACTTGTGATTTCCTATAAAATTTGAGGACTTAAACTCATTTACGTGATTCAGCGTGATTCTACATTAATATGTAGGATTGACTTAAAGTGTGTGTTGCCTTTGTCTAGTATGTTATCTTGAAGACAGTTACACGCATGTCACATTTAGTAAGTCATGTATTTACCAAGCTCGTAAGTCAATTAATCTAGTAGAGACAAGACTCTGAGTCTGAACATCAAATACGTCTACAACACTTACTAACTACCATTTGTTCTCTTATAGTAAAATAATTTTGAATAGTCAGCATACTTGTGAAAAAACAACTAGTTCACAAGCATTTTTCAAATGACAAAACCAAAAATCTTCCTGAATCATCCCATTTTCAGATACTGGGGGTCCTTTTGGAACATGAGCACTAATAATGAATATAAAAACATAATTTTGAGTTTAAAAAGAAGAAAATTCTGTTCCAAGGATTCTGTAAGACATATTAATATTTTCTTAGGTATAAACAAGCAACCTATCTATTGGAAATAGAACATCTCTGAGAAGCTATGGCCTATCATACCATGCATGTATCAGCTTCCTTTCTTTATCACAAGACTTACTAATCACGCTAATTATTTATGTGTGAAATACTGTCTTATGACTGAATGTGGGGCACTTAAAATTTGGCATTGAGAAGATTATCAGAAATAGCAGCTGCATACCTCACATGTAGGAAGTGTCAGGGCAGTAAGGTTGTCCTGTGGTAGTGAAGTGTGTGCAGAGAATCAGAGGGTCGAGCTCGTTAGGATTTTTGCTAGGTGACACCAAACAGTGCATCCTTAACAGGAAGAGATGGAGGACATTAGCTAAGAAGGTTTTCTTTGTTTTTTTTTTACACTGGCTTAAAATCTGTATGTGTCAAGCAATCTCTTCTATCAAGTACCTTTGGAAAGCAAGCTACACGAAAACAAATAAAGTTCTTACCTTCAAATACTGATCCCCAGAACGGGGGAAACCAATGAACTTGCAACATCAGTACAACTATTTCTAAGCCAAATACTTCTCCACATCCTTCATACTCCTCAATTTATTTGCACTAAACATGAGGCAAAAAGACAGATAAGGATGTAAGAAGCAATTTTATTAGGAGTTCTAATTATACAACAAAATAGAATATGACGTCCACAGCACCATCAGTAATTACAGTTTCTGCCTTTATAGTTATTTTAATTGTGTTTTGATGTTATGACTTAATGGAATCACATGTGCTCCATCAAATTTTTTTCATCTCTACTTCTTACAGCTGCCTCATTCATGATCATGAACTCTCACAAAAGCTTTCTATCTTTCCAGACTACTTTTCCCTCACATTTTCTGCAATCACTTCTTAAACTGCTTTGGTGACTTGGAAGGCTGCTTCTCTTACTGCTCTAATGATTGCTCTTTTGCACTGTTTCAGAGATTTACTCTACTGCTCCAGTGATTTTTTTCCCCTTTAGCATCGCTACTGTGGCTTTACCTTTTGCTCTAGCATCAGTGATTGCTTGAAACGTGTGCAGTAGCACACCGCTGAACTATAAGATTTGCTTTACCTGGTTTGTCAGGCAGTGAGCGATATTTTGTCAATCAGAGGACCTGAATTTCTGGACATTCCAGGTTATAACAAGCAGCAGCCTGTACAGGGCATGGATATGTGTATTATATGGCATGGACGTGCTCATTGCTTTCTTCAAACCTTTATCTCACGCAGCTGAAACTTGCTTACCTGCCCAAGTAAACAGAGAAATTAAGAGGGAGAAAAGGGTTGGGAAGGCTTCGCCCAGTGTACCAGGAGAGGTTTTTCTTTGCAAAAATTTCATTGTAGTGTAATTACATGGCTCCTAGAGTTCCTTATAATTAAATTATAAGATGTGTCTTATTTGTAGTTAAGCTAGGGGAAAGAAAAAAAAAAAAAAAAGCTCAGCTTTGTTTTATGGTTCTCCAGCCATTCACTAGGGTCTATATATCATAATTCAATTATAAGCAAGCACCACAGAATTACAGATCACAAACATTTATTTTAGAGGGTTACACATTCTCCATAAATATTTGCTGTGGGTCAAACTTAGAATGTTCTATTTAATTATTTTTCTTCAGTAATTGCCATGTAAATTCATCCTGAATGTAAGCCTTAGGGAAAAAAGAAATTGGTTACCTCTTTTCCTGTATTTTGAAAAGACATTTAAGATATCTTTCCTCCATAATTAAATTATCCCCTTTTTACTTTTCCATATTCTGTAAGTCCCTCTAATCCTATTCGTAGAGTAAGCTGAAAGAGCTGTTAGTGACAATGTTCTTCCTCTTTGAGAGAGAAGCAGATTGCATTTGAGGTTATTCTGGTTTTTAGTAGCCCAAATTAGACTTCTCAGTCTTCTGTAAAAGAACAAAAAGCTCCTTTCAACAGCATTGCACATAAAATTTGTTGATTTGATTCTTGTGGTCATTTCAAAACAGAAACTCTGAATGCAATATGTGGGTCCCAAGCCTGAAAGACTTGATGATATATTATATCTATCTTAGTAAGATCCTTACTATGCATTTAGTAAAATGAAGGCAGAAGACATAAATTCTCATCAGTATTTCTAATTTTAATTCATAAAGAGAAATACGTTCTTAGGGACATAAATCGTATCCTGTGTTGTATAGCAGAAATGGGACAGCAAAAAGAAAGAATAAGGAATGAAAATTGCACATCTGTATAGGTATTACATAAGTTCAAAGGCAGAATTGTATTACAACAGTAACAACAAATCATCAGCATCACCCATTTTTCCTAAAATTTGAAAGACTCTCTCTCACTCATTTCCAAGAATAAGATAATCTCAACATTATAGACAAAGCAAATAGAAAGAAAAAGGACCACCTTGCCCTTACATCCAACTGACATTTAACAAAACCCATCATGGAGAAGCACTGGTCTTCCCTACAGTTGTCTACAAGCAGCACTCCATCCTACAGCACGCTTACTTTCAGTTTTCTGCTTTCTCATGCCTTTTCTCCACAGCTGCAACCTGCCTGGTGTAAAACAAGAAACACTGCACTCTCATGTCAATCTTAAAGCCTCAATTTGATCTGTATGTCAGGAGATGTTCAGCTTTTTCATAAATCAACACACAGTCCTGTTGTTGATCTCTGCTGTCCTCTGGTAGCCTGTTGAGATGTTCCTACTTAAAAAACAAACAAACATATAAACAAAAAAATGAAGAAAACCCCAAACCAAATGTGTTGGCAAACTGGAAAGAATTAAAAGTAGTACATGATAGGGGTGAATTTAGGAATATCTGTCTAACAGTAAAAGACTAGAGAAGTCCAATCAATTCAAGTTTATTAGAAGCAGAAGTGACAATTCAGGTCTAAGAAACCAATGAAAAAAAATTATGAATTTTCTTAAAAAACATACTGCCAAAGGTGTCAAAGGAAATGGAAACTGGAAGCTAAAACTACTATAAAGACAGCATTTCTATAGTGGAGGTAGTTGAGCAGCAGAACATTTTACGTTCTCTGTCAGCTGACATCTTTATATTAAGCCTTGATGCCTCTTTTAAAAGTCATGCTCTGGTCCAACAGAGAATTACAAACTTGAAACAGAAACCACTTGAGAAAATTCTGCAGTTTATCACTGTAGCATCTTCAGGCCTTGAAATCTATTATTTTACTTCCCATCTACTTTCCTTAACTATATTAAGTCACTATGCCTGGGATGGCTGAACAATACCTTCTATGAAAATATAGTATTAGCAATGTATTAGATGTATTACACTTAGTTTGATATAACCATGGGGAAAAGGAAAGGAGTTAGCAAATTTTGAACAAATACCTCATAGAGCATAAACAGGATGCCCTCAGGTGTTACAACAGTTCATGTGCAGTGAGTATGACAGTGCAGTGGAGTTTAGGAGAAATGACAGAGGATATAGATAGAGATGCTCAAGATCTGTATTTAGACCACCTATTACTCTTCATGGTTTATACGCAGAGGCATGTGGCCCTCAGCAGTTTCTGCAGTACATCTATTCCACAAATAGAAAACAAATGTCAAGAGAAATTTTAGATTTCCCAAATTAGGTTTCCTTTGACCACTGACAATGATGACCTATTGTCACATAAATTTTAAAAAAAAGAAAAGATAAATCCCTTAATATCCTTGCATAAAGAGTAACTCCGTATGTTTCTCTAACGTATTTGCATTTCTCTTCCTTGTATAACATTCCTCCTTTGATTCCCTTAAGGGAATTCAAAACAGCCCAAGAAAAACAAACAAAGATGAATACTAAAAGAAAGAAGACAAAGACCAGACTCTAAGCATGGCCTTGGTTTGCGGTTTAATGAACTTATGAAGAGGATAATTATCTATTTTATCTGGGGTCTGTTGCTTTTATGTTATATTAAAATTAATTACACATGGAAACATTGGTACTCCAAGACACAACTGCAATTTTCCTAGAGCAAAGCTTAATAGAAACTCAAGCTTTATTAATACAGGCATGGGGACAAATTTTTTGCAGCTTTTCCTCATTTTTACTCCAAATATTGGCCACAGAAAAGAAACACAATTCAGTTTTGTTCAGACAATAAAAAGTCTTTGGGGAAGATATTTGAATGTCAAGTTCCAAACACATGCACTTCACTCATTCATATAATATATTAAAACATGCAAAAAAGGAACACAGTCATTCAAATGTTTGTTTGTTTAAAAAAATGAGTGTTAGCATTATTTTCTACCTCACACTGCAATTTTTTTTTTTTGCTTTTCATTCCTTAAGAATCTATTTTGTCTAAACTTCGAATCACTACTTACCACATTCATTGATGCAGCTACACCAGGATAGAAAAATTTAAAATACTATAATAATAAAAATAATTAAATCAAATCACCAACAAGGAAAACTAGAATTTGTGAGGGAGATACCTGTACCAATTCCAAACAGAAAAGTTTGCATAAACCCACCTTTCCCTCTCTGAACTTGAGTTTCCTTTAATAAAAGTGTCTATAAGATTCTTGCAATTCTACCTATTCTTACTCTTCAAATGAATGACAACATTACAAACTATGGAAGTAGATTTCAAAAAACTGGGAGATAGGCATTTCTAATAAAAATGAAATACAGGTTACCACATGCATCAGGTGGTATATTTAATAAATAGTTTTGTGGCTGTGGTCTTTGAAGATTGTACGGGAGGTGGTGTAAGCTTTAACAGGGTAGTCATGCATTCTAAGTGTAAAAACAGAACAATCAAAAATTGTCCCTGTCTTTTAGTTGATTGCTAATTCTAGAATTGATGTAATTCAAGGTGAAATATCTGGAGAGCGTCTGGTAACTACTTTTAATACCAGTATGTGTTAATTCACTGAAATGTCATGATTAAAATGGAATTTATAAAAGAAGGGAATGTTAAAATGCATATAATTTTTTTTCCTTCTCTCGAAACAAGACATTCTAGAAATGTTCCAAGAAAGACTACTCCTGGCAAGAATTTCTTCTCTGTGCAAAAGGCTAGCACTACACTAAAACTTCAATTAAGCCTTTAAAATAGACTACAAGCACAGAGAAGCACTGTGACCTGCTTTGTGCAAACAAGTCAAATGGGTGTGCATGTATATGGCTATTTAAAGGTTTGAGTCTCATTTTTTTTGTCTAATAGATCTTGTTTTTTAGAAGGAAAATGAACCCACCATATTTTCTAGAACTATCTGTTTTCAGTCTTTTAATTAAGTAATAACACCGCAAAGGTGTGTCCTCAATTGTAATACAAAAAGAGCAAAGTAAGTTCTTGGTTTAGCATGGACTATGCAAGAATTCCTAGAATAGAGATATTAGCAAAGAACAAAGTCGTTGGATAGTGTTACATGAAATAACAGTTTTCAAGGGGATTAAACATACATGCTGATAGCGTGCAAGCAAGGGAAGATCATTGCTATGTATCATCTTTTCTATCAGTATATATACATTTATGTTACTCCAGTGAAACTGTGGTTGAAAAACTGAGAGACGAAGTGTATTAACTGGAGAGGATGCTTACTATTCTCTGATTTACTAGGATATTTTGGTATTTGCATTTATGCTAATTCTTTATAGCAAATACTCATTCATTATTTTTCTGTTGCTACTCTGCCCCAAATTCAATATTCAAAAAAATTCAGTGGTTGTGCATCAAAATAAGATCTTCAAAGGGTCTAGAACAAACAAGGCAAGATATTCCTAAAATCTCACTATTTGTTTAAGATATAAAAAGTTTTGTTTTCCAAAAAGTACCACAAATTTTGAGGTTTATTCTTAACAAAATGTTCTTAACATAATAGGTGTAATAAATTGGAAGATAGGCTGTTATGAATAGCATAAGTAGTTGCTATTAATAACTACAATTCACATTAGTTTTTTAATACCATGACCTATCAAAAACAAATGAAAACCTCTATACATAAATAATTTTGTAACAAATCATCACAAATATGTCAATTTAACACCATCTGCCATTGAAACCACTTTACATTAAATGTGAATTATTTATTGCCTTAAAATACTGTATTTAAGTTCAAACATTTCAGAAATATAAACCTATAGAATGTAAAGTCATCTTGTATGGTCACTTTCTACAGAAGAACCAAGAAATACATTCACAGACAGTTGTTTTTCTCATAATGTATACAGCAGGATATGCTAAAACTCGTCATACAAAACATGATGGTTTCTTAGGTACTGTTCTTATAATTACATTTATTGGGGTAGTATATGATAATATACAACACTATAACAATCAGTTTCACTTTATTCTAGTTGGATAATTTATACATGCAAGTGCCATGGAATAAAAAAGGGAACACTTTTTAATCAGAAGTTTTGCAATACTGGTGAAAGCTGCCGCAGCAAATTGATATTACCCTTAAGAAGGACTGATTATTATTTATGGTATTAGTAACTAATTAGTCATTCATAATTTCAAATTAAAACATATACATACAAAACCAATGTAAGGAAACCTCTTCGTCAACTTCACTATTGCTATAAGTTCACTGACCTGCAGTAGTTACATCATCTTGCACTTGAAGAGCTGTCCGTTTCCTTTTTCAAAATATGAAACTGAAACATTTTGCATGTTTCGCTTTGCCATCTTGCGCACTAAGATGACAAAGACTTTGCTTCTCTTTATTACACAATGACAATCCACAGCTAATATTAATCTTGACTTGTGCATTTGAAAGTATGTAATTGCTGTGTGAGCATTTGATTACAACTACTGTTAACCAAAACCGTTTGGGTTTTTTTTAAATATTTGCCTCATAACACCATGATTGGTTTGCTCAAGTGTGCCTTCCATCTTACTCTCCTCAAAAACCATGTCGTCGCCAGTTTCTATGGTCCTGTTGCCTTTAAAACATCAAAAAAAGCGCTACAAAATACCATGGTACTACTCTTACTTCTCCATTTATGTTCAGTGGATATATACTGCTACTGTGAGAAATTTGCTGCTTTATTTCAAAGTACAAGCCATGTACATGAATAAAATAGTTCTTGAAAATGGTGATCCATAAGCAGAACATACAATAGGCTGGCTTTTGATATGTAATTTATGCTTGCTTATTGCAAATAACCTTTGTAACTCAATCATTCTGCCACTCATGAATTATGGAGTCATTAAAGCTTATGTAAACAAGATAATTTACATGCTGCTGTTATATATGGATTCAAATGGCAACACTGGATTTAAACAGCAAGGTCTGGATTCAAATTTCAACACTTCAATTGCTCATTAATTTCTTTAACCACGATTTTTGCAAGGGAAGCTTATGAATTTAAGATCACAGTTTGTAACTTAATCAATGCTCCTTCCCACCTTGATCGTTTACTCAACATTTTAGAAATTGGTATCTATCAACATGCACATGCTTAGGTGTGTGCAGAGGTGTACTCATATGAGTGTAAATTTACTTCTAAAACAGAAAAAAAAGACCTTTCAAGCCTTTGGACTGCATCATTTTTGCCTCCCCACACTAGGAGTTCCATGAGACCTTGTTAAGGGATAGATCAGAGGTTTCTTGCTTGATCTGCCCTCAGAGCTCTTGATTTTCAAGACTATAGTGCTGAAGACCTAATACACCACATTTCAGCTACTAAAAACATATCTGTGTTGCTTAATGTCTGAGGGCTTTTTAATCTTAAAACAACAGTGGGCTTGGTGTTTTTTCCTCTGACTTCTAGCTTGTATGTGTCCATGGAAATAATCATCCATACTGCAGTGAGAGAGAGCAGAAAGTAAACACTTAGAAATCCATTTGCTCAGCTGAATTACTTCCAGATTGGCTGAGAAACAGTAAAAGGACGACTCCTTTGTATTTATGATCCCATTTCCTGTTATTGTGCACATGCATCTAGATGGTTCCATGATGATTGCAGAAAAGGACCTTGAACAGTTTGTACTGATTATATTATGTGAGAGAAGCAATTTATTATAACAAGAGTCCTTCAAGAGTTCCTCTAGGTCTTGTTTTATTGATCAATGTATGAATGAGCTTGATTTATATGGAGAGGGCATGTCTTTTTAAGGCTAACCCTCAAAGCTCATCCCATTGCTATCCCTAAGAAGATATACAAGGTCATTCAGTTGGGTACTACAAAACTAATTTACAACACAAAATACAATTTTTCTGTGTGTTTCATCTCATTTGTGTTATTTTAGCTCCCAGTTCTATAACACCAACAGAAGCAAAATGGGTATGTCATTTCTGCATATGTGCGTTTAATTCATACAGCTTTTAGGCCATGGTTTCTTTTCATTTTAAATCAAAATTCAGTAGACTATGTCAGCAAGAAGCAGATACTTACCCCTTAAAATAGGTTTTTTATTGGCTCTGCTTTGATCTTGGACGAAAAAAAAACCCAAACAAACTCCAGAAATCATATGATTGCAAGGCTGCTGGCAAAAGTGTCTTGCTATGTAAAGCCATATAACTAGAAGGAAACGTTGAAAGGCATCCATCTATGGACTTCTTTGGACTTTTCTGAGGAAGGAGTCCTGGGTACATTTAATTTTAAACAAAACAAAACAGCAAAAAAACCCCAAACAAATAAACAAAAAATCAACCTAGAGAAAAGAACAACACCAAAGGAGGAAATCTCATGCAAATTAATCCTCTGGGGATTTGAGATCTTACTCGCAAGAGATGGTCTTTTCGAGTAAGCACAGGAGAGGAAAAACATCCTGTTTTCTCTAGGTAATTTCAGCATGGTTTTGCAGTATGATAAAGTTACTATCTTGGTGCTTTGGCAAGTGAAAGGCAGTTTACTGCACCTGCCAAAAGTCACACTTCTGGGACTTTAAAAAAAACAAAAATATGTAATACACTTCATTAAATTCATACTGGAGTAAATTTTGCTTTAAAAATAGCTTGTCTTCAAACACTTTTGCTAAATTATGGCAACATCCCATTTAAAAGCTGTTTGAAAAATTATTTTTTAATGCAACTATGCCATAATATAGTTATAAAGAAGATGGAATTGCTGGAAGCTTCTCAGACTTAAGTATTTACATGTCACCATGAGCATGTTATACGAATTATATTCTTCACAAAATACAGATGTGTTCGGGATGATTTCTGGATTGCTGTTACTAGATAGTTAACAAAAGAAAACTTCACTGCTATATGTCCAATTTTATATCATAACTATGAGAAACTATTTTCAGTGGAAAAAAGCTAAGCCAAATTAATTTATACAGAGAATGTGCCTTCTCTGTTTAAATCATGTGACTGTACCTGATCAATAGTATGGACCAAGCACAGTAGTTAGTTCAGCCCTCTACATTCAAAGGCACGCTCCTTTGATCCCACTCTTGTTTTTAATAAAAAGAAAAGTGTACCTGAAAAATCAAATGCAAAAGCCAGTTTCATTTCTAACCTCCTCAAATCCTTGAAGTTATCCTATTTGACCAGGAGAAAACAAGGGATCACTACTGATCACCGCAGTTGAAATGGATTTTGAGAATGCCACCTGAGAAGTGAAATTGCGGACACCTATTTGCTGTCCAGCATAGAAGCTGGGTACATATCCTTTATGCAACTACTGCTATGTATCTGGGCAGCTTGCTGTGCATGACAAAACAGTGAGATTAGCTTCAAAAGGGTAAAATTCCCTGATCATTTCTTTCCCAGGTGTGGGAAGTTTGAGGAATTGTAAGAGCTATCTTAGTAAGAGGAAAGATGGAATAGAATTGATTACAGACCTGCTGTATAGAAACAGTTTCATGTGACCTACCCCATATGGAAAGCAAATCTTGTTTTAAAGAGCAAGCAATAGAACTGAGTTGGTTCAAATTACAGAAGGCAATTCTTTACAGAACAAAATATGCAGGTGTGATAACTTTCAGTTCAGATTATGGTTGGCATAGTTTATTCTTTCTGCCAGGAGCTCATGACCAACTTCCTAATTTATCATCAAGTGCCCTGCTTTGAAGAGCCATGTAGCATTAGCTAGTTGGGACTGCCATGA
This sequence comes from Burhinus bistriatus, assembly GCA_013397275.1. Taxonomy (NCBI): domain Eukaryota; kingdom Metazoa; phylum Chordata; class Aves; order Charadriiformes; family Burhinidae; genus Burhinus; species Burhinus bistriatus. The sequence goes on along the minus strand of VYXH01007357.1, from coordinate 51,678 downwards.
AGTGTTCCTCAAGACTGTCGTGTATGAGGAGCAATCAGTTCATAAGGAACAGTAGGACAACATGTATGCTGTACATATGTGATTACGAATGAACTTTTGCTAAATGCAGGGATCTAGGTTGTCATTTTATAGATGAGAGGAAAGCTGAGCTTTTAAAATGCTTATTTGATGTAAATGTTTAATTTTTTACTTTTAAGTATGAGACCCTCTCAAAGACCATTGATGAATGTTGGCAACAGACAAAATGGAAAAAAAAATCCACAGCAAGTAACTTTAATTAAGCCTTCTATCAGCTTGAAACTGTGGCATGCACAGAGACCTTCCTCCTTGTTTAATATTTTATCATTGTTCAAGCAGATAAAGAATATTATACCATAAACATATATAATAGAAATTACATAATAAACAATGTATGAGAGCTTGCTTACCACAGTTTTCCCATCTCTCACAATTTTGTTTATCAGGCTTCATACTGACATGCTGGATAAGCCTATTAACTTCAGCACAATATTTGCAACCCCCCTTCCTGCAACCATAGTCTTGAGATGTCTTTTAAAAATAAGCAGGAATGGACACTTTTGTCTTACAATTTTTAACTAAGATTCTTCCTGAACAAACCTTTACTAATTTTCCATAATCCAACTGAAGCCTCTCTTTCAGTATTCATGTACGGCAGTGGGACCTACAGCCCACCAGAGAAGACTTGTGATTGTAAATGGTGCCTTGTTTGGGAGACTCAATTAACAATCAGGTATCCACACACCTGCAGCCAGACTCACTAGATTTCTAAGGACCCCAAGCAAATTCAGCATGCAGTCTTGTCTCTCCACCCTTCTGCCACCAGGTCCATTGTACTTGAAAGCATCTCAGCAATCGCTGTGTTTAAACTAGTGTATCATCCATCAACTGTTTGTTCAGTTGATAAGTAAGTGGAGCTACACTCTAGGGATGCCAGGAAGTAAATGAATTTATTTGCCTATGTATATTTATTAGTTTATGATGGGTGAATAAATACTGCGGCTGTTTTCTGTGAGTTCACCTTTCATCCTTATACAGTTTTTATACTTGTGTGTTTCTTTTCAATTGCAAAAAAATCATTCCTGGGATGTACCACTTTGCTGAGTAAGAAAACTATCATTTATCATAAAAAAGGATAAATGTTTGAATGGAACAGTTAATGATAGGAAAAGTAAAAATATTTTTCATACTGGCTACAGACAGATGCAAGAAAACTCTTCTAATTTGTATCAGCTCAAAGATCAAGCTTCAGCTGATGTTTAATGACAGCATTGCTTCCACAATTTTATTGATTTTACCATGAAGACTGACAACAGTAATTCTCATAGGGCTGTAGCAGAATTATCTTGGAAGAAGCGTATGGTTTAATTGTTTTCACATAATTCACTAGACTATATGAAAATCTGCAGCAACGACTACATAAAAATCATAGTCCAAGCTTATAGATAAGACTAGAAAACTGTTTTTGAATAATAAATAGAAATTATTCTCAGAAAATATAGTTTGTCTCAATGGCTTTTGACTTAAAACACAAACCTTAAATCTACTTTTATTTGCTCCCCAATTTTTTAGTGAGAAGCCCAAAATAACAAAAGAAACGCTAGAACATAGGAGAACATATGAGGATACAGAAAATACATGTTTTTATTAACTCTGCTAGCCTGGTTCACATTTCTAGACTAAAATCTGATCTGTGGAAAACCTAAGAAGATCTGATTAAGTACTTTTTCAGTGATGGAGCCACAATGCTTAGAGACTGCTTAGAAATGCTTGGAGACTAGGCAGAAGACTGGATTCAGAAAACGTACATTCAACTAAGTGATTCTGAATCGATTAAAAACAACTCTGAACCAGATTCATGAAGTAATAAATTTCAAAGAGTAAAAAGAGGTGCAGAAGAAAAGCAGTCCTCCTATGTCATGAAAAGGAGGCAAAGCTATATGGTCCCTCCTTTTCTGCATGGAGGAAGAAGTGAGCAACTAGGACTCTTTTGTTCAGGGACAAATTATTCAGCATTTTCAGGTCTAAACAGAACTTCAGTTTCAGGTAGCAAATAACATTTTTGTGAGTTACTTGAGAAAAATTACACCTTTCTCTTGATTTCTGTGAAACATCTATCTCTTCTGTCGTTGATATGTCTGTGTATGGAGAATAGATGTGTGCACATCTCTGTGAGGAATAATTGTTCAATAGCTTCCTAAAAAGGTTTTGTGTATGCCAAATTGCCATTAAATGAGTTAGTAGATTGTTATGGGTTAAAGATGTTGTTCTTAATCCATTGCTTTTGCTTTGATTCCAGACTTTGTTGCTTTACACAGTAAAGAATAAGACCCCAAAGAAAGCAGCATCAATGATGGAAAGTGGCAAACCAGAGTTGCTTTAAGTGCCTAAATGACTTCTTTAATGTGAATCAAGGGACTTTCACTGGGCTAACTCTGCAGGTAAGATGCCATGTGCAGAATGCTTGTGTGAGTCCTACAGAGACATATGCTTCACCTAATTGGGTCAACACACTGGATTGCCTAAAATACTGAGTGTTTAACTTTTTTGTCAATTTAAGATTCCAAATCCCCCATAATGTTAATACAAATCTATGCAAAATAATTTCAACTTCACAGCATGATAAGTTAATTTCAATTTGCTTATTTAACTACTTTAAATGTTTTGATTTATAGATTCAATTTTTAACTGTGCCTTTCATTCTATAGATTAATCACGTGTGTGTTTAATTTTTTATTTGTTTTTTAATAAATTCCTGGAAAACACACACACTGGCTTACTCCACCAACCTGCAACACAGGTTACAAACTCTGAAGGCACAAGTTCACTCAGATATTTTTACTCTTTTAGGCCCTGTTTCCAAATCAATACCAAAGCACAACTGTAACTAATTTAAGGCCAACTCAGGGAAAAGCACTGCCAAAAGAACTGGAAAGCCATCATCACATTTTCCTTCCTTAACCAGTAGAAAGAGCTGTTAAATTTTTCAGACACTCATATCAGCTCCAGGCAACCTGAGATGGCTTCTTTTCCTAGAGAAAGACATATGAGATCAGATTTATGCTTGGAGATGTTAAGTCTACTCTTACAGTACTGTGATGAATCTTTCCAGGGGCCTGACTGTTGAACTTGGAATAGTCTTGTGAAAAAGCATAAGGTTAGATTTGTTTTGAGGTTTAGTTATCTCTGGGAAACACTGTGCTTTCAGGTGGAAGGTGGGAGAAATAGCGATGGGTTTACTCAGTTTCCTCATCTCAGAACACCAGCTGACTTTGTTGCCAGAAAAGAGAGAAGAATTCACAAATTTTCAGAGATAGAGATTCTTATGTCAAACAAGACGGTCCCAGTACTCCTCAACCCTATGCTTCTCTTCCCAAAGCTACTGCTGCCCAGCTATTTGTGTTTAAGGAGGAAAGTAGCAATGGAGGAAAGCAGCTTCCCAGCGGCAGCTGCTGCCTGTGACACATGCCAGCCCAGGGTGGCAAGAGCCTCTGCCACCTTTGCAGAGCCAGCCCAGCATCAGCCTTGGTCTCTAGCCAGCACTGCTAGAGAGAGGGGTCTTTGATTTTAAATCCTGTCACCAAATGTCGCCTCTGGCACATTTTGACTCTGGGCAATTGGATTACAGTGCAAGGCCCAGCTCCAGCTCCAGCTCCAGCCTTTGCTACCATGCCATTTATTTAAACAGATTGAACCTGAGGTAGGACGCTAGGAGAGAACCTTACAAAATCTCATGTCCTTGGAAATTTTCTTCCTTCCTCCTTCCTCTTACTCATAAAGTCAAGAAGACACACAAACATCCCCGCCCCCAAAGAAAACCAAAAAACCCAAACCTCTCCCAAACAATAAAAAAAAATAAATAAAAAAAAAACAAAAAACAAAAAACAAAAAACAAACCACGAAAGAAAAAAGAAAATTTAAACAAGTCAGGTTCTGTTCTTAAAAGATAAAAGGGAGCAGAAGAATTTCTGAGCACTCCAGTAAGTTCTGGGACCAGAGTAGAGCAAAGGGTCTGAACACGATCAAAGGTATTATAGAATTGCTGGCAGTAGCTGTAGGTAGCAAAAGCTTTGTCTTTTTCCCTTTGCCTTCTGTTCCCAGTCCAGGGGAGGGCTGGCTGCTCCTCAGCTGCACTGGGGAGGAAGGTCATGTTGCAAAGTGCTGCCTGTGGCGTCTTCTGTGAAATGGCCGTCATTTCTGCTAAGCTAAGTCCATCAATATCCTGGCTGATGACAAGTCTGAGGTAGGCGATGCCAAACATCTTTGGCCACAGTGGAGCTTTGGACAAGCTGTCTTTTGGATTGAGTTTCCTCTTTTTTAATGTTTCTTTGTCTGTTTTGAAAGCTGATGGAATACTGCTTAAAAGCAGAGAAGTCTATGAAGAAACGCTGATGTGCAACCTGCTACCACTCGACCCAAAACGGCGCTGAAAGGGATAGTCTGTGTCTTGATTATCTAAAGCCATTACGAGGACCCAAAATCTGCCACAATTATTAACAGTACCAACCAATGCTGCCTTCTTTATTGAAAGTTTTTATTTTACCATATCCGGAAGTTAATGTTGGAGTTGTAAAGTAGAATGTGTCTTCAGGACGCTCTTCAGAGCAGAGGAGGCAAGACGTTCAGGGCCTCTTTTCATTTTATTTAAGTATTTATGTGTAAGGTATGGGGAATTCTGCCTGACTTTTAATAGACTCCAACTACCCTATATTTGCAACAAGTTCAAAATTTCTCAACAAGCTTTTAGCTTGGAAGCATATTGAAGGGTTGGGAGGTGACGTTTCTGAGATTGGAAAGCTCCAATGGACCTAAGAATTAAAACTAATTATGTTAGATATTTACAGACGGAAAGAAATACCTAAGAGATTTCATCTTTCCAGATGTACGCATATCTTTTAAAAACTTACCTGTATTCTATTCAGTGTGAAAGTACACGCTCGCAGATTTTCTTACACATCTTCACAAACTTATGCCTCTTTAAAAATAAGCATTTAAACATATTAACAACGTTAACTAGGAGTTTTTATTTTTTTTTTTTCCTTAAAGTGGATCTCTATCAGCTCATTAACATCCCTTAGAATACAGGAATCAAATCTTTAATGAAGTGCCTGTGTTGCTCTTCATTCTCATTATTGCCCAAGCAATAGTAACTCATAACTCTTGTCCATATCTAGATCTATTTATGTATTTTAATTTTCGTAATTATTCTTTGGAGAGTTAGGTCTTGAATGGAAAAACTCCATGTTCTATTAATTCAATTTGTTTCCACCTTGTGTTCTTTTCAAAATTCTCTTTTGGCATTAAATGGTTATTGCATTCTTTAGTATGTAATTACCTAAATTGTTAACACAGAAACTGTGCTCGTAAGTCAAAGCAATGGAATAATCGAAGTATTTAAAAGTGCTTTCTTTTTAGAGAGAAATTAAAATCCCAGTCCATTCATTCCTGCACAACAATAACAGCAAAAGTGTTTAAAGTGAACTGTTGAGTTTAATAAATTCTAAAGACTAATAACACATTAGGATCTGAATTTGCAGTAAATCTCTGTGGTCTTCTTTCCTAATTACATCGAAGAGCATTCTTCTTTCCTCTTTTTTTTTTCCACATTTGTTTGTGCATACAGTTGCACACCCAGACTACTCTCTCTCCAACAACACAAATCTAAAACAGACAAGGTGGACATAAAAAGTTACAGGGTCAAGAGTTTCCAGACAAGATCTACCATCTCTTGGATGAAAACTCCACCCAGCCTAGCATTCTGCCTCTGTTGGTAACCAGGAGAAGACACAGAGGGGAAAATAAAACAAAGAAAATATGCATAATGTGATCCTTTTCCCTGGCATATCTTCATGCCATCGGGTGACTACGGTTTACAGACTTGCTCATTCCTGAGCTTGATAGCTGTGTTGGACCTATCCTCCATGAATTTCTCTGATCATTTTTTATAAGTATGTACATTCTTAGCCTCTATCAGAATCTGGTGTTGAATTCCACAGAATATTCTTTTTCTCCACGATTTTAATAATTATTTAATCAAAACTTTCTAATTCATATTTTTCAGAATTTCTGTTTGTTAATCAGAGTGGATGAAAATGTTTTACAAGTGTTCTTTTATGTCATTACTTTATCATAAAACTATTCTGCCAACACCACCCACCAGCTCATTATTTTATTGTACAGACTTCTGGGACAAAGTTAAAAACAGACACAACATTTCGACTCAGAGACAAGTAGACTCAACAATTTTCATTTTCAGCAATGTCAGGACTTTCACTTAGACTATCTTTGCCGAAGCATTGCTTAGTATATTACTGAGCAATAATGTCATCCGAAATACTGGACTAGTATCTCATTCTAAAACATGCTGGTATCTCCCATCACACAGAGACACTTAGAGCTTCCTAAACTGTTGCCCTTACTTTGATTTCTTTCTACCAAGAAGTAGTGTCATCACAGCGTCTTGAGAGGAAGTGATGACTTTTAGCGTGTAGAGTTATAGTACATACTGCTTAAACTAAGATTGAAGTAAGATTAGCTAAGGATTAAACCATGAGACAAACAGGGTTGCTGACCTAATTTGAAACCTTCTGAAGCCTCAAATATATATTTAGCAATGCAATATGACTCATAAGGTTTTCTGAAGGGACAAAAGGGAAAGAATACTCCAAACTACGTATTTAACAAATTGGTTCGGGCAGCTTTTTCTTTTATGAATTATGCACAACTACCAAAACTAACATAGTTTTAGAGATATTATTTTGCCTGGAAACTTTGCAGGAAATATAAAAAGAAAACCCACACCTTTAGAACTACAGAAATAAGAAGATGTATAAAAATATGTTATTTACTTATTACTTCTGAGTAGTATCTTCAGAGACTTTTCAGGTTACTGAATTATTAATTGCATAGGTACTGCAAAGAATCCATTTTATTATTCTTTCAAAAGTCCATAACAACTTTTACTAAGACATTTCAGCTTATTGGGTCAAGGTTTGTACTAAGAATCTTTAGCTTATGGATCACTGGTTTGGCAGACTGTAATAGCTTCAGCCTGATAGGTCAAAGTCAATGTATCATGCCTCTTTATATCTGTCTCTAGGAAAAAAAAAACCACCACTGTGCCCAGAAACAGAAATATTGATTTTATCTGGCTATGTCCTTCAAGTATTTAAGATGTATTTCAGCCTGGAGTTATATTATCTCAGTTCATTAAGTGACGGTTCACCAGTAAGATATTCTGTAAAAGGAAAAGTCAAATATGGAATTACAGTGCCATTATACTAATGCCAGTACAAGGACAACAATTTATTTCTAGAACCAAAGCCAAACAACTATGTTGCCTTAAAAAGAATGGATACAAGGGTCTGCTTACTTAAAGTCATACAAAGTTGTCTCGTTTATTTTAGTACTCACTGATATACGTAATCAAATATGATTTGGCCTTATAAATTACTTGGTGATAAATTACTTAATAGTCAAGGAATGCATTTCCCACTCTCCACTACAGACATACTTGGTATTCTCATTTGCTAAATGTGACAGTAATACAGCCCTTCTTCTAAGATCATGACAAATATTTGCCCACATGGACACTTAGTGCTGCACTAGGACAATTATCTAATTCAGTTAGCAACTATGATGCCTTTGTGTAACTTTCTCCTCCTCTCTCTTGGGATGTCATAAATTACTGGGTGCAAAACATGATTTTTAAAAGAACATCTGATCCTTCCTGCCAGCCAAATCTGGCTAGCAGAGAGTCATCTTTATAGAGTATAGTCTTGCTCCTCAGTCCTACAAATATCAGGATAGCTTTCAGCCCCTTGTTAAAGATTATACAAATGAATTGGCCTAGAAAACACGCATGCATACCCATTATTTATTTGCCCTCTAAGCACAAATATGTATATAGATGCATCTTCCGTGGATTCCAGTGCTTTGTATGGAAGTCTGTATTTCTTTCCGATTCCTCTACTTGCACAAGATCATTTCTCAATACCAGTATGTATTTAAAGAAAAAAATAAAATAAAATAAAATTAAGCAGCATCATAAATCATTCAGCAAACACCCCAACTCTATTCATAGTCATACATATGTTGCCAGTAATACAGATAAATATAGTCATAGAAATATACACACAGACTTTGAGAAAATATGCCTCTAGACAGAAACATATTGTGCATATGCAAATAACTGTCTGGCACTGAAGCTTTGCCCTTTAGCATTCACTTAACTGTATCTCTTTCCTACGCCTGCTCCCTCCCGTTTTTCCATCTGCTTATTTTTTTCAAACCTTCACTTAAGAATACGGTACAACCTCTCAAAAATCAAGAAATATGGTCCTGCAAATATAACTGCCAGGTATAACATACAATATTGCTTGTGGGAGGGAAAAAAAGATATAGAGGAGGCTACATTGAAATTTTCCTACAAAGGTTACAGGAAATGGTTTTTATCCATTTTGTCCAAAGAATGTTCATTCCTAGTTAGATTTCAGGTCTGGTTCCTATATTTTAAAGAAATTGTATAATCCAGGGCTTGCAATCGGCTTTCTTAATTTATTTCCCTGAAATGACAGGCCTGGCAAAGGCAGGCTGGCCTCTCAGATGTCTGGATTACACTGTAGCTATGGAAACAGGTGTTAAAGTGCTATGAATTTCAAGTTACACTGATATTCTGCACATCACGTTCTGTACTGATGACAGGTTATTTTACATGCTGACCAATACAACGGCATCAATCTTACTGATTTATAGGACACCATCAGGTAATACAGTCTCCGTGATGAACTTGGGGAGCTTTCCCCAGGTTTTACACTCGGTGTGTTCCTGCGCACGTACAGACTAACACATGCAGATGCTGGAGCAGTACCTGCTGCCACACTGTTTCCAAAGTCTTCAGGCCAAGAGGTACAGGTGCCTGAAGTTGACTTGCAATAGACTTTCCAATTTAACATGTATTTACGTTTTTTTTTTCTTTTTCAAAGGAAACCAGCTGATAGTCCATCCTTACAGGGAGCACTAACTCAGGGCTGAAGCTCTGCAGTCCTTTCTGTGGGTATGTGTTAGGCTGTATTAAAAAAAAACAAAGCTGGGATGGGGGGAGAGGAACATAACCAAATAAATGCCTTTTGCTTTGGTACAAAATTGCCTGTGCTAACAGTGATCACCCTCCCTGCCACCCTCCATGGCTTCTGTAGCAGCAGCAGCAGGAGGGACCGGGCAGGGGACTACTGCCACTTCCTGTTGCCCTGCAGAAAATTCAACTCAAAAAACACAGGATATTGCACTACTACCCTTCTTCAGCACAAATGGTGAAGTCAAGAAACAGTTTATGTATAATTTTGCATCCAAATGAATAGCCACAGAAGTCACAAGTTTTCAAAGTAACGTGCCCGGTCTCCCCAAGGCTTGATCTCACTTTCTTTTATTTTGATAAACCTCATGTTGTCATTTACCATCTCCCTCACAGTCATGTTGTTTTGGAGAGAGATTTATGCTGCTCATGGGTATGGACATTCCCCAAGCAGCTCAACTCCTGCTTCCTCCTTTGTGTCATGCAGTCAGTCCAATCCCTCCTGAACCCGCTTCCGCTGTCAGCAGGGCGTTTTTTACTTTCCTGGTATTTATCGTCTTTTTGGTATCTGTTATTCATAGCAAAGCAAACAGTGATGAAGTTAGATTTGGTGTCAGGTTTTGTAAACTGAAAAGCTTTTTCTTCTTGCAAGAGCCAGAAAACCTCTTTAAAACTAAGATTTTGTAGGTTGAAAATGTGCAGTGTTTTACGTATAATGTGATCTTGTCAAAGTTTAGTCCTAGATTATTTTCTAAGGCATGATGAAGCAATAAACACCCTGAAGAATTTAAGAAATGTGACAATATTGCTACACAGTTATAAAATTCCTGTATAAAAATATCAGTGGGGAAATATAAATGAATTGGTCCAAAAGAAAAAAGCATATCAGAAATAAGGTAGCAAAATATGTAAACTACATTATCAATGACGATAAGAGCTGCAGCCTGAAATCCCCTATCCAAAAATCCAAACAGAATACATAGCCTGTAGAGCTGTGAATGGTCATGCCACTTCATATCATTTCCAAGACTTCATACTACTTTTGAGCAACACACCCCTGGAACAGCTCAGTTGTCTATTTTACACAAACACAAATGAAATAGCACAGAGGTAGTTTTTTGTAAGGTGGGTGCCTCTTCACAGAGAATTGAAATTAAGCATAAGACTTTTGTATATGGCTTGACTGTTATATGAAAACCTTTCCAGGTATTAGCGGTCTTGAATTGATTTCAGGGTAGAGGAAAAAGTCTCTGCACACCAATAGAGAACTTCAGAGTTATTTAGTTCTCTGAACAAAGTATTTTATAAATGAAAAGCAGAAAGGATTGTTTCCAAGATCTTGGATTATGTGTGCTGGGAAGTCAAAGTTAAGGTAAGGATAGTCATCATATTTCCCTCTCTAATTTCAAGAAGGATAATGTATCAGCTAAAAGCAGAATGAGAGAAAAGGAACTTGGTCCCTCTTGTTCATGTAGGCAACATCATGCAAGCAAATTGAAGACACAATTATTGAATTTCAACACTATTTATATTCACATTTGCTTCATTAGATGAAAGATGTTTGAAGGCCTTTCTTGTTTCGCCTCCCTTTTAAGTCCACTCTGGTTTTACACCAACTGGGCCATCCACTTTAGTATAATAGAAATAGTATGCAAATCTTCCTTAGTGCATTAACTAAAAATGAGCCAGTGAAACACAAGTTTTCAGTAGTCACAGCCTTCTCTGGTGACATCTGTGAACTCTCTAAGCTAATGATATTGTTTTTTCTCAGCTATTCAAATTTTAAAAAGCATTAGCCACATGACACAGCAGGGTCTGCTTTGACTGATCGCAGCAGGAACAAGCATTTAAAGGCCAGTTCAGTTTTCAGATTCTTTTCCCCATCCAAGGTCTTAAGAGCTGATGTTTCAAAAGATTTCTGTGTTCAGACAGAAGATCTTAGATCCACTGCCTCTATGGCAACTGCAGCCTTAAAAAGCACACATTTCTTCTAACATAATCCACCTGAATGGTACTTTTTGCATTATTATATCAAATTAAGCCCTTCCCTAAGGAAAACTTGATTCTGTTATGTCCAGCCAAAATAACTACACCACACGACACATGGTTTGCTCCAATAATTTCCCATTAATCAGCCTGCATTGGTTTTAGGCACAGGTCCCAGAGGTTAATGAATGGATCATTAAATCTACTGTGCAATCAATCCCCCAGAGTATGCCCATTCTTTGCCACATCACTTGCTTAAGGAAGCATTCTGTTTAACGGCAAAGGCAGAAATTATAAGCTCAGGAGCATATGATGCAACCAAATAATTTTTTTTTTTTTGTTTTTTTTTTAAATCCTCTCTGCAAGTATTTGGCAACAAGGTGAGGAGGGTGAGAAAAAAAAAAAAAAGAAAAGTAGTCAGGGAAGAATGATTTTGAAAGCTGTATCATAAACAGGTTTAACTCTTTTTTTTGGAAAAACATTTATTTGATCCCCCTCAAACACTCACACCCATTCCCTGTAGGAAACTGGAGATGCCCGTCTGGGTTGTGAGAGATGTAACACACACATGAAGTGTTAAGTATCACTGGCTCCTGCACAGAAAATGTCATCATTCCCACCTCCCAGTTGGCATCTTTAAATAGCTCACTTTATTTATGGTGTACATAGTGTTAATGTCCTTCAGTTGCTCTGTTTTCAAGGATGGAAAAGCAGTTGCTAAGCATTTCTAAATGACAGCCCCAGGGTTCATTAAAAATATGGCAAACATTTGCTAAGCTCATTAAGTGCAATTTTTGTGTGTGTGTGTATCAGATTCCTCCTCTGCATGTTATGCGTGACCAAACATCTATTAACCCTAATCCCATTGATGAGCCTGATACATTCAAACCAGCAATTAGACAAAACAAAAGGGATATTTATTGAGAGACTCATAAACGGGCTTTCACATTGGTCTAAGCTGTTGCAAAATGACAGTTTAATTCCCTTCTGTTAATCCCCACCTACCAGAGTACTCCCTTTGTTTGATTATAGGTTGTCAGATTTATGGATTCTGATTGAATCAAAATTTGAAGTAAACTAGAAACACACAATAATTACACTTGCTAAGCGCTGCTGCCTACTGTATAAGCAGAGTAAATGCAACACAAGTTTAAAAAAAAAATCAAAGAAAAAAAGAATTTCAAGAATCAGTTACTTACAAAAATAAAGGTATATATTGCCTCCATTCAAATACAGAAAAGTCACTTTTATTTTCTCGTAGTATAACACCTTTTGATACTATTACCTGCTAAACACAGTTTTTCTAGAACCAAGAGCCACGGCGGAGGCATCTCACCTTTCTTAAACAAGATGACCTTTCTAGCCCACAGGCGTGCCCTTCTCACACGTCTTTTCAGCCACTGTGAAGCACAGATGGTATTATGAACTCTGCAAAATATTTACAGTATAAACTGTCAGGCAGAGAGTCCTGTATGGAAAGACTCAGAAACATTTGTTAAGAAAACATCTGCCTATTTATTAAAGTAGTGCTTACAACACTACTGCAAGACTTGTCAGTAACATTTAAGGGTGCAGGAGTTGGTGCTGATCTATAAAGCACAAACTGGGCTGTTGTGAGTTAGTGAGGAGGGAACACCACTTATGCTGTGACAAACTGATGTTAAGAAGTTTTCACAGCACAATGACAGCGCTTTGCAAGAGAAAACTTCTGATCTTTACATAGTATTAAAAAAAAAAAAAAGCAAGAAAACTCATTCAGTAGCTTTTTCTTAAATATATTGTCAAGAAAAAGCTTGCTGTTTAATGAAGGGATTTTTCTTGAAGGCTAAAATGTATGCCTACAAAAAGAAAAATCATTAATAATGTGAAGTCATTCTCAAATAATCTCCTCTGGTTTTCCAGGAATCCCACTTCTTACTAATCAAAGGCTTCTAAAAACTCATTGTACAGATAACCTTCAGAGGGAAATACACAGAGCAAAGATTTTTAATAAATTATTCTAAGTTCTATTAAACCAGGAGGAAAGCAGCTCCTCATCTCAGAAGCACTGTAATAATTATCCACAGAGAAAATATTTTTGCATGTATATAAATAAACACAGAGATGCCATCAATCAGCATTTTCAATTGTGTTTTAAAATAACCTTTTCCCCAAAAAAGTTTCAATGAAAAGGAAAATAATTTCCTTTCCTCTAGAAGATACTGCTTCTACAAGATTTAATGCTATAAAGTAGTTCTTTCAAACTGCTAGTATATATTACTGACCTAAATCTTCTATTTAGTTATTCAAAAGACGTCTAGCAGAAAAATGCTACCTGATATTTCTGTTACCCACTCTATATCATCAAACCCATAGATTTATCCCCTCTCCAATGCTGATAGTTCTGTGATTCCAACAAATCAGGAACACCTTCCACATAAGTTGCCAGCTTCTCTTTCCCTCAATACAAACAGCATGTCACCATTTCATCAGCATATTTTCAGTAAATATGATAAAACTTTACTACATAGCAAAGGCAGCAGAAAGGTCCACAGTGCAAAGGGACTCGGTGCTGAAGTGTGTGTGTGCTCGGATATATTTCAGCTTTAAAAAAATTCTACCTTCGGATTGCCCTACTTCATAACTCAACAGGAAGGAAAACAAATCATCATGGATTTTTTAATAACCTAAAATCAATAAGATGCAGTGAGCATTAATGCCTTAACATTTACTACATTAAGTAGTAGTTCTTGTGGCAGAAGAGCACACGTGCATTTGTAGACCCTTAAGATGAAACAGGGATAAGTAAACAGCTTATTAAAACAAAAAGCAACAAATCTTTAAGTCCCAGATTTTTTAAAACTCAAAATTAGATCTTTTTTCATTAATTAAGCATTTTTTTTAATAACTTGCTCCCTATTCCTTGCCTACAGGTTTAAAAATTTTCTGGGTGTGCTTTGCCTTAACATATACTATGCTATACACAAATGCAAAGACATTGTGCTTTTTAGGGCTGAAGAGTAAACCTGAAGACATTTGGGTTTGAAGATGATGAAGCTGATGCCATTTTCTGTTCTTGCAACGGTATGTGCTACTGCTCCAAATCCACTGCTCAGAAAAGTTTGTCTTTGATGTAACTCCCAGTACAGAAGAAGAGACTTGACCACTCTTGAGGAAATTAGGTGCCCAGGGTGATCAAGGTCTCAAAGGCCACGAAATTATTTTTTCTGGTACTTTTGGTTTTATCATTCTTGAGTTTCAAAACAAAACTGGAACCAGAAAATTCACTGGGTATTCTTTACCATTCTTTACCAATTTTTTATGCTGTATTTCACCTTAAGTAGAAGTTTCAAGCCAAGGTAAGTTATTTACAAAATGGGTTATTGCAAGGTAATAAAGGCACGTACAAGTGAGGTCATGTCAGTAACACTGAGAACAGGATGCATAATTCCTGTTATGGGTTCAGATTACAGTTTAAATGTCTTCTATTTTCAAACTTAACTAGTCTTACCCACATCTCTTCTGTTTTTCTTTTTTAGTTCTGTCTTCTTATGACTTGAAGGAGCTGGGCAAAAGTGAAAAGAGTCCTCAGTCATCCACAATTATCGAAGTGCAAAGTTCAAATGACATAACAGCATCTCTATTTGTTTAAACAAACAATTTTTCAAATTGGATACCTGTACAACTAAATGGTTGAATTAGTAGACACCAAGGGGCAAGCACAGCTTCCAAATGCTACACACTTCAGCAGGCGGAATGATCTGATGATGAGATTTTAAAAGCAGAAACAAGAGAACACAGACAATTTTTGTGTACAGAACTTTTCTTTCAACTTACTCTGTAGCCACAAGCAAAATGCTCCAGTAAGAAAAATGAAAAGCAGATCTGTGTCCATCTTTACCCTGAGACATCTCACAACCTTAGTTGTCTGTTCTGCTAAAAGCATACAGAACAGAGAACAGCACAGAACCAATGTAGTAATTAACTAACTGGCTTTCTGGATGTAGTCAATAATGAATTGGCCTAAATTAACTTACCACAAGATTGTCCCACAAGGAGATGGTATATATAATCAAATGCAATAGAAAAAATGGATAAATTGCTTTCTCTAATTTTCACTTCCTCTTCCTAATATTTACCTTAAAAAAAACCCACTTGTAAGGATGTGGAAAGATTGGATCATAAGATTATTGTCTCCTAGACTCCAGAAAATTATTGATAACATATACTTTTAAGAATACTTATTTACAGCCACATTTCCTCTCAGTTATGATATTTTGACAGTTAGAAAAACATTTTTCGTTGTTTGTAATGTCAATGCTGGTTGGGAGTCTCTCATGCCTCACTGTTCCTTTTTTTTTTTTTTTTTTTTTTTTTTTTTTTTTTTTTTGCTTTACAGCATTCTCTTGAAGTGTTTGCCATGGGCATGACTCACAGTGCTACCAATTAGACAGTCCTTTCCACTGAGGCTGTCCTTAGATCCCTATGAAATTGTCAACATATATCTTTACGGGCATTGTCAAAATCCAAATCATGAAGGTACATCATTGCAGATAGCTTCTCAGAACTTAAGATTTAGAAAGGTCCGGGTTAATGTCACTTCCCTTCCTACTGAAGATTCTATTTATTTCCAAAAATTTTGTGAACTTGTTTTCAAATATTTGTAAAATATCTGAGGCACTTTCCCTAATCTAACAGAAACAGGAATCAAAAAAAGAGCAATAATCTATTCTAATGGTTTTCACACATATGGAGGTGTAAGAAGCACCACTGAGGATAAACAAGAACTGTTCCTGAATTCTGCAATTTATTTGAACACCAGTTTCTGTGCCTTTCTTGGCAAAGAGAACAGTGTTCACCAGGCTCTCTCATGAAAATTTTCCCATTTCATGTAATGTGTTTGACACCTTAAATCAGATACATTTCAGTAATAGAAGCTTTGAAACAGGGTTTCTAAACTCAGAAGAATTGATCTGGTACCAAGTAGGACTTCTGTACTGAAAGCCTGGTTTGTGAATACTACAAGGGTAGGAGGAGTATACACATACACGTACATATCTCACCTGTTCAGCAAGCAGTGAATTTTGAGGTCTCGTTCTTACTGCCTTCTATTTCCCTTCTTCCCAGATATATCTGGGAACAGTGCCTAAAAGTAAGGGCTTTTATTACTTTAATGAAAGAGTGCCTCACATTCAATGGAGAAGCTTGGAGTTTTCCTATGCATATCTCTGCCTCAGAAGTAAAGTTGTACGGGGAGTGTTAATGTAGCAGATACAGAGGGGCAGTTTCATCTCCCATTGTAATGACTTTTTAATACATACAATTCACAAAAGGTTAATGCTAAAAAAAACCACAGCAGAATGAAAAAGACCCACCTCCAGATCAGTTGTCTCAAAAGAGCAACACGCTCTGCTGTGGGAAAACCATGATTTGTATTGCCATACTGATGTGTCCATAAAACACTATGGGATGTCTAGCTGTTAATAATAAACTTTTTGGGGGGTTGGGTTGTTTTTTTTAGGTTTTTTTAGGTTTTGTTTTTTTGTTTTTGGGTTGTTGGGTTTTTTGGGTTTTTTTTTTGTTTTTTTTTTTTTTGTCTTTTGCTGTGAATATAATTCAGTTTCCTAGCAAAATCCAGCCAAATTTTTTTTTTCCTAAAAATAAAAAAAAAGCTATATCGCTCTAAAACAGCAAAGGATTGTTTAACCAGTATTTGCATGCATTTATTAAAACAGAATTTTACTTTCTGCAATGTCATACATTAAGATCCATATAAGTTTTCTTTCTAAGAATTGTTTCTGTAATTGTTCCTCAATGAACTAGTTTGTACAGAGATCTTCGAAATTCTCCTTGACATTAATATGATATAAACGGCTCTTTCACAGCACCTCTCACATAGTGTTACTTGTCCTGAGGCACTTTATAATCTCACAGTATAAAAAATAAAAGTGTATTTCAGTAGTTTACTAAGATTCATGAAGCATTCTAAGCAAGTCTGATTTTAATTACGTGACAGAGTCGAGATTTACTTTTTTCCTCCTTTCCAAAGAAAAATGCATTTTAGAGAAGAAAAAAAAAAAGGCAAAAAAAACTCTTGAAAAATTCAGATTTAGACACTGAATCCAAAGATAAAACAAGTAGTATCTCAAAAGCTAAGCCGCAAATGGAAATCCACCTTTTTGTGTACAATAAAACATTGACAAAAAAACCAAAACCAAACAAACAAAAAACCAAAACCAAAGAGCACTGAGACAGGTGTCATCCAAGAAATGTTAAGCTTTAAACCCAAACTTTGGAAATAACATCTTTCTGAAATCATAAGTGTGGAAATAATATGTTAGAAAGGAAGGAAAAATAATAGGATTTATTTGCAATGTTTTATTGCTAGTGGTGTGGCAGAAACAAAATATCTACATTAAATACATGGTGTTCTTTGCCAGCCTACATCCAGCCTCTAAGCCCTTCAGGCCCAGCCATTCAGGCAGGGTTTGCAAATTTTCCATGGGATTACTGAAAATGGTGCTAACATGAGTATCCTTCAGCTCACAGAGCTCTAATTTAAATGCATATCCTATTACAATGGAACAGCAAGTTTCTAGATCTCAACCATGTTGGCATTTGCTCCAGAGAAAGACAGAACAAAATGGTCCACAAAGGTTTTATTCATCTTAAACTGGCTTCTGCTAAAACCGCAAGTGTCTTGTTAGTCACTGAGTTGCACAGCGGGAAGCACACAGGCAATGGGCTCAGGCTGCACCTCTGTGTGTGCGTGTGTGTGTCAGGACCACACCGTTAAGTCTTCAGCTGGGTGCTCTAGAAGCCTCAGCTAATCTAGTCAATTTAATGAAAAAAAATAAAGATAAAAAGCTAAAATTAGATACAGTGGCAGAACAGGTCTTGACTACAGTTGCTGTTTAGATACAGCTGTGACATTTCAGGCGTACACATCTTGGGGTAAATATTTCACAAAAGCATGCACATGGAGGGTTACACACAACAACTAGTCCCAGTTACTCCTAATGGGATTTGTGCACCCTGCTTTGAAAACCTAGCCCTTTAGGCTGCTATACAGTTAGCATACCAAGTAGCAGCTACAAACGGCCAGGAAGACTGAATATGCAATTAAATAGCTACATTTTCTGAATCAATAAGAATTGATTGAAAAATAAACACTTGAGCTTAATCTATTACTGTCATATAAAATTGGCCTTCTTCCTAAGTGGCATTATGAAATCTGGCCTGACCTCTTATGTCTATGTGGGTAAGTGTCTTTCAAAGAAAGGAAAATCTGCAAACTCTGTATCCTCCAGAGTTGAACAATAACAAAAATTGCATCATTTGAGTGAATTCAGGTCTGTATTACTAAGCATATTAACTGTGAGCCACAACACTGTTTCATCAGGAACAGCGTATTATGTCTGTAAGCTCATTGGGCCAAAAACCCCCTGCTGTCTGAAATGTGTACAGTCCATGGGCTATTCATATGATGTTCAGACCTGTCCTACAGAACCAATGGGCTTGCAACAATTAGCAAAACAAATCACTATAATTTTTCTTGAAACAAGGTCAAATAGTGAGGGAAAAGAACTCCTAGATTCACTTAAATAGACAGCAGTTTCTTTATGAGATTGAGAAGGGAGTAGTTTTGTGCTCTTAAATAAATTACAACATCCAAAGCACATGCAAAACGAGCCTAGTACCTTTGAGGGTGCAACAGGGTCAGGGAATCAAACATCTTTTCATTCCTCAAGACTTACCAAAAGTGCTCTAATTGCACTATATGCCCAAGTAGATTTCTTTTATGTGTGTATATAGAATAAAAGGGGAAATGATAGTGAATTAGATAGTATATGGCTTAGGGGCAAGAGCACATCAGCATCCAGAAAAAAATCTTGCAATGGAAACATTTTGAGGAGAACAAAGTTATACTCATAAAACTAAAAATTGAGTCAAAGCAAATGAAGACACACTAGCCTTTGGAATAGCTCTAAGACCCGTGAGCAAGATCACTAATAAGCAGGAATTCCTGTAGCTGAAAGTTGGAGGGTTTTTTCATAATTACTGGGTTAAGATATAGAGTACACATAACCCAGGGAGAGAAAGCTTTGCAGCCAGTGACTGGTTATACCAAGCCCAGACCACAGACCTCATGATGGCTGATAAGAAAAGAGCATTCTGCCTCCTAAAAGGGGCTTTTTCCCCTGTTCTCACAGGTCAGCCCCATCAAAAAAGACTGCATCCCAGGCTGGGCAGCATTCAACTACCCATCGTAGTTGTGATCCAAAAGATTTGTTTTGTGTCATATGTTGCATGGAGCTCTCCCACTGGGTCAATAGGATTCCACAGACACTGTAATACAATTGCTGAATTGAAGCCATAAAGTTAATGAAAGTAAAAATTATACTGTAGCTGTTGCCTTTTTTTTCTGGATAATGGTGGAAGAGTAAGTTCAGGATGCAAATTACACTTTTTTATATTTGTATAAAAGCATTCCAGCATTTTAAGCCTTTCTTGACTTAGGTGCCAGATACTTAGGATTTTAATGCCTGATGTTTAGTACAACAGATTTCCATCCTTATTTCTACTTCACAGAAAAGAGATCCTACAGAGAGAAATTAATGCTTGATTTACTTTTTAGAACAAAATAGAACTCTTGCTCATCCAATCAGTGCTTCTGTTTTAATGGAAACAAAAAGATTGTCAGACTCAAGCCTTCATCCAACACCAAATCTTAAATTATTGGAAGCCTATCTAACAGTTTGGGTTGTTTGTTTTGCAACTGAATAGGAGATTCCAAAGCAGAGTAGTAATCTACTATGTTTATTGTGCTTGCCTTTTTAAAATTGGCTGACAGGCCTTAATGGCTTCATTACTTCTTTAACTTCACAAACTTATATCTGCAAAGGCAGTTGTAGAAAACATAATAAATGCTTATTAACATGCATACAGTTTTAAGATAGCATCTGACTTTGGATGAATGGCTAAAAATAGAGTAATAAGAAATCTAAGGATAAATAAGAAGTAGCTGTTTTTCAGGCCTTATAGTGAGATTTGTGTTAACTATAAAGTGAGTCCACCCTTAACATTTACAGTGTAAAACCAAGCTGTTTTTTTAAATCATCATAGAGACACTAAGAAAGGAGGAAAAAAAAAAACATAAAAAATAAAAGCAAGTAAACTTAAATCTGGAATCATTCAAATTTATTTTTTTCTTTTTTTCCATCACCATCCTGGGAAACACAGTGCTCAGTAATACAATCTGTAAAAGTCCATGGAGCATGAAGCTACTCCGCCCAAAGAAAACTGCCCCTCCCTTCTTGTTTGCACTTAAATATTGCAGAGTGGCCTTATATCATACAAGAAGATACTTGTGTAAGTATAAACTCTCATTCTATAAACACCAGGCTTGAGTACAATTTCCTCTTAATTGTTCCTCCACAATAATTGCTTCAGAACCATTGACAAGCTTTCCCTGTGGATTGAGAGGAAGTGAGGAGGGACAAGTACCAGCATGCGTGCAATAAAATATAATGGATGAAATGCCTGCACACCCTTGCACTTCTCCATAAGCAAAGATCCTGCAGTTCTTATTCAGACAAATTCTCATTGAAGACAATTTGCATTTTGCAGGTCAGAGACGTTGCTGTACTGGGGTTAAGATACAGAAGAAGCAGCTTGTGCCTCCACTCTAAGACTACCAGACAGGAGCTTTACCCTTAGTATAATCTCCTACGCTGGTCTGTGTGATACTAGAAAGAGGGTGTGGAAAGAGTTTTTGTGCCAGCTCTCCACGTGGTGTCTCAGACTAACTGGGGACTTGAGCTTCAGGAATTTGTGACTACTTTTTTTTTTTTTTTTTTTTTAGTAGCAAAATCCAAGTTGGTTTTGCAATTTTTTAAAGCTCAGTTAAATTTGAAGCATGTCAAGATTAGATGTGATTTACTACTGCACTGAGGGTACAGATGAAATGCAAATCTGAAAGAAGAAAAGAATTATTTGATAATTAATGGAAAATGCAGGGCAGTAGCATTTTAAGTACTGGTCAGAAACATGAGGAAACATCTGTATCTCTATCCATGTTTGTATGAATGAAAATGAATACTTAGGAAGGGTGGGAAAGGGCATGGTCAGACCAGAACTGCTCTGGTGTACTCACGCAAAGCCCAGTAACTGTAAGGGACATTAGGGCTGATTGTAGCTTCTGGCAGGTGAGAGAAGGCTTCAGAGCTGCTCCTTGGGGAGTGCTGAAGCAAGGTCAGGACCTGGGGCTCAGAGAAGCAATTTGGTGGTTCTTATATAAACGTGATCTTTCACGGTCAGCTGCTCTGTATTCCTGGCTTGCACTAGGTGCAGTGCTCTTGCCAGATGCTCTCTTCCCCTTCCAAAACTCTGAGGTTTTGGCCTTTTTTTGGCTTATGTTTCATACAGAGAGTTCCTCTGCACCTGCTTCCAAAGGCCTGCATGACAGTATCCTCATTGTTAGTAACTCAACCATATTTACTCCTATAAGGAGTTATTCTGAAGCAGATTTCACTGGATAAAATATGAGTAAAGTAAGAATTTATGCCATTTTGTTACATAACTAGAAACTAAGATTTATGTACACATGGGCAAATGTGGTGCACTCTGGAATTCCTTGAGCAAGTGACATTCCCAGGAATATTAAGATGTCTTTGAGGTGTTCGTTATATGTAAACTGAAAACAGAGAAATGCTCAGGGAAGACAAGATTCAAGGGTTAAGCAACTCACTGGTGAAAAAGAAATATGTAGAAAGACCACACACAAAAAAAAATGGATTACCAGCATCATCAAAAGATTAAACAGAACGTTTTTAATTAATGCAAGTATGGAGGAAAATATATATACAGTGCTAAAATGGTTACCATACCAGATAACATCGTAGTTTTCAATGATAGCTGTATACTGAGAAGAAATTCTCTAAGGCTGAACTGATAGCAAATGTGTATTCTGTTTCTCTGATAGTTACCATGGGTACATATAGATAGAAATTACAATCATGTATAATGATGACAACTTTTTACCATGACTGATATATCCAAAGCACTGCTAATCCTTTCTGACATAGGATATTGTCTGATTCTTACAAATCATAGAATGATAGAGTGGTTTGGGTTGGAAGGGAGGTTCAAAGATCATCTAATCTGACCCCTCTGCCAAGGGCAGGGACATCTTTCATCAGATCGGGTTGCTGAAAGCCCTGTCCAACCTGAACTTGAACACTTCCAATGACGGGGCACCCACAACTTCTCTGGGCAACAGGTTCCAGTGTCTCATCACCTGCATCTTCAAAAATTTCTTTCTTATGTTTGATCTAAACCTACCTTCTTTCAATTTAAAATTGTCCCTTGTCCTTTCACTGCAAGCCCAGATAAAAAGTTTCTCTCCACCTTTCTTGTAAGTCTCCTTGTATATTGAAAAGCTGCAACAATGTCTCACTGGAGCCTTCTCTTCTCCAGGCTAAACAACCCCAAGTGTCTCAGCCTTTCTTCATAG
>VYXH01007357.1:11022-28447 GCA_013397275.1 Burhinus bistriatus | reverse complement strand
GCCTTCTCTTCTCCAGGCTAAACAACCCCAAGTGTCTCAGCCTTTCTTCATAGCAGAAGCGTTCCAGCCCTCTGACCATTTTTGTGGCCCTCTCCCGGGTCCAGTCTAACAGGTCCATGCATTTTGTGTACCAGGGACCCCAGAGCTGGATGCGGTACTCCAGGTGAGGTCTTATGAGAGTGGAGGGAAGAATTACCTCTCTCGACCTGCAGGCCATGCTTCTTTTGATGCAGCCCAGGAGGTGATTGACTGGCTTTCTGGGCTGCAAATGCATATTGCTGGCTCATGTCCAATTTTTAATCCACCAGTATCCCCAAGTCCTTCTTCACAGGGCTGCAGTTAATCCATTCATCACCCAGTCTATATTGATACTGGGGACTGCCCTGACCCAGGTGCAGGACCTTTCACTTGGCCCTGTTGAACCTCATGAGGCTCACATGTGCTCACTCCTCAAGATTGTCAAGGTCCCTCTGGATGACATCCCTTCCCTCAAGCAAATCAACTGCACCACTCAGCATGCTGTCATCTGCAAACTTGCTGAGGGTGCACTCAATCCCAGTAGCTATCTCATTGATGAAGACATTAAATAGTATTGGTCCCAGTACGGACTCTTGAAGAACACCACTAATTACTGGTTTCCACAGCAACATTGAGCCACTGGTTGTAAGTCTTTGGATACAGTCATCCAGCCAATTCCTTATCCATCTAATACTCCATCCATCAAACCTATCCCTCTCAAATTTACAGGCAAGTATATTGTGGGAGACAGTATCACAGGCTTACAGAATTCCAGGTAGGTGACATCAGTTGCTCTTTCTTTGTCCACTGATGCAGCCATTCCATCTTAGAAGGCCGATTTACCTTTAGTGAAAGCATGCTGTCTGCCTCTCTATTCACCTTCCTGTCTCACATATGTTTTGACATGGCTTGCAGGAGGATCTGCTCCATGATCTTACCAGGAACAGAGGTGAGGCTGATGGGTTGGTAGTTCCCAGGGTCCTCCTTTTCACCCTTTTTAAAAATGGATGTGATGTTTCCCTTTTTCCAGTCACTGGGTACTTTGCGTGACTGCCATGACTTTTCAAATATGAACTTGTTTACGTTCAGGTTCCTGAGGTGGTCTCGAACCTGATCTTACCTTGTGATGGGAGTGGCTTAATTTACCCCAGTCTTCAGTTTCAGGGGCTTGAGAGATGTGGGAAGACAGCTTATCACTAAATATTGAGGCAAAAAAAATTGTTGAGTACCTCAGCTTTCTCCAAGTTAGTTGTCACCAGCTCTCCCGTCTTATTTATCAGGGGGCAGTACATTTTCTTCAGTCTTCCTTTTCTGGCCAACATATCTGTAAAACCCTTATTATTATTATTATTATTATTGTCCCTCACCAAACACAGCCCAAATGTGCCTTAGCTTTCCTCATGCCATCCCTACACATCCAGGTAGTGTCCCAGGGTACACATCCCTGGTTCCACTGCCTGCGCGTTTCCACCTTACACTTTAGTTCAACCAGGACGTCATTACTGACCCATGCTGTTTTCCTGCCTTCCTTGCCTCATTTCTTACAAGTGGGAATTGAGAGCTCTTGTGCTCTAAGAAAAATGTCCTTAAAGAGCTGTCAGCTGTGTTGAATTCCTATGTTCCTGAAGGCAGTTTCCCAGGGAGTCCTATCCACTAGTTCCTAAAAAAACTGAAAGTTTGCTGTCCAAAATTTAGCACTCTGAATCTACTCTTCACCTGGCCCATTTCCCTCAAGACTGTGAATTCCACCAGTGCATGATCACTGCAGTCCAGGCTACCACCGATCTTGTTATTCCTTGTTCTTCCATGTTGGTGAGCAACAGATTCAGTAACGCTTCTCCTCTAGTCAGACAGTGGTGAGGTCTTCAAATTTGAGGTTTTCATTGCCAAAAATGGGAAGAAAACACTTAAAGGTATGATTTTAGACAGATTTCAAATGAGCTGTATTTTTTAATGAAGAGTGTGTAATATGGAGCAGATAAGGGCAGATTTGGATTTTTTTTCAGTGAAAATCTATGTACAAAATCACTTGCAAAAGTTTATATTGAATTAACTATCTGTGCTTTAAGTAAATAAATTACTATTTTAATTTCCATTTTGAAGTTAATGGAAATCATAAATATAAATTTTAGGATTGTACATTTCCCTGATCTTATAACAGCTATTGTTCACTGAAATTCCAGGCATTTTGTTCTGACTGACATCTGATTTGCTGAGTTATAGGGCCTTTTCCAAGAACCTTACTGCTACAGAGAGCTGTCCTGGAAAGTATGGCCTCAGGGCATGTACCCTAGATGTTTCATTCCTGTAAAAGATGGAAATGCTACCACCTTCAAATTAACAACCTTCTGGCAACAGAATCAAGATAAAGGCAAACATTTTTTTTCAACAGGATTTTTTTCTGGTGGCAATGCAGCTACTTTCATGAACAGTAAAGGCACAGAGTCAAAGTGAAGTTCAGTCAGCATACTAGAATAAAGTATTTTACAATTTCACAATGACTTTTCTTATTTTTCCATGCCTGCAAGACCAACTTGCTGCAAAGCTACACTTCATGAGATCTCCTACATGCAAGAAATGGTGTTGCAGGGACAGGAAGACAGAACTGTGACTGCGGGAAGAGTGCAGAGGCAACTGCTACAAAACAATCTCTCGAGATAACACCTTCTAGAAGGAAAGCCTTTCACTGATATTTAAAATCCCACCTACAGGGCTTCACAGAGCTGTTGAACAAGAGTAACAGTTCCTACTTATCTCCACAGAATTCCTGAGTGAAAAAGAGTCGCAAGAGAGATCAAGGTTTAGCTAGAGGAATTAAAAACCTGATCTCTTTTGCATTGTTTATCTTTTTCCTTGTCTTGAAAATATTCTTGATTTCATTCAGCTTGTTTATTTCTGTCCAGGCATATGCACTTTGAAAATTATGAACATATGTGTTTGGATTGAAATGAGAAGAAGAGTATAAAGCAAAAATATATAAAATAGCAGTTATTGTAAGATCTACCTCATTATGTTTGCCAACTTCTTGAGTCTGGGAGAGCTTCCCATTTCTGTGCCCACTGGATGTTGCCCAAATAGGCAATTTCAGCACATACTCATTTGAGAGCAGCAAGTCATCCGAAAATGCGAGGATGGTATTAAGTTTGAGAATCACATGTAAGAGGATCCCATTAAAAAAAAAAAAAAAGCATTTCAAGTCACTTTTTTTACAAAAGTGTTCAANTGGATGTTGCCCAAATAGGCAATTTCAGCACATACTCATTTGAGAGCAGCAAGTCATCCGAAAATGCGAGGATGGTATTAAGTTTGAGAATCACATGTAAGAGGATCCCATTAAAAAAAAAAAAAAAAGCATTTCCAGTCACTTTGTTTACAAAAGTGTTCCACATTTTAAATCATTTCTAGGAAAATCAACTGTAGAAACCGTTGCTACGAATCAGACCTTTCTCTTTCTCTTTCTTTCCTGGTGCCTTTTGGAGGCTCACTTATGTCTCTGTGCAGAGGGATGGGAGCAGCTCCAGCTGTGGAGTAGAGGTGGCTGCAGGTCTTCTGCACATGTGCGATGGATGTCAACAAGACGCTTTGGGGGAGGATCAGGGAGGGTATGACTCCCACCATCACTGTCTCTCCCTTCATAAGGTACACAGCAGCTGCCAGTGGTTAGGGGACAGGCAGAGGGGGCTTGATCATATGTGTAGAGGTGAGGAGCCTCCATGCCAGCCTGAGAGGGCTTTAACACCCAGGGCAGCAGGAAAATGCAATGTCTGCCCATACCCAGTGGTGCAGGAGGTGAGGGGGAGGTAAGAGTCTTTCTGGGAACTCTGCACATTCCCTTCTTGGTCACGTCACACACAACAGTTTTCTTGGATGTAACTTTTTGCATGTATCTAGTTATTCTTTTTTTCCGTAGGAGGAATTAGCAGTAATTTGAATTGATCATTTAGACAAATGGAGTTTATATTGAATTTTGCTCTGAGCTTAAATAGCTTCAGAAAAAAAAAAAAAGAAAGAAAACAAAGGAGAGACTGTGTGTTAGATCACCATTATTACATTTTCCAGGCAAAACATTTCCATTTCTTAAATTTTAAACCAGTTTTCAAAGTCAGATTAGATTTATTTTTAAGAAGTGTTAAAACTGCAGAAATACAGTGCCCTGTTTTATTTCAATTGGGTGATTCAATTTCTCCTTGGCCTCATTTGTTTGTTTAGATTTGGTTCAGTCTACATCACAAATAAATAAATAACTGAATTTGCATGGATCTGGAATTCACCATGACTAATCTGATTAAGAAAATAAGTCTTTGGCAACTTTCTTGGACAGTAGGCATACTAAATGCCACAAATTTGCAGACACAGCTTGTATCTGATTTGAACAAGAAAAAATACATAGCGTTGAATAATAATAAAAGGACTTGCTCCAGCTGTGATGTTCTAAGTGTAAAAATGAGGAAGAGTTTATAGCGTCAGTGGCAGAGGTGGTGGAGGAGAGGGCACAACCCCCTTCCCCGCCCATTCCCTCCACAGCCCAAGAAGCCCCCAGCACCACGCTCCCATCCCAAGGACCACGGCAGCCCAGGTACCTTTGAGAGCAGTGACCGGGTTCGGGGGCCAGGGCAGCCTTTGGGCACGTGAAAGGTGGGTGCCTGCCTGAGCTGGCAGCCTGGCTGAGCCTCGTCTGGGTAACAGACTGTAGCACCAGCGCACTTTCAGTTTGGGAGCCCTCAGTACTACTAGCCCCCTACCAAGATTCTCTCATTGCAATTTTAAGTTCAGCAATAAATCTGTTTTTCATTAATGAGAGAATTAACAAGAGAGACAATCTCATTTCAGACCTATTAAAAACAAAATTAGGTATATTAAACAAGGTATATAAAGTGCTATGGGAAACTTTTTTCACCAATAAACATGACTGCACCCAGAGTAATCCAATCTAAATTACTGTTGAAAACTGCATCCCACAGTTTTCCTATTTCTGAAGGTCACCAGCTCCTCTAGCCTAGCCTTACCTTAATTTCACTTGCATTAGCTTTTCAACAGAGTAAGTGAATGGTCTTCAAGAGAGTTACTTCTTTCGTAAACTCATTTTAATAAGATCAGGATCTGGTTAAGTGGGTTTAATCACGCAGGTGCAGTTCTTGTCTCATTGACTCTGGCAGAAGTTCGTGGTGTAAAGCAACCCAAGAAAAACCAGAATCAGCACCTCTGCTTGCACTGTGGTGCAAAGCGTGTTTGATTATGCTGAAAGGGCTTGTAGCTTAGGTAGGAAATGCTAGATTGCGAGCGGAATATTATGTCTAAACATGACATGTAATTCATTGCACTTTCCCATATCTCACCTACATCTATTGTCAGCTCCTTTTTTTTCTTTTTTCCTAGTTACAATAAGGAATAGAGATGTGGTAAAAGTCAAAAGGTTGAATTTTAAAGTTACAGTTCTTATGCAGATGTGCTCATTTGTTACAGCTTACCATTTAACCGCAGGCCATGACTGGAATTTATTAACTCGCTAAAAAATGATAGTATTAGGTCCTCAGCCATTGTGTAGTGACTGCTTGCTTAATTATCCATATCTAAAGAGTTAAAATTGTGGCTTTTGCTGATTTGATATTCTTCCAGCTTTCTGCTAGTGTGCAGTGTATTGTGTATTAACAACACAGGTCATTGAGTACCCACTGAAAGCTCTCTGTGGAAATACCTGAAGGACACATTGAACTCTTCAGAAATCTGTGTCATAATACTTCATGTGTTAACAGAATATGTGGCACAGTGATGCATAGCAAAGGATCAGCCCAGGGTGGGCATCTAAAGTGCTCTGTCTTGCCGCTGAATGCTAGAGTGAAGCATTGTAATTTTATTCCAATTATACTTTCAGTGCCATGATGTCACAGCATAAATTTGTACTTTTGCATGCAGCTCATGCTGGTGTGATGACAGCTCTTAAAATATTGAGTGATTGTGGGCCCGTCAGCATAAAATTATTCTAACATGGTGCCTTTATTAGTGCTTCAATAAATGCCTTTCTTCTTATGTTCCAAGGTGGCATTTGCAAATGAGCTAATTTCTCGGCAGTAAAATAATTGTGTTGCATTTATTTTGCGAGGTGGGGGTGGAGGAAGGAGAAGAAAAATGCTGTTACATAAAAGGGGTTCTTTTGCCATCAAAACTACTTTCACCATAGTTAGGCAAGTTTAAAAAAGAACACATTAACTAAATGACTGTACAATTATTTAAATGAGCTTGGTGTTTTATAAGGCCATAGAGGGGTATAAACATTTTTTCAAGCTGTATAACAAAAGATGTGACAACCCTCTCACAAGAAACATTTCCTGAAAGTCAAGCACAAACTATGTTTGCTGACTGATGACAGATATTTTGGGGTTCAGAACGCATCTCTTTCAACAAACCAAATCCAAACCAGATGTCAGCTAAACTAATTCACAGGGTGAAACAGATAAGAAGTTAAGAGGGGAAGCAGGTTTTAAATTGTACCTGTTGTCTTTTACTGTTTGTGCCATCTACAAAATAGACAAAATGATGCAGACAAACTGACGCATAAATGTAACTCCACAATCATAGTGCTAACTTACTCGGGAAGCCTCGTATTCACCATTTCCTTCATGCGCCCATCTAAAAATTTATTTGAGAAGATTTTTTGACATGGTATGCTTCTCATTTCTTGTTTAGTTATTTAGCCTTAATAATAATTGACTTCCCACACTGGTGCTCAGTGTGCATCACTCAGTGTTCACAAGTCTGAAATCTGTTCAACCACTAAAAGTACTTAATTTTAAGCGTATTGCTTAAAAAGATCTCACCATATGCATTTTTAAATCGTTTCATGAACTTAGCAACAACTGTTCTCAATGCCAGAAGTCACCCTTCCTTTCCTTCCTCCATGCCCAACTAAAAATAAAAAGCTTATTAAACTTAGAATATATTCAAAGTAACAAAACCTTCTACTAAATAAAAATTAAAATGTTTTGAATATCCTCTACTTCAAAGAGACTGTTATCCAGCTTTTGGACATGAAATGTTTAATAATATCTGCTTAGCTGTCCTGTGTGTCTGAATGTCAAGGATCTCGGTGTTTTTAAGCCACAGCTTCTTAGAATACATCTGCAGTAAACGCCCAACAAGTGCTTCAAATGAAACACATCTTAAAGAAAGAACTTAAAGCACATTAAAGAAGAAAGTGGAAGTTCAGCAAGTGAGGAGATCTGTTTTTCTCTTAATGATGCTTAAGATGTGTGTCTTTACTTAAAATGTCAGGTGCTGAATAAGGCTGGATTTAACCAAAGCATACAACAGTATTTTTTGCTTTCTCAGAGTCAAGTATGTTTAGATACAACCCAGCACAGGCATAAAAAGCAGAGAAACAGAAAGAAAACTAACATAGTACGTCTATTGCACAACCCCAAAATTGCAGGAGGCATTTTGTGAAAAAGCATACAAGTCAGCTACCACGTTTTAAGTGCATTTATTTAGCCACCAGGCATATTTAGATACAGCTAGGCATCAGAATGATTTGCAGCCTGTAAATATTTGAGAACTATGAATATAAAAGCAAACTGATCAGGAACTTAAATTATTGTTTAATTAAAGTGCAAGGCTTTTGCTACTCAACCTGCAATAACAGACAATGTTAATGATATCTTTTATAAAGAATTTAGCTTTCAAATGAGTGTATCTGTTTCATAAATAGCTGAAGTGTTCTGGTTGCCGGTAACAGTAATCTGAATGCCTCAGTGGGGTACGACAACTGGCCATGAAACAGTTTCGCAGAACTGTTGATTTGTGACTGATTTGGCTCTAAAAATCTTTCAAGACTTTTAGAGTGTCAGCTACCAGTAGCAGAAATATCAATAAAGAGTGACTTTTTCTATTAAATACGAGTACCAAAAAAAAAAAGGTAACTATCATTCAGTCCAAATAAATCTGTCAGAGTCGCTATACAATTGATAATATTCCCTAAGCAAAAAGGGTAAATCTTGCTGATTAAAATGTAAGCAACCACACTATTAAAAAATAGGAAGTCACTCAGGAATTTTGTGTTGACAAACTAATGAAATAACAGATCATCTCGCCTCCAAGATCTCAGTTTAGATGCCTCTTAAATTATTTTTCTTGATTTCCCTCTACATTTAACAATATTTTAGAGTTGAGCTTATGTACAGCTGTTTTAGTATCCACACTGATGAATTATCTGAATAGCAAGTAAATTGCCTTTTTATTACCCGGTGAAAAGATCAGAGTAAGTATTGTTCCCTTCTGTAGCCGAGAAAGACTTGGAGACGGGGGAACTGTGACACAGGGAGGAACAAAGCAAAGAGAGAATAGCTCTCAGGGGCACTAGAGTTATATTAGAGACATTTCAGATCTTATTATTCGTACCCTCTACTCTGCAAACTACTTAAAAACAGGCAAGGGAGCATTAAGGTCATCAAAGAAACACAGATAGGGAGAGCTTCAGACAGTGGTTTATTGCAAATAAGGGACAAGGGACAAGGAAGAAAACAAATGCATAGCATACACGATAGGCAAGGCGGTAGTATAGAAAATTAACAAAGTCACATGTTCTGGCAATGCAATAATCCAAAACTTAACCATAGTGCATAATGATGGTGTATACAGAAGTGATGAATAAATCAGATATTTTTTTTTAATAAAAGAAAATTAATTAAAATTAACATTTGTCTTGGAGTTGGAAGGAAAATATGAAAAAACATTCTTCAGATGAAGCTCGGTATTTTAATCAACACATAAAGAAATGTTTTGCTTAGTTTTCCTTTTTTGAACTTCTTATTCACAATTAATTTCTTCTCAAATTTTATTTGAAAAACTATGGCATGTTTGATTCTGTAAATGTTAAAGTGAGATCTAACCTTTACAAAAGAAAGTCAAAACAAAACTATTTGCATTGATTAATGTACGTTTGTGAACATATTTTCACTGGAGTTGAATACATGTTTTTTAATAAATAAGTTGTTCTGCTGAAAATGTTTTTGAGCTTTGGTTCATAGAAAAATAAATCTGTAGCAGAACAAGGCTGAGACAGCTAAGTTGAGCCTGCAGAAGAGAAGGCTCAGAGGGGAACTTATCAATGTGCACAAATATCTGAAGGGAGGCTGTAAAGAAGACAGAGCCAGGCTCTTTCCAGTGGTATGCAGTGGCAGGACAAGAGGCAGTGAGCACAAACTGAAACATAGGAGGTTCCCTCTGGTCATCAGGAAACACTTTTCACTGTGAGAGTGACCAAGTAATGACACAGGTTGTCCGGAGAGGTTATGGAGTCTCTGTCCTTGGAGATATTCAAAAGCTGTATGGACATGATCCTGGGCAACCTGCTTTAGGTTGCCCAGCTTGAGCAGGGGGGTTGGACTGGATGACCTCCACAAGTCCCTTCAAACCTCAACCATCCTGTGGTTCTGTGATTCTGTGAAGGTGGGGAAAAGAAGTCCACCCCAAAACTACTAGATGATGGTGTTTACCGGGAAAGACTTCTGTTCCACTAACTTTTAAAAAGAATAGACATATTTATGACTTTCAAATGTTAAGGTTGAAGTATGAGGGTTCCTGCAATTACAGATTAAGTCTTTTTTAGCCCCAGAGTTGAAGATATTCTTAAGACATTAGAGGAAACTATAGAACCTATCCATGTACCTCTTAGAGAAATCTCATGCCTTGAAAATTTCCCTTGCTTTGAAAGACTGAAGTTTCTTACTATTCAAGAGGCAGAGATGCTCCAATGTGAGAGAAGATGACCACCAAAGGCCCTAGTGATAAAGTGGTGGCATTCTGAGGGCAAGGCAGGCCATTTGCAAGCTTCTTGAAGTGAGGAACAAAATAATCAGTGGAATAGCAGTGGAATCTTTTGGGGAAAGTTTGCACATGAGGGAAGTTAGAAGGCCAAGCTGTTGATCCTCAGAAACTGGGGGCTCCTTGCTGGTCACTGCCAGCTGAGACACATGTTCAGGGTGGGACTCACCTGTGGGGAAATAAGGGCATTTTTAGGTGACTGAAAAATACCTGATGGAGAAGGTTTCTGGAAGAAAGAATTTAGATAGGTCAGCAGTTTAGGAAAGAGAACAGTGTGAGCCCTGAACAAGAATGGGTGTTTATAGTCCAGGGAAAGTGTGTTGTGAAATCCTGAATTTGTAAGGATCTAAGCATCTTAGCTTGTAAGAAACTGGAAATATTGGTTTAAAAAGCTTAGATAAAACAACAAAACAAAAACCAAAAACAATACCACAAAACGTTGCTGCAGGTCAGACATGAAACACAATCCCAAGCTAGGAGGGAGAATCTAGAATAGACCTCATCTGTAAGACAGAGCCACCGGTAAATATACTTATAGCTCTGTGTTTGCAATTGAGTTAGTGCATACAAGGAACAGAGTGACTTGGGAATATCACTTAGCAAAAGGAAATAAAAACTTCAGCACCACAGCTTCCAGGACAAAGGCAAGTAGAGGAGTCGTCTTAGGGTGCACAGCCCCAGCTTCCTTGCTGTTAGTACAAGAGCCACAGACACTTGTCGATTTTGATGACAACAGGATAACCTCAAGCTACATTTTGCTCTAATAAGTATTGTGTGCCCACTTCTAGCAAAGTATAAATTAAAATAACTCAGTATTGCAAATAGTAGGAGGACAACAGGAAGCTGATTCTCCATCAAATTCTTAGCCTCATCTTCCCACCCGAACCTCTTAGGAATACACAAGTCTCCAATTTCCTGACCTAGCGTATTTAATCCGTAAGTTATTTTTCACTTAAATGGCAACTCTTCCCCTCTAGCACAGCTACGGATTGTCTTCACAGAGTTGTACATTTTTAACTTTTTCTCCCATCCAACATGCAGAATTTGCACTCCCATTTTACAGGTAGAATACAAGAATGTCTGCCACTTCCTTTTATGCTACCAAACTACCCTCCATTCACTGAGCACATAAAATGAGCCACTGGAATGCTGACATCTCAGTACTTTCCCAGAGTTTTCTCTCTCCTCCCCAGAAGAACAAACCCATTCTCCCAAGACTCATAGGGAAAGAAAGACTCATAGGAGACACTGAAGCAGGTCAGATCAAAGATTTTTCTAGCCCAGTAGCACATCTCTGACAACAACCAATACTGAATGTCCAAGGAGACGTATAAGAATGGGGTAAATATACTTCACCACAATAAACCCCTAGTTCCCACTGATTTGACATCTCAAGACTTCATGAACCGATGGTGTTGTCTTACTCTTTAATAACCCACATTGGATTTTTTAATGGGCTATTACTGCAAAAGTACTTAAGGAGCTACTCAGCACACCACACCAGCAGGGTTCATGACGTATGGCCCTCAACATAAATAAATAAATAAATAAATAAATAAATAAATAAAACCCAAAAACCAGGAGCATGGCCTCACTGAGAAAAACCTAAACCATTCTATGATTCTACAATTCTATATGGTTTCTTATATCCAGCCTAGATTGTTTTGACAGCTGACTGCTCATCTTAACCATGCAAGGTAGATACACTCTTTTGGCAGCCACCATTTAACAAAAAAAAATAACTGTGTCATTTGAAATAGAGTGTGGCATCTATGGAAGACTTGATTTTCAAAATGTAGAACATTCATAAATACCATCCAAAGTGATATGATCTACAGTTGTCAATAATTTACAGAACAAAAGCATCCCTACCCTTTCAGTCTTTCAGATCAGATGTTAAAAAACAAGCAGACAAAACGCAGACAGCAGTCTGCAGAAGCACAGTTGAAGAAGTGGAATTAACAGCAGGCAAAGAACCTGACTATTAATTCACTAATGAAAGCCTTTGATGTACTATCTTAGAATCCTTTCCAGTCCTGTGTCTGGAGCAGTTTTCCTTTTCTTAGCTACCAAGTGCCCTCCGTCTTCTTTTTCAAATTTCTCCTAGCACATACCTCTTTGTGCAGTTCTTCCCGCTTAATTTAAATCATGAATAATAATCCTTACACACTGCCTTTCCTGAACTGTTGTCCTGTGTTTTGCTGTGAATTTCTCATATCTCATTTAGACCATAAGCTTTTCAGATAGGGCATGCATCTTGTAAATTTATGGTGCTGCATGTATGTTTAATGTTAATAATGTTCAGTGACAGGGCAGGGCAGATTCATAAGCAATGCCCTGAAAAAGAGGCAGCTATTGAATTTATAATCTGGCACTTCATATTCACAAGAGAGGAAAAAGCTGTCATCTCAGAATAGGGGATCTGCTATAAAAGGAATGTTTTTTTGCAATAATGGTTATCAAGAATTCATATACTCCACTTCATTATCACTTCCATATAGTAGTGACTATTTCCTAATGTTCCTCATACCATAAAGCTGTTGTTTAAGTCCATTTGATAACTCCTATTTGTTAAAAGAAAGATTTCCCCCAAAAAAATGTAAATTAGACCCAAAGCATATGAACGTAACGCCCACACACTCCTGCCCATCAAACTTCATAGTGCAGGAAACAAAACAACTTCATATGTAAGATGAGCTAGACAAGTACCTCAGTGACACTTAAGAAACAGCATCTGAGTCATACAAGGAGGGAGAAAGGAAGCAGAGTGCTGAGTGGACTAAACAAGGGAAATGCTTGGGAGCTGTAGTTTTGGAAGTAAGATGAAAGACTTCATCAAACAGAAGGAGGACTTGTAGGAAAAGTAATCTCCTTACAAAATTGTTGAGGGCCAAACCACAATTTTTGAAGAGCTCATTTAATTACAGCTCTGATCTTACAGTAAGCTGAGTGCTCCTGGCAAAGCACTCACATTTTTGCTCATTTTTCAGTGGGGCTGGCAGCACCAGACAACTGCTTCTTCTAAGGGCAATCTAAGAATTTGCTTCAGGGTACTGGGATGTCTTGCTGAGTGTACTCAGGTGCTTCTTAAAAGCAGTAACTAAAGGCAGCATTAAAATGAATGAGTCCCAGGAAAAAAAAAAAAAAAAAAGAAGAAAAGAGGCCTGCATTCATCCAGGGTAACATAAACCACAGACAGAATTTACGTGGGGACTCCATGGCAAAGAACATGAAATTTAGCATGAAAAATATC
The DNA here is from genome assembly GCA_013397275.1 of Burhinus bistriatus. NCBI lineage: Eukaryota > Metazoa > Chordata > Aves > Charadriiformes > Burhinidae > Burhinus > Burhinus bistriatus. The sequence continues at coordinate 15,360 of VYXH01007357.1, read as the reverse complement.
CCCAGCTACTCTGTGTTTCTTGCCTCTGCAGGAGTGCTTGCAGGCTTGTTTGCTGGGGCTCCAGAAGAAGCAGATACAGCAATAATCTCATCTGCCAGCTGGAGAACCTGCTTAGGAGCCCACAGGAAACCTTCCTCCATGCTCCTCACTCATACCAGCCCCCCAAAGCTGCCTCTCGAAGGAGGACAACTTGCGGAAGGCTCCCATAGACCACACTTCCCTCAGCCCTCCTCCCTAATCATGGCATAACAGGGATCCTGAGACGGAGTTTGCCAGTAGACAAAACTGTGGTAGTTGTATTAGACATCACATCTGTGGCCTTAACATAATTTTCTTTTTTCCATTTCTTTTAATTCCTTTCCACTCTGCTAATAGCTAGTCCTCTTGAGTAATCAAGTTACAGCTAGCTGAAATTTTGTCCTATGGGGTAGTGCAAGCTTAGAGAAACATGGAATCCAGTACAGCTCTCCTTTTTTTTGCCTTTTTTTTCTTTTTTTTTGGCAGGGGGAGCTCTTAAAAATAAATCTGGCATAAAGTTAAAGCATTTCTGGTATTTGTAGTCTGGTTGTTTTTTTTTTTTTTTCCTTTTCCCAAGATCAAGCTAATAGTTTGAATGCTTAAATAAACCAAAGACAGCAATTCCAACATGGGAGCAGTTGATGGGCATCACTAACCAGTCTAGATCACACTGTACCTCGTAAGTACAGTTTTTATTCCCATTGCATACCATATGTTTTCTAAGGAAAAAACTATACAAGGCTAACAACAACAACAGGGGGGAAAGGTATAAAAATAAATAAGATACAGTAACAAAAAAGCAGTGGATTGCAGAGGTATAAGAATTTTCATATTTCTCCCAACATTTTCACACTTCCTAAGATATCCCTCAGGCTTTCTGTAGTGATTGCAGTAGTCAAATACACATGGTTAAATACAGAAACTATCTACTGTTCCCTGTCTGTACCTGTGTTTGGTACAAGGAGACTTCATTCTTGGCTCTTGCTTGGGTGTCACGGTAATAAACATAACAAATACTTGTAGTAGGTGAATAGTTTGTCAAATCTCCAGCATTAACAATATCTTCTTCAAGCAATAGACAAGGCACATCACTAGTCCCAGTGGTATAACAGGACATGAGTAGAATTTGTTTTCAAAATATGTCTTCAAGAAGTACATGTATTACCAAAAACAGGCACCACAATTAAGCTTTAAAGAAAACAGTTGGCTTGTCTCACCTTTATGGGTCAAATTCAAGATCATGCAATGGCTCTCCAAAAGTTTCTTTGTATATCCCATAAAAATATCTCTTTAAATAGCCTTGATTGTAGATATTGACCAGCTTAAAAAAAATGAGAAAAAAAACCCAAAACCAACCATTTTTCCCTGAAATAAGGAGTATATAAAAATATTGACATCAAAAGCAGAGATATTTAACTTACAACAAAGTTTATTAGAAGGCAAAGAATGAATTTTTTGAAAATACTGTCCCTAACCCAAATTGAAACAGTATCAAACAATATTTTTATGATGAATAGACTTGCATACAACAAGAAGATTAAAACCATTTTTACAAGATTTTTTAAAGTAATATTTTTTCACCAGCTATGTTAATAAGCTTATATCTACACTTCTGAAGGAAATATGGAAGGAAGTATTCTCCAGAAGAAGGAATAACTTTGCCATCGTCAATTTTTTACTCCTTTCTGAGGTTAAATCCTGTTATATCCTAATATTCTACCTGCTACAGTCTACCATCCCTGTGTCAATTAAGATGGAAACTAAACTTCCCAAAGACATTACCTAAGTGAGAATACTCAAAGTTACTTAACTGCAGAGGTCTGCAGATGCTAGGGTTGTGCCCAGGCAGAACACAATCTTTTGCTGATCTAACTCTGACACAATCAAAGCTGTGCTAATGGCTAGGCTGGGCTTGGTGCTGCACTAGGAACAGTTCTTGTCTTCTAGTTCAGCACAGCCAGCCTGTACTCTTGAGCATACAAATAAATTTGAAATGCAGCGTAAGCATAGCTAAAGAATTAAGTGAAAAAAGAGTGAATCTGTTAAAGAGAAGAAAAGTCACAAAAGAGATTTATTTCAAAAATGGCCATCGGTCTTTCCTTGGCTGGGAGTTTAGAGCGGGCCAATGAAATGCTTTGTGAGCAGGAAAAATACAGTAATGCAGCAGGCAGTGGAGAGGGCCTTGGACAAATCCCAGCTTATGAGACAGGTCTCTTTAAAAGAGGGCAACCTTGAGGACATGTTTTAGTGCATGTTTAGGAACTGCATTAGGATAAGTCTGGAGCACTGGCCAAGAGAGGCTTGTGGTCTGAAATACAAATCAAGCAGAAGGCTCTTGACAACCTAACTCTCTTCTTTTGAAGAATAAACAGAGATAAAATGGCTGAGGTTTAGTATATGTGTCAACAACTATAGGCATTTTTACTGCTGAAAATTCCATATGAAACTTTTATGACCCTATTCGCACTACGGGGCTTTTTTTTCAAGGCTGTGGGTAAGAAATTAACCACGTAGTTTCAGTGAACATCAGTGGCAGCCGAGCAGCTGCTAGTAATTTCCAGTTAGTTCTCAAGAGTTCCTCTGTGGGAGCCACTTCCATCTGCAGGGCACCACAGAATAAACCAGTTCCTTTTAAACTGCAACAGAGCAGGAAACACTGGTTTGTTTTCCTCTTTTCATGGAAGGAACTTCTCCCAGAAAGTTAAAAAAAGGGCAAAGGTTTCTGGTAGTGTATTTTCCTGCTCAGTTAAGAATGACCATGTTACATAGCCTTGAAAATACTATTTCAGAAAGGCTTCTAAAAAGCTAATCCAGCCCAGTGCAGATTTTAGCAACAGAAAATCCTGTTAATGACACAAACTGAAAGCAAGGGGTAGAGCCAAAGTCCTCTGTCACAGCTTACCAACATGGCACTGTTTGTGCTACTCCTTCCTCCTGGCCCAGTCACCTGTCAGTGCCATTACAGCTTCTTGAGTTTCTTTCCATAGGCAACAGCTTCTCCAATCTCTCCTCGTTATGAAAAGTAGGCTTTGACTGTGACACTTTTTTTTATCTTAATCCCCACTTCTTCCCTCATAGAAATTCACCCTGGCATTTTGATTTAAACATCATGACAGTGTAATCTGTGGGCGATGCAGATATAGAAATGGGAAGGATCACCTGCCCTATGACCAAAATTGTCACATAAGAACTAGCAACAGATCAATAAACTAGGATTCAAAAAAACCCAAAAATGAGGCTCCTCTTTACAATAGAAATAGACAGCAAGTACTGTTAAACAGTATTGCTCTGCTTTTCAGAAACACATTCTATATGGAAGAGGAATGCATCATGTCCTTTCAAGAAGGTGCAGAGTCATCACTGCCATTAGAAAATGAACGTGCATGTGGACAGGATGTTCTTTTGCTGGAAACTACCTATGGCTGTTGTGCATTCAGTTAAAATGTTGTGTCGTATTTTTTGAACAACTGTTTAAGTTTAACCAGGTTTTCCTTTTGAGTGAGAAAATCAGTTAAGAAATCAAAGTACAAAAATAAAATGTGTCTTTGAGGTTCTTTCAGTTCTCTTCTGCTGAAGAAAAATCTGCAGTGCTGCAAAGAGTAATGCTTGTGGTTAACAATGGACCTATTCAGGTTTTCCCAAGCAAAATGAGAATACATACTTATGAGTGTAGTTTACACAACATGAAGAAGCAGCTGAAATATTTTCCTTTTCTCTAAAAAAGTGTAATTCTTGCTTTATTTCATCATGTTAGAAACTTTTGCTCCAGACTTATTTTCATGGATGATGAAATGAAAATTCTGCTTATAATGTACAAAACAGGAGTCATAATTTCAGTAATTCCTCGTCATTGCACTAAATGACCTAGATAATATGCATTTAGGACATTACAACATATCCTAGCAATAGGTATACTGAAACTTTAACAGTCTTTCAGATTCAGGGGTGTTCTTTATCTGGTTTTAAGCTCCATAAAAAAACATCAAACTTTTACTTAAAGTCGTGGTGAAGGATAAGTATGTAATTAGTAAATCTGAGGTGAAGTGGGATGACAGGGTGGTGCTGAAGTCAACAAAATACGGATGTGCTCATATAAATACAAACAATCAAGTAAGAACATTTTCAAGAAGTTACGATCCCTTAGTAGAGATATGGTAAATTGTTTGAGAGTCTGTTATAAAAAACAGTGATGATTTACGGTAAACCATTTTACTTTGCAGCCTCAGTAGACTAGATGCATACATACTCAGTGTCGTGGTTTGGGCCAGATTGGCCCAATCCGGTGGAACGACAGACGCTCGCTCCCTCTTGCTTTGCTCC
>VYXH01007355.1:1091-15941 GCA_013397275.1 Burhinus bistriatus | reverse complement strand
GGGTTCACCCCCGTCCCCTCACTCGTAGTCGCCCGTCGGCATCGCGCTCCCACCGCCCTCACGCACAGCGACCGGAAGGAGGCGCCACACTTCCGGCGGGGCGCCGCGCCACTTCCGGCGTAGGCGAAGCGGAAGAGGCGGAGCGGGGCCGCGTTGCATGCCGGGAAACGGTTGCTAAGCAACGCCGTAGCGGTGCGGAGGCCTAGGCTAGGCCGGGAGCAAGGCAAAGGGTTTATAATTCATAGGAGAGATTTATTTGAAGAAATATTACAACATATAAAAACTACATAAAGTATCAATTCCCACTTGTACAAAGCGGCCGATTATTTTCAATACAATGCGGCGTAAAAACAGGGAGCGGGGAGTGGGGGGTCCCACAGGGCTCTGTCAGGGCGGTGGTGGAGTTGGACCATCACAGAGAGCGGCGGAGGGCAGCCAGGAGAGAGACACGAGCAGGGCCGGAGCGAGGGGGACACGACCCACTGCGGGTCCCCCTCTGGGCCAGGAATTAAAAAAAAAAAAAAAACAAAAACAAAAAAAAAAACCCCCCCCCCCCCCCCAAACAAACAAAACCAAACAAAACCAAAAAACCTCCCCAAAAATAAAACAAAACAAACAAAAAGGGGTTCAAATAAATCAGTGCATGTTTAGGAGTCCTGGTGCCGGAAGAGAGGCTGCGCGTCAGTCGGTGGTTTCCATGGTCTCCATCTTCTCCGTGGTCTCCATCTTCTCCACGGTCTCCATCTTCTCCGGGACGCTGGGGTCTGGGGAGAGAGAGGAAGGGGTGACACCACCGTACCCCAACCCGGGACCTTCCCTGGGGAGGGCTGAGGCTGAGGACGGTGTATCCGACCCCGTGGCACGGGGAGGGGACGATGGCGACGGCTCCTGGCACAGCACCTACCCGCCATGTCTTCCCTCAGCTTCGCTAACATGCACGACTTGATCTCCAGCCCGATGGCTTTGGCTAGAGGAGGAGGCACTGCGTTACCAACCTGCGACACAAGAAGGTTAATGCTGGGCACCGGCTCTGCCATGACACCAGCAATGTCACCGGTGAGGGGTTTGCCACCAGCAATGCCACCGGCGAGGGGTCTGCCACCAGCAATGCCACCGGCGAGGGGTCTGCCACCAGCGCTGACCTGTCTGTGCTTGTCGAGGATGTTCCCGAAGAGGCGATAGGTATCGGGGAAGCCCTGGGAGCGGGCGCACTCCCTCACGCTCACCACCCGGTGCTGCTCCGGGTGCAGCACCCGACCCTACAGCAGCAAATAAAAACCAAACAGTCAAGACACAGCGCCCCACAACATCCTGCTCTCCGCCTTGGAGAGATGGGTTTGATGGGTGGACTGTTTGGTAGACGAGGAACTGGCTGGCTGGTTGCATCCAGAGGGTGGTGGCAACGGCTCCATGTCCAGATGGAGATGGGTGACCAGTGGTGTCCCTCAGGGGTCCGTCTTGGGACTGGCACTGTTCAATATGGCCATCAATGATGGTGGGATGGAGGACACCCTCAGCCGAGTGGTGTGGTGACACGCCAGAGGGATGGGATGCCATCCAGAGGGACGCGGACGGGCTGGAGGGGTGGCAACCTCGTGAGGTTCAACAAGGCCAAGAGCAGGGTCCTGCACCGGGGTGGGGGCAGCCCCCATTATGCATCCAGGCTGGGGATGAAGGGATGGGGAGCAGCCCTGAGGAGAAGGACTTGGGGCTGTTCATGGGGGAAAAGCCGGCTGTGAGCTAGCAACATGCACCGGCAGCCCAGAAAGCCAACGGCATGCTGGGCTGCATCCCAGCAGCGGTGGTGGGACCTGGGGGCGGGTTTCGGCTGAAAGAGGGTAGATTTAGATGAGATCTTGGGAAGAAATTCTTGACTGGGAGGGTGGTGAGACACTGGCCCGGGTTGCCCAGAGGAGCTGTGGCTGCCCCAGTCCTGGAGGTGTTCAAGGCCAGGTTGGTGGGGCTTGGAGCGACCTGGTCTAGTGGAAGATGTCCTTGCCCATGGCAGGAGGTTGGACTAGATGGCCTTTAAAGGTCCCTTCCAACCCAAACTATTCTATGATCCCATGACCACAGCAGCCATTCGGCAATGCCTGCCCCTTCCCAGTGGAGGGGACAGATCCGGTGGCACCCACCTGCTTGCCCATGGGCTCGGGGTTGGTGACGGTGGTGCTGAAGAAGCCGTCCCACTCCAGGCGGCCGTAGAGCCCGGCCCAGTGGTTGTGCCGGTTGCCGGTATGGGGCAGGCACCAGGGGATGAGGGTGTTGAATTGTCGGTCCGCGGGGTCGCAGGGCTTGCCTGAGAAGATGGAGAGGGTGAGGAGGGGGCGGAGAGGTGGCCACAGATGTTTTTGGGGAGCCAGCACCTACCTTCGGCACAGGAGCAGACCCCCCGCAGCGCCCCGGAGCTGCTGCGGCCGTTTTTCTTCTCGTGGTGCGTGTACCGCAGCTTGCGCGTGGTTGTGCCGTCCGACAGCCGCACCTCGATGTTGGGCAGGTCGCGCCAATCGGAACCCGGGGCCAAAGGGATGTGTCTCATCCGGGCTGCGACCAGGGCGCTCATGTCCTGCCAACGACAAGCCCACCGTCACCGCAGGGGACACAGAGGGACACCAGCCACCCCAAGAGCCCCAGTCCTCTCTCAGGGGAAGGCTGGGGGAGAGGGATAAGTCCCAGCAGCTCCACCAGTCTCATCTTTGGGAAAGTTAACCAGGGTGGGCTTGGGGATGGTCCCTCTCACCCCACCTCACATCCAACCCACCCTTGACCCCCATCTCGGTTTGGGTCTGGGGGGGGTCCAAGTGCAGCCCGGCCCCCCGTTGAGACCCCGGCACCCGCACCTTGCAGATATGATCCCTGAGGATGGGCTGATACTGGGAGCCCCGGATCTGCCGCTGGAACCAGGACTGGGGCTCCCCGTTGTAGGAGATCTCCAGGGCAGAGGCACCGTTCCTGACCTCCGGCAGGTCGGACATGGTATCCCGCACGGTGATGGTGCGGAAGGGGCCGGAATATGTCCTGGGAGGAAGGAGGGAGCCATAAGCAGCTGAGACTTCGCCCTCACCAGCCCCGGCACGGCTCCGAAGGCTCACCGGGTGATATTGCTAACGAACTTCTTGTCGTCCACCACGACGCTCAGCTGACAGGCACGGGGTGCAAACACGTGCAAAGGCTCAGGGAACATGGGCAGCTTCTCACCGGGAGCTGCGGCAAGGACAATGGCTCTCCGCCGCGTCTGGGCCACGCCATACTGGCCAGCCTGGGAAGGAAGGGACAATTCCTGAAGGGGCTGGAGCATCCCCATCCAGTCTGTGCCCTCAAAGAGCTGGGAAAGTCCTCCGAGCCACCCAAGGAAGCCAAGGAGAAACGCAGCCAACTGCTCCTTCAGGGACAGTTCATGGCAGAACCGGGTGAGAGAAGAAGGGTTTTCACCCTGGTTAACTGTCTCGGGGTGATCCACCACCCTACCTGTAGGACCCCGAAGGTGCACTGGTAACCCATGCGGACAAGGCAGCGCAGAGTGAGCTTCAGCACCATGGAACGCTTGAAGGACACAAAGTTCCTGACGTTCTCCAGAAGGAAGAACCGCGGTCTGTAGTAGTCGCAGTAGCTGCAAGGAGGGAGAGGGACACGCAAGCAAGGATAGAACAACATTTGAGGTAGGGGTCTGCGCCCGCATCCCAACACAGCTCCTCACCACCTCCCCTGCTCACCTGAGGAAGGATACCACCAGGGAGTTCTTGAACTTGGAGTAGGTGCGGGAATTGAAGCGGTTCATGCCGCTGAAGCCCTGGCACGGGGGACCACCACACAGCATCTCCACATCCCCCTTCTGCGGCAGCTTCTGTCCCAGCGAGTTGGTCTTCTCGCCAGACATGACCAGCTTCAGCAGGACATTGCAATCCTCCGTGAAGACGGTAGTGCCGGGATTGTTCAGCCGGAAAGCCTGGGCGGCCGGTTCCCACATCTCGATGGCCCAGAGCGTCTCCGACACGCCTGGGGAGACAAAGCGGAGGATCTTGAGCCTGTGCGGAGGAGCAGAGCGCTGGCTCGCACCCCCTCATCCGGCATGTGCCAAACACAACCGCCAGCTCAGAGGAACCAAGCGGCCAGCGCTGATGCCCGTCTCCCCACGGGCTCTGCTTGTCACCCACCGCTGTCCCCGCTCTGCCGCTCACCTGCCTGGTGGAAGCCCTCAGACAGCCCTCCGCAGCCAGAGAAGACATCCAGGGTCCGCAGCTTGGGGAGCTTCAGCTCAGCCGGCTCCTGCTCGCTCTGCTCGCAGCTCACCGACGACTTCCCTTTGCCTTTGCCTGCGAACAGAGCCCCGCTCACATCAAAAGGCAAAGTCATTTCCTCCTCTTAGTGCTTACAAGGCAAATTCTTCTCCCCCTCCTCCGCAGCAGTTAAAACATCAGCTTCCAGCACCTTTCTGCCCCTTAATTGTTTCACCGCCGCTGCCAGAATACGCCTTTGCATTTGGAAGGGAAGCCTCTCGCCTGTCCCCGGTGCGATCCCTTCCCATCCAACAGCCCGTGGGCACTGGCAGAGAGTTTCTGAGGGTCGGATGGGCGCAGCGAGAACTCAGAGGGCAGCTCCCCATGTTGGGAGCCGGGTACAAAGCCCTACGCTATGGAGCAGCCAGCTCCTGGCAGAGGGTTGGGCAAGTGAAAGGCTTTTGGGATCTCTCAAGGTCTAGGTGCTCTCGCTGCAAGGTTTATGTTGACAAGATTAGGTGCCTTAAAAACAGAGCTGCGGACCACATCGCTGCATCCTGCCAGAGCGTTGGAGCAAGGAGGAGAGCACAGAAACATCTGGTCGGCAGCACGTCTTATCTCTGCTAGGCAGCATGTAACGGCAGACGCGAACCAGTTCACCCACCCGAGACCTCTCCCCAAAAGCAGACTTACCTTTCCCTTTCCCCTTCCCCTTCCCTTTATTGCCCGAGCTCCGAGCGTGGTTGGGAGGATCTTCAAAGCTCTTGGTTTTTGCGTTGTAAGCCTGGGGAAGGGAAAGGGTTCAGGACACTGGAATACAAAGAGCTGTTCTAGTTCAGAAATAGCCACGGTATTGCCAACGCCCCATCGGGGCTGCGAAACAAAGGGCAGGACACAGGCGCAGCGCTGGGGACCGCAGAGGGCCCATCACTTCCCTCTCCATTGCCTCAGGGAGCTGGGGCGGCTGCCCGAGGCTCCGAATTTGTTCCCTCAGCTCCATAGGGAGCAACTGCTCCAGCGAGCTCCTGGTAACACTCAGATTAAAGCTTCCTTTGCATCCGAGACTTATTCCACCAGGAGACTGCAACGAGCTACGAATTCTCGCTCTGCACAACAGCTCCTCTGTGCAAACCACGCGTGGAGAGGCAGGACAGCCTGCGCCGACAGGCAGAGGTCGATGCGCCTGCTCTGCTCAGTCCCTGAGGGCTCAGCACGCCTGGGGACATGGCCAGACCCCTCCAACCCCGGCTCCCTCACCTCTAAGAAGTAGAAGCGGTCGAGCCCACCGGCAGAGTAGTCCTGGATGCTCTCCGTCAGATCTTCCCCATACACTACCGTGCAACGGCCCTGCACGGCGCGGAAGTCGACCGTCGTCTCCTCGTCGCTCCAGTACAGGAGGTTGATGTCTGCGTGGTAGCTGGCTTTCATGGACTTGTGCGTGTTTTCAGGTCTGCAGGCAAAAAAAGCATCTGGGTCAGGGAATGTCTTCAGCAAGATCCTCACCCCAATCCAGCCTCTGGCGCTCGCCCCACTCCGTGTCCCCAGAGAGAGGAGGGTTTGTTTCCTCCGGCTGCGTGTCTTCACTGGCATAACCTGGACACAGCACCAAAGGGATGATTCGTTTCATACCAAAGGGAGTTTTTAGGGGGGAGTTTCTTAGAGGAGGGAGAGGGAATCAGCACTGGAGCTCGTAAGTGAATTTAAAGGCAAAGAGAGGTAAACCGAGGAGCTGTTAGGCTTGAAACACTCAAGTCTGAGTGTCAACACGTTCCCCTCCTCCTGCCAAGGCTCTTCGCACGCATCCCTCCGTGGCGTGGGGGAGATGACTAAGAGCCTGCTAATGTTTGGGTAAACACCCACGCCCCGGGGACGGTGCTGGGGCTGCAGCTCAGCACCGGGTCTGAGCCCAGACTGCCACGGCCGTAAGCCCCTTCCAGCAGCGCCCACACTGCCCCGACCTACCACGCTGCCGTGCTCAAGGCACTTGGCTCCGGCGCGACCTTGAGCTGATTGTGCAGAGCTTTTCCCAGCACCAGAGACCTCGGGTGAGCCCTGCAAGCCCACTTGGGGGGTTCTGCACCCTGCCAGCAGCGCTGTTCACCTGTAAAACTTGTAGATGCGCAGCTTGATGTCAGCCTCATTGGGTTTGCCGTTGCTGCGAATGTTGCAGAAGATCTCTTTGATGCGGCCCACGCGGTAAGGGTCGGGGGCATCCAGGTTGCTGCCCTTGATGTACTCCGAGTACTTGCGGTAGTGCTCTGGGTGCAGCTCCTCATCCACCGCCTCCTTTTTGGGGCGCTTGGCTGGGCTAGCGGGTTTCATGCTGGGGAGAAGGGGAGGGAAGGAGGTTGAGGTATCCGCTTTCCTCTCCCCCCCAAAAAAAAACCCCCAACCTAGCAGCACAGAGCATCCTCCTCCTGCATCGCTGCCCAGCCTGCCTGCTTCCTCCTCTTCTGCTCTCCTTGGTGCAGGGTGGGCAGCAAGCCTCCGGCTCCACAGCACAAACATTTTACAGCCAGACCATCACCTAACTGTGCACGGCTGCAAACCAAGGCGCCTACAGATTGGGAAGAGGGCCGGGGCAGCAAAGAGGTTTGCCATGTCTCCTTCTGTAATTACAGGCAGCAGGCAGGCTCTTGTTTCACCTTTCATCTACCCGGGCTCGTTCTTTTGAAGAAAAAGCGACACACAAAAGGATTCTGATTCATCTGCCAAAACACGGCAGTTCAGCCATCGGGATTGCCTGATCAGAGAGCAGTCGCTCAGTTTAATGACGGGAGGTGAAACTGAAGTTAGAGGCACCTGGATTTCTAAGCTAGGCTTTTGGAAATTAAGGGGATAGGTGCTTCGTTTACAGGTGGGATTCCCGACCTGGAGACTGTGTCCTCTGCTACCAAAAGCTTGACCGAAGAGCATCCTGAGAAGTGCTTACAGCCCCCTGCAAAGCACCAACCTGAAGGAAAAGGCATCTGGCAGGAGGTAGACGCCATCTCCCACCCTGTACTGCACTCCGTTCTTGGTGGCCATGGCGTAGAACATCTTCCCATCCCCTTCCTCCAGGGGCTCGGCTACTTTGGGTATCTCCTTGTGCCTCACCTCATCCAGGCGCGTGCAGCTCATGCAGAACCTGTGGGAAGGGGGACAGCAAAGCGTGGTGAAGGGGACGCTGCCGAAGCCGGCTGCAGTGCTGCCAGGAGCTGAGAGGCTTCTGCTGCCCATTTTGGGCAGAGCGGATCCCAGGAGCCGCTGCCCTGCGCACACTCACTTGTATTTATTGTCTTCCGTGGGCTGAGTTTTCGGTGGGGATTCGAACCGAGCGTACTCCTGGTCGTACCACATCTGATAAAAGTAAGTTCTCCCGTCGTCTTCTACCATCTTGATCTCCATGTCCAGCCCGCCCTGCTAGGAGAGAAGTGTTCACAGGGATCGGTGCTGCTGCCCACACCACGCCTGGCCCGGGCCAGCCAGGGGTTTGCAGGGCTCTCACCCACCTCCATGGACCAGTTCTCCGAAGGCGCCTTGTAGATCACTTTGACTTTGCCATGGATGTAGGACAGCTGCATGTCCTCGCACTCATCCACCAAGAAGAGCTCCAGGGGGTCAGAGGTGGCCCCCAGGACAGTGTCCGAGCCAGGGCAGAACCAGTGCGCGTGGAACATCTGGCCACTGCTGTCCTCCCACATGGCTGTCACCCTGAGGGGGAAGGAGCCAGGGTTATGGGGTACCAGGAAAGGCTTGAGCTGCTCTGAGCCTTGCCACAGCTCCAGAGTCCTCAAACAGCAGCATGGCCAAGCAATTAGCGTTCTCTAATTGGGAAGGTCGGCCATCCCCACAGAGACTGATCCCCTTCAGCACCGCGGCACCAACCTGGCGAGGTAGAGGGGCTTGGTGGGATCGTCGGGGCTGACGGAGACGCAGTCTCCCACCTCCAGGGTCTCCGAGTCAATGCAGACCCTCTGGTAGTAGTCCTTCTTCCCATCGCTCTGCAGAAGCAGGGGGACAGTGGAGAGCGCTGTTAAATCCCCACGCCGGCGAGCGACGCAGCCCCCTTCGCAGCCTGAACGCCCACCCCAGCCCCGGCAGCAGGAGGGGAGCAGGGTCTTGCCCAGCCTCACCTTGATGGGCTCCCCCACCCAGGAGATACGACTCTTGTTCTGCTTCTTCTTCCTACCCTGCAGCATCTTCTTGGGCGATGGCATCTCAGGGATGTTGTCATCCACTTCCTCATCCTCATCAGCTTCCCGGACAGCCAGGTTGGGACACCTGGGGACACAGGGACCGTCACTGCAGCAGGGCGCAGCACGGGGACCACATCCCCTCTCTCTGGAGGTGGAGAGGGCTTTGGCAGGAGACATCGCTGCCGGGGAGTATGCACCTCCTCTGCAAACAAGCCTGCTTGCTCCGTCCGCTGCCCCCAAACTTCACCATGTTCTGGCAAGCCTTGCACTTCCCGCACTCGGGCTGCTGGCAGACCTGGAGCAGGGAGAAGGGACAGGCTGAGCACGGGCAGATGCAGCGGAGATGCCCCAGGCAGGAGCGACATGGACCAAGGGAGCTCGGTGGCCTCAGGAAACCATTCCCCTGCCCCAAGGGAGTGATCCCAGAAGGAGCCATTCAGGTAGGATGAAGGGGACGGGGCGGGGACGGGATCAGGTCACTTTGGCTCCACGCCAGCCCCCTGTTACCTCGCAAACGCCGCAGCGCCGGCGCTTCATGGCGTTCTCCTTGTCGTCTTCCCTCTCGTCCTTCTCGATCTGCTCCGAGAAGAAGGTGTCGAAGATGAGGTACACCAGTTTGGTGGTGGTGGCTTTGGTGGGACCCTTGTCCTTGTCTATTTTGGTAGGGTGCCGGATGGCTTGCCGCCTGACAGCTCGCCTACGACCAAGGTGAGAGCAGTGAGAGGGGACCCCGCGCCTTGTATCGCTGACAGCTACAGCCACAATGAACAGCCTGGCCCCCGCAGAGGGTCCCCAAGAAAAAGAGCTCTCCCCAGGGCACCCAACAGCCAAGGACCACAGTGGGATACCCCAGCAGGCACCCAAGCACGTCTCGTGGCTGGCACGGGGTCCCAAAGGGATGCTACAAGCAGGACAAAGAGCAAAGCCAGGCTCCGGGGACGCAACCCAGTGTCTTTCCTCCCTCGGGGCAGCACTAGGCAGAGGGTTTTCCCAGTCTGGGGAGGATTTCTGCTCCAATCTCCCAGTGCTGCCCGTGCCGCTGAGCCTAAATCCTCAGGTCATCCCAACTGGGAACAAGCAAAAGGGTTTTTTTCTGGAAGGATCCACTGTGCAAAGCTGGTGGGAATCCAACCTGCCGGATTCCCGTGGGATGCTGCAAAGCCAAGTGCCCCCCAAAGAGAGCGTCTACATGAGGACACGGGGCTCACCTCTTCCCCAGGGTGACTCCAGCCAACTTGATCAAGTCCCTCATGCAGGGCGTGATGAGGACGGGGGGTTCGTCACTGTCCCCGGCTTCGTCGTAGCTTTCCACCTGCTCCACCACGAACTGGGCATGCCGCAGGAGCGAGTCTTCTGTGAAGCGGTTGAAGTTCAGCCCCGCGGGAGGTACGGTGGTCTGCGAGGAGGGGTCGGTTAGGGGAAGGGTGGCACAGCAACACCCAGCCCCGGATGCCGCCGCCATTGGATTTTCACCTCGATTTTGTTGAGCAGATCCTCGTAGCTGACGTCGCGGTTGTTCTGCAGGAACTCGACGACGATTTTGCTCATATAGATCTTCTCTTGCATGAGGGCGAAGATGGGAGCGTACTCCTCGCTGGGCTCCATCAGGATGTAATCCGCGAAGGCTGCGGCGGAGAGATTGCGGCGGGCGGTTAAATACCAGGGAATTTAGCGGTATTTAAGGACGAGCCGGGACTGCGGTGAGCGGGTCCTGGGGAGGGGGAAGACCAGCCCGTCCACGCCACTATGGCACCAGGACCTAAGCGTGCGGGGAAGCTCTACCACGAGCCAGGACCCATGGTCACTCAGCTATCACCACCAAAGCGAGGTGGGGACTGGGGACGTGAGGTGGGGCACACTACCCACACACTCGCTTTTCATTTTTGCTGTTACCTAATTAGAAAGCAAAGACAATCCCGGGGGTTTATTTTCTGTCACTACAAACTCCATTTGCTGATGCACAGGAGAGTTAAGTCCTCCTCTGATATCACCAGGTTATTGGAAGGCTTTCTTGCAGAAACGGTGAAGGGGAAAAAGCTTTTAAACCCCCAAATATCAGCCCTCTTCTCCCAGTTTGGCTAGAGAGTGCAAAAACCAGCTGGGACGCAGAGGCAGGGGCTGGCCGGGACTGGGCGTTTCTCCAAGACCTTTCTCAACACAAACGTGTCCAAAAAGCCCGGGGAGTAGAGCAAGAAAGCAACAGAAGCCCTGCAATGGGGGGCCAAGAGGTCAAGAGCAAAGAGAAAAGTCCCTCCGAGAGCAATCCTGACACGTCCCCGCATTGTGCCAGCAGCTTCCCATGGAGGAGGGACCAGAGGACGGATCCTGCCTGGGAAAGGCTGGCAGGGAGACACCCCCTTCCAGCCACCTTGCTTGTCCCAGCTCCGCACAGGGCACGGCTGGCAGCTACGACCTCAGCAGGAGGTTTTAGACACATTTAATGTAAGCCTGGGTGCTGCTGAATTAAATAAACCCAGACAAGCTTTGGCACGGTCCTCCACCTCGCCACGTGCTTGACGGTGCAAGTTCCCAGCGGTGGGAAAATCCACGAACCCAAATAAAGCTCCTTCACCGACTGGACGCACAGCAGAGACTTAAATCCCAAGCCACGTGCGCTCCCCGAGCCCAACTGCCCCCGTCCTCGCTTGCCCACCTGTGGTGAAGCCGATCAGAGCCTTCTCCCCTCCATCGAACCCTGTGATCCACCAGGCGTTTATGGGTCCCAACTTCTTGGCTCTCACCCCACCTGCAAGCGAGAAAACTCCCAATTTCAGTCTTCCACGCCCAAAAAAACCCAAGCAGCTCTGGGTGACAAAGCACCACCCGGACCCGACTTCATTTTGCACGTGGTGTTGAGCTGAAATTTAAGGTGACAAACCACTGTTCCCGCAGCCCTTGAGGCTCCTCCGGGTCCAACTCACCGTCCAGACAAGGGTTATCATCGTAGATGGGCTTCACGGCACCGCTGAAATACAGCTCGATGTTCCTCTCGATCAGGCCGGTGTCAAAGGGGCACAAGTGACCTCGCTTGTCGTAGATGCTGGCAAGGGACAGAGGTTGTAGTTTGATGCGTTGTCCTGCGGGGTTTGCAAATCCAGCGGGTTTTTATAACCTGGTTTCCTATGTCTCACCTAAACGAGGTGACTTTGTGCTGCGGCAGGTCCTCGTAGCTCTCAAAGCCATCTTCATTAGCGTCGAAGATGGACAAGCGTTCATCCGTCAGCATTTCTGGCTCCTCCAGCTGAGCGAGGGAGAGAGAAGGACGTTTAACGAGCGTTCCCCGTTAGTGCCACAGCTCTCCTCGGCCCCGGAGAAGGAGCGTTAAATCCCTTACGGCATCGTCGGGATCCCCTTGGAAGAATTTGAGGTCAGGATCATCGAGGTACTGTCTGCAGTCAACGCACTTGGGAGGGGTGGTCTGCAAGACAGGGGAGAAGGCGTCGGCTTTTCTCTCCCCCCTCCACGAGCTTCAGCCCAAGGTCAGACTCAAAGCTCCTTCCCCAAACGGCCCCGTTCGTTAGCGCAACCCTCGTTTTTAAAGCATCCGGACAGCAAAACTGCGGCCACTGTTCTCGCTTCGAAAGCAGCCCAAGCTCATACAGGCCGTGCTGCTCCCCACCTTGCTGGGGGGAGTTGATTTTTGGATGCTGGGTGGACTGGAAATGGCTCTACTTTTCCCTTAGGGAAACCTAACTGCTCTTTGGGAGAATTAAAAAAAAACCCCACCCAAAATGCTAAGATGGAGAAAAAGGCACTTACTTTAGCAGGTGGTGTAGTTTTAACCTGAGTAATTTCATCTTTTATCTCCGACCTGGGTGGAGGAAAATACAAAGGGATGAAGACACAGAGCAGCGTAACGTCGTCGTCCTCCTCCTCATGCTAACGAGGCCACAGCGGAGGGAAACAGGCACCGACGGGCACCGGCCCAAGGCAGGGAACGCTCTCCTTCCTCCTTACCCTTCTTTGGTTTCGATTTTAATCCTTTTCTCATCTTGTTCCTTGAGGGAGAAACGAAGGGGTGTAAGGGGAGGCTGGAGAGCATGACGCCCTCCAGGACAGCACACTCGACTCGGCAAAGCAGCCGGCCAAGACCACAGCCGCCAACGGCACACACCTTCTCCTCCAGCTCCTCTTCCTCCTTCTCCACGCTCATCACCTCCTGCTTCACTTCCCCGTTCACCTCCTCTGATTTCCGTTTGTTGGACCTGCCGGTTTTGAAACGGAATGGATCAATCCGAGGGTCCAACACCACAAGGGTTTGAGAAACGAGGGGCTCCCTCGGCACCGGCAAGTCCCCAAGGCCAATCTTATTGGGAACCGCAAGTTTTGGGATCCAACCCATCAGCACGGCATGGCGGAGAGAGGAAGAAGAGGGTGAAGGCTCCTAGGGGACGCGGTGAAGGAGGTGCAGGTTCCAGCCCTGCCCCCGTACTGACCCTTTGGAGAACATGCTCAGGATGGTTGGCTGCCGGCCGGAGCTCCGAGTGGCCCGGGAACTGGCAGGAGACTCTGTTAGGAAGACGACGACGAATTGCGTTAACGATGGGGACTCGCTGCCCTTCCTCTCCCGCAACACCCCACCAGGCCAGGACCACTGCGGGTGACCCTTCTCCCTGCACCCCATCGTCCCCGAGCAAGGCAAGGAGACCCCAAAACCCTTCCCAGGGGAATCCCTCTGGGAACGGCCATGCTGCCGCTTGGTATTGAATGGTAATAATTTAATCCAGGCATGTTGGAAAAGAGGATGGAAAACCAAGTCGCTCCTGGTGCCACCATTACTTTTGCTTTCCCCGTTGGATCGGCTCCTCCTGGCCTTGCGAGCCCGCGGCATGGGGACCGATGAAGAGGAGGAGGAAGAGGCAGCTGCTTCCTCCATCTCCATGGCGCTGTCTTCTTCTCCATCGGGTCCCGCTCGCTCCGAGTCCTCGTCGCTCCCGTAGGCGCCGTTTTTGGAGCACCCATTGGATGCCTGCACCAGCGGTGCTGCGTCCCCATTCTCCGCCGAGAGCTCTTGGTGCAGCAGGGCTTTCACCTTGGCCAGGTACCTCTCCTGGGAGGGAAGAGCATCAGTTAAACTGCCCTGCTCTGGTGAGCCGTGCCGCCAAGGAACTGGCACAACCCAACCAGCCGGCTCGCCGAAACCCAGGGTCTCACCTCTGACAGCTCCTCGCAGCGGAGTTTGGCTTCCAGCTCACTCAACTGGTTCTGGACGTCGGCTTGGAGGAAGCCATGGATGAGGCTCAGCTTCTCCTTGACGCACTCCTGCGGGGACGGAGGGGATGGCGTGGGACAGGCAGCAGTGACGCTCCCCACGGGATTTGGCGGAGCGGCATCTCCGTAGGTGGTCGGGCTGAGCCGAATCACCCGTCACTCTGAATCCGGGCGCCGCTCACCCAGCTCGCGGGGACCCTCCTGATAGGAGGTGACGGCCATTTTTCCATATGACAACGGACAGCGCCGACACTGGGACTACGACCTCACCGGCTCCAGGGAGCTGGACCACCAAGGGAGACACGGGGGTCTCACTCAGCCAGCCTCCCGCACCGTCCTCATCGCCCCCCACCCCATGCCGGGGGGCTCCGGACCCCCCCATCCTTGCAACACCGTGGTGGCACGGAAACAAGAGACTCGGGAGCACCGATGAATCGCAGTCCCCTGCTCGGCACCAGTCTCATCCACGCCGAGCATCCAGGAGCTGGCTCCGGCCCCCGCCGACTCCCACCGCTGTGAGCTGGAGCATTCCGAGCACCCGATGCGGGACCGGCGGTGACAGCACGGGATGACAGCGCCCAAATTGGAGCCAAGGGCGGGTGGAAACGCGGCTCCCGGCAATCCAGGGACACTCACCTTCTCGCTCAGGCTGTCTTCATCCCTCTCCAAGTCCTGCAGCCTGCAAGAGAGGAGCGTCAGGGGTCAGATCACGCTGCGCTGACGGGCTCATGAGGTGACAGGGGGGACACCGACAGGCAGGGACAACTGGGACAGACCCCAAAATTGCCTTGATGGCTCTAGAAACGGCATCCAGCAAAGGATTGGCACCGGCTGCCACCACAAAGCGGGGCCAAACTCCCTTGGAGCGAGTGGGATGCTTGGCGGCCAGGGGGGGAATAAGCAGGGGGGGGAGGGCGGTAACGGGATGCCGGTGGCCAAGGGACCCTCCAAGGGAATGGCAGGGGCTCGTTGCCCACCTGTACCCTACCCCGGCGTGGAGATGGCAAAAAACCACAGGGAGGAAGCCACGTGTCGTCTCCCCACGGCGCTGGCGGCACAAAGTGGCAACGGAGGGTGGGGGCAAGCAGCCGGCGCTGCCCCTGCGCGGCGGGGACAGCCCCCAGCCCCACGGCATGGAGAAAAACCCATCCCTGCCGCCGCTGCCGGGGACTCGGCACGACCCTGGCACTCCCCCCTGGTTCACCATAGCTCTCCCGCCCAAACGGTGAGCCCCTCCTCTGGAC
>VYXH01007352.1:61198-77008 GCA_013397275.1 Burhinus bistriatus | reverse complement strand
CTCATCTGCTCGGTCTTCCTGGTGGGGTGGCCTGTGGCAGACCCCCAATGTAACATCACCTGTCCCTGTCGTGCCTTTAATCTTGACCCATAAGCTCTCACTTGGCTCCTCACCCATCTCCAGGTGGAGCTCCATACACTCTAGCTGGTCATAGACATAGAGGACAACATCGCCTCCTCGTCTCCCCTGCCTGTCCATCCTGAAGAATCTGTAGCCGTCCATTCCAGCACTCCAGTCACAGGAGCCATCCCACCATGTCTCCATGATGCCAATTAGATCATAGTCTTGCAGGTGTGCGCACATCTCTAACTTCTCTTGTTTGTTCCCCATGCCACATGCATTCGCATACAGGCATTTAAGTCAGGCCCTCGATGAATCTAGCTCCCTGGATGGAGTGGCTATTTTTCCTTTGTGCTGCACTCCAGGTGCACTCCTGCTAACCTGCAACCCATCACCAGGTTTTGGGCCTCTGCTACTGGTCAGCATCGTATTGGTAGGAGCAGGATGGATTCCAGTTCCCCTCCTCTGGCATCTCTAGTTTAAAGCCCTCTTTACAAGGTTGGCAAGCCTCTGACCAAAGGTGTTCTTCCCCTTTTCTGATAGATGAAATCCATCGGGCCTCAGTAGACCAGGTTTCTCAAAGTGAGTCCCATGATCTAAGAAGCCAAACCTACTTGTAAAATAGGTTGAGTTTCTTGGCCCAATGTCTTCTGAAAGTCCAAGACAGTGCGGGCAATGTGCTGGAGCTTTGCAGCAGCCGTAGATGCCACACATAGAGAGGGCGATGTCAGCCACAGCATGCAGCAGCTCGGTCCAGCCACCTTGATGGAGACTTTCACTGCATGACCATTGCTGTCAGCATCCTCTTCCATGAAAAGGCTGACTACAGCTTTGTTGGCAGATCAAAGCATTGCTGATTTCTCAAAGTGGCCAAAAATGTGGCAAGTTCAGTTTCCCCAGGCCACACTTGCAAAAAAATGAGTAAAAGTCCATAGAGTTTTATGCACTCAGTAAATGATATACCAGGCTTGTCTAACAAAGAGCAAGTAGTTTTATGGATAGTGACGTGAATGTTAATGGGAAATTAGTTAGAAAGTCCAGTGAAGCATGACACTAATCAGGAAAGGTGATCGCATCTAGGCTTTAAAGTATGCAATTGCTCCTGAACCACACGATTTGGCTGCTCAGCAACGGCTGGAGCAGCAGACCCTGCAGCAGGAGGAAGGCTGCTCATTGCTAAGGGGACATTATGAGTTTGACAGCTCTGATAACTGTCTCTGGAGACCATTTTGCAAAACCCATGGACTAATGAAAGTGCCACTTGAGCAAGATGTGGTGTTTAAGGATGTAAAATATGGAGCTGAATTGCTTTTTCAGGATTGAGCGAAGGTGAGGAGTCTGAAAGTGAGTGGTCCACAGCTGGTACAGGCACCTAAATGTCCATTGTGACTTTTGGCATGTCTAGAAGGGACATCTCATTCTCTCCTGTCCAAGGAGGGTCACAGCTCCTTTTTGGGACTGGGCAAATCCACCAGAAGACACGGATCTGTTGTCCTGGTGGTCCAGCCTGTCCCAGAGGCGTTGGACTCAATGGCTGAGATCCTGGAGGACGCCAAGGAGCAAAAGTCCTGTTCTCTGCTGGTAGGGGAGAGGGAAGGGATAATATGCTTTAAAGTAAGTGTGTATATAAATACACATATACAGTTTAAAAAATATATAATATACATATTTATATATTTAAATCATATTTGTATAACAAATAACAGTTTATATATGTTTTAATGAGTATATTCTAAAAGCCCATGAGCTCTCACTGTACTAATTACAAAATGGGCCAGGCCTAAACTTTCCTTTCCTATTATCCATGTTCCTCCTGTTGATTTTGAGTAAGTCAGACTTGACTATTTTTATGCAGTCTGAAGCAAATAAATAAAATAACAGTGAAGTGAAACATGCCATTAATCTGTAGGCAAACTGACAATCCTCCAACTCTGCAAATGATTTACTGGAATCTTTAATGAAGTCTGCATGGGTAAATTATGGACAGCCAAAGTGGGAACAGCATTTGGTGTTGAAAAAGAGAGTAAGATTAGAGATTTTTTTGTAACTGTTTTCTTATCAGATTTATGCTTTTCTGAAGTTTTATGATGCTTGGACATAACTCCTGATATACTTTTAAAATGGTGTTTTCATCCCAAATTAAGATTGCATTGTAAAAATGTCTGCAACAACCCTATCTCATCACAGCTGCTATAACACCCATATCAGCTTTGCCACTACCACAGCACTAAGTTATCCATCTGGGGTGGGCTGGGAGGGATACAGGCTTTTCACATCACTGGTGTGGTCATACCTGAAGTTTTTCACTTTCTGAAAAGCTGAGATGTGCAAAAAGAGCCACCTGCTTCTGCTCAGCTAGAAGAGCCAACTGCGGGGAACCAAATGATTTAGCTGATGGTTTTAATTCTTTTAAGTAAATAATGAACATACACGACACCTCCTTCTTGCTCAGCTGTGGCTTTCATGCAGCATGAAGATGAAGCCATCAAGCAAAACTGAACAGTTTGTGGTATAAATGTTTATCTGCCACATCCTGCCTGTTCCCCACGCCCTGAGGAGAAAAAAGGGGATTTGGACCCAAATCAAAAGGGTTGGTGGAGTTGAGTCCAAAGGGGCCTGATGCCTTGACCAGGCTGTGGCTCCAAAGGAAGGTCCTTGAGCTTAGGTTGATGTTGTGCCTCTGGAGCCTGTCAGTGGAGATGGATAAATGCAGCTGGACCTGCTCAGGGACAACGTCTTGGGCTCCAGCAATGCCTGCTTGCTGGTGGTGCCTTAAAGCTGTGTGTTGAGCTGAGTTTCTCAAGACTGTGAGTTGAATTTCTCATGGCTACCCCCAAAAATTGTTAGCCTCCATCAGTGGTGTTGAAGGCCAATTTGGGAGGACCCTTGCCAGTTTCTTCCATCAGGATGAAAACCAGCAGGCAGGCTCCCTCTGCCCTGGCTGCATGGCTGCTGCCAGTGTCTGTCCTCGCTGGAAGGAGCTTTGCACTTTGTTGAGAAACCATCAGGCTCGACCTGCAAGTCCCCCTGCCCTTTCACTGGGTCAGAAATCACAACAAATAGCCTTGAGGTTTTAGGAGCCTCAGCATCCTCCAAGGAGGCCGCTCCCCACTTTTCCAGCATCCAGCTCACACCGTCCAAGCATAGGATACGGTCTTGTAGTCTTAAAGGCTGCAATCAAAGTATGTCTGTGCTTTCCTGTTTGTCCCAGCTCCTGACGAGTACAAGAGCTGCTGTGACTAGATAGGAGCCGTGAACATGCTCTTGGGGAGGCGAAAGCCTTTTGAACTGAGGACAGTATGGCATGAAAAGCACATCTGTGCTTCCCCAGAATTCCCACCTCCTGCAAATCCTTTGGGGTGGGAAAATCTCCCTCAACCTTTGCTGTAAGAAAGGAGTCAAGGAGAAACACTTGGATGTTCAGAGCTCTGTGTCAGCACAACCTTGGCTCTTCTCAAAACCCAGGAAGAAATAACTCCTAGAAAAGCAGTAGTGTTGGTTATGTTGGTTCAGATCAGTTTGCATGGTAGCAATTGGGGTACAGCTGCCTCACGTTAGTTTATGATTTTTAAGGCTGTGTTTCTGTGCCAGCCAAAATCCTGGAGGAGATATGCCAGCATCATACAGCCCAATGCAGCTACAGCCAGCCTCTCTGTCCTTCCGTCTCTCCTTGCATTGCCCTCTAAGCTCCAGAGGGTGTTGTGGGCTAAATCATCCCTTGCTACCTGGGATAAAGCTTTTGGATCCAGGTTACTCTGTTTTCCAGGCTTTTCATCACTGGCTTGCATTTGCCCAGCCAGCCAGAGCCAAATCCAGCTCTGCCAACCCAAGGGAGCTTCAACCAGGGGTGAGTTTTGCCCAAGATGTTTCTATCACAAAGCTGTCAAAGCCAATTTCCTCTGATCGGACTGACTTGAAATCCCAGTGGAGGCAATTCATCAACTGCTGGATGCTGGATATAACAGCAAATAAACATCAGAGGCAGGAAAGTCTGGCTAGAGATGAAAAATCTTTTCCTGTGATGAGAGATTATAAAGGTTTCTTATCTGTTTGGGTTTCATAACGAGAAGCCTGACATGGCAGTGGCGGCTTATGCTGAGCAGCCTGTCCCCGAGCCCCCACTGGGTACTAGGGTACCCCGGGGGTGGCAGGTGGACCGAGGGCTGGAGATGCTGCAGCGGAACAGCCAGCCCTGCCCCTCCCCAGGTTTGCGGTGGGGGCTGCAGCTGGGGCAGCCCTACAGCAGGGCGGCCACGTGATGTTGTGTGGCAGGGCTAGTGTCTCTCCCAGGATCAAAAATGTGATCTTTGTATCCCCGAGGCTGACTGCTGGCACAGCAATGTGTTTTCTCATTCCCTGGATGGGGGGAGTCAAAGGACAAGGCAGGGAGGGAACGTGCCAGCATTAAAGCCATGATGGATTTAACAGCAGATACTTTATCTGTTGCAGATGTACAAGCAAACACCTGTGGGGACATGCCAGGCCTGGCCAAGGTCCCTCCTTCAGGGCTCTTGCCCATATGCCCGTGCTGACTGCTGTTTTGGGGTGCAGCAGTGGGACACACCAGCGAGGGAGCTGGCAGCGGAGCAGCTTCGTTGCCTTCATCTCCTGCTCATATTGTCCTTAACTGCAGTACTTTCACTTGTCAGAGCCCCAGGACCCCTCTGAGAGCCACCTCTGGCCACTGCTGTGGGCATATGGTTCATCTCCATGCCATGCAAGACCCCACCACCTCCCTCCCATCCCACCAGGGTGATTTTTTCCTATTTGCCTACAGTAGCTGCTGGTCTGCTACACATCTGCTGAGTGAATCCATTCCACCAAGCTCCCATGGGAAATCGGTAGCCACCCCGTCCCTGCACCGCCTTGCTGGTGGCTGGCATTGCAGCAGCAAGGAGGAAATGCTGGGGCTTAAGTGATTTAGCTTGAGGAGTGAGTGAAATCTACTTATATAGGCTAATTGATAGCGAATGATTCCTTAATTAGAAATTATAGAATTGCACCCTAACTCACAGGGAGGAACAGGACCAATGCGTTGAGGAGCTGAGGGTTAATTTTTGTGCCTGCTATTGATTTTCCTTCAGAGACGCTCTTGCCAAGTAACTTTTCATGACATAAATTTGTTTGCCTTAAAATATCCAGTTAGAAGCATTTTCAGATACATTATTTAAGGCCTGAAAATAAATATTGGATGCTCAGTCTGTGCTTTGTGGAAGCTTGGAACGGCTTGCCTTCTCGCTCAATTATTGATCGTGCTGTCTGCTGCATTGGAGACGCTCCTGCATGCACAGGGGGAAATCCTTCCTTGTTTACTTGCTTGTTCTACTTCTCAAAATCTCTAAAAACTCATCCAGTAATGGATTTGGGATGTTTATCACAGCAGAGAATTTATTTCTGATGCTAAGGCCCCACTGGGGAGCTGCCAGCCCCAGGAATTTCTCACCGCAGGCACTGAGGATGGGTTGATGTATTTTTATTAAAAGGCAAAATGCCAGTGATAGCACAACACATTTCCACTGCCATTGGAAAAGGTGAGCGTTGCACACTTGCTAGCTGGATGGCACAGAAGAGCTACCAAAGCCTGGCTTCTTCAGCAGCCGAAACTGACTGCATGGTTTGATGGATGCTTTTCTCACATTAGGGTCTTATAGGTCTCTCTCGATGTCGGCTTTCTGATGTTTAATAAGGTATCAGTATCTCATGCAATTTTTTCCTTGCTGAGAAATTTACAGGTTCTTTCTTCTCAACCCAGATGTTATTCAACATAAAATTTTGCCAGGACATATCTTTATCCTTGGAATTGCCACGCTTATGTTAGATTTGATTGCAGTTAGCCCAGAGGCTCCTCAGGAAGGAAAGCAGTCTGCCAGCCACTGTGGTGGCTTGGACCTCATCTTCTGCAAGCATCAGGAGAAAGGAGCAGTGAAAGCTCATAGCGGTTGAGTAGCCATGAGTTTTGAGAGCCAAGGGGAAGAATTCCATAAACTTCACCTTTGGAAGACTGCAAATAGGTTCACAGGGATGTTTAGGGAATACGGCCCTTGGGCTGGCAGGCTCTCAGCCCCTGTGAGATGCCAGCGCCCAAGAAGTGCTCGCCCTTGGCTTCGTGTCAGGAGATCTGCCAAAAATTTGCCAGTGGAAAACCGGTTAGCCCAGCTGCCTTGCTTTGCAGCCAGAGTCTTGATAGAAATGGCATGTCCACGGGTAAGGTTTCTGCACCCCATGAAACACTGCATCCCACAGAAAGCTGCTCTGACGGATGCTTTTTGAGCAATGGGAGCCTCAGCATCATCCAAGGTGGATCTGAGCACTGTCAGAGGCAAAAATAACGTGGGACCTGTTTCAGAAGTGTTGCACAGGGGAATTCACTTTGTAACCCTGCTCCTTCCTGCATGGCAAATTGGAGCCAGAGCTTGAAAATGCTTCAGACTCATGACCCTAATTAATATTGCAAACAAGCTGGCAATGGGACGCCACCAGACAGGTTCCAGCTATGGGCCTGACCATCAGCAGGTCTGCAAAGTCTTTGTGCTAAGGCTGGCGGTTGACGCCAATGGGAATTTCACCATTGACTTCAAAGAGACCAACATTTTGCCCCAAAGCCCTGCTTCTCCTGTCTGCTGCTCGCCTGTGACACCGGCCCCAGTGTGGACCACGGCAAGAATGGACCACACAAGCTCCGAGTCCTTTCCACCCGATGCCCACCAGGACATAGCCAGCCCGATCAATGCTGTCTCCATCTGCTTTAACAACCTCCAGCCCAAATTTTTCCACTTTTTAAATGGGAATAATGCCGTTCATGCTGGTGGCAATTCCTCTGATGGATGCTAAGGGGGAAGCTCAGCTTTTGGACTGGCATTGCCTGATTGCCGCCGTTATTGTGGTGAGGAGTACGATTTCTTAACATCCATGCAAATAATCGCATGGCACTGGAAACTAAATGAGAGCCCAGACCTTGCCAGCTGGAAAAGAAGAGAGTGGGGTATTTCTTCACTGTAGAAAAGGAGTGTGAATAATGGACTTATAAAAGAGGGAGTGCAAAAAAAAATGTAGACCTGAGTGCTTTCCATTCTCCTTTACATGCTTATAAGAAAGCAATTCAGGCTCGGTGCATGCATTTATTAAACAAAAAAAATTCTTGTGACTTCATTTCTTTCCAGGGCAGTCGAGCAAACTGCTCGATACGCCGTGACCTTGAAACATAATTAAGCATTGAAAAGCAAATCCGGTGGTACAGAAAGGAAGTGTATTTCACCATGCAAGAGGAGGTATTGAGGTTCAAATAAGAAACAGCCAAGCGGTTATCTCTGATGGCTTAAATCTCATCCAGGCAGTGCTTTTTACAAGACTCTCTTTGTTAAGAGAGCTACAAACAGTGCAATGTGTGGAGGGCTCTGCAGAAGAGTACCTGGTATTGTGGCGCACATCTGACATTTAACATCATTTTATAATGATATAACTGACTCGTATTGCTCTTTGCCCTTGTCAGTGTGTAATAACCCCTAGGACAGGCACCCGTGCACCCGGTAGCAGTGACCACTGCAAAACACCATCTGTCCAGCCGCCCCGTTGTTGTCCTTGGGGGCTGCCCCAGGGAAGGGGACAGAGGATGCCTTGTGCAAGTAGGAGAGGGTTTGCACATGGTTATGGATTTAAAAACCAGCCAGGTGCTGGGGGCTAATGGAGGAGCTCCAAGCTGGTCCATCACACATCAGCATCACTCCTTTGCTCCCTCTTCCCCAGCAACAAATGTCCCCAGTTTTATCTCAGAGGAAGTTTTGGGTAGCTGGAGTGAGAGATCTGTTAAAGTAGCAAAGAAGCCAAGGTGGAGACGATGGGGGAAAGGGGCTGTGGGGCAGGAGACCCCGGTTCAGAGCACTTGGTTGATGGTGTCGGCAGGGACATTTCTTCAGGTATAGAGTAGTCAGAGTTAAGAAAAGTCCTGGGTGCCCTCTGGATCCTGGCTGTGCTCAGCATCTCCAGGATGGGACCTCACAGAGCCATGCCTGGGTCACGCTCAGGGATTTACATGTCAGAGGAGGAGCAAAATCAATACCCTGGTCCTGCCTGATGGTTAAACATCCCTCAACACTCTGAAGACGAGGAGAAGGGTGAGAAGCCTCATGTCCCATGTGAAACTTTCCTAATTTTAGTGAACTTTAGCAAGGGAGAGCTTTGCAGTCCCTTGGCCCCAGTGTGAGTACATGGGTGTTAGGGTGACTGGAGGCACCCCTTTGGAGACAGCTTTGCTGAGGAAGCTTAGGAGGTTCATTGCCTCAGCCAGAAAGCTAAAACCAACACAGCAGGTAGATAGAGGGCTTGATATCTGGAGCAGAAATGCAGATCGTCAGGTGACAAAGACTTCAAGCTCTCTCTGACCCTCCTTATAACACACTTACGATAGATGCAAGTTTCCTCCTACAGGGAGTTTTCAGCTCCACATCTTTGGGATGAGAGGAAAAGCTTCCAACCTCCCTCGAAAATCAGACGGAGAAATGCAGGCCCGTCTGGCCCAATGCTCTGGAGGAAAGTCAAGGGGATGGCATGAGTCATGCAGGGGCTAGCAAACACCATTGGGAATGGATTTTGCATCGCTGGCTTGAACAGGATACTGAAAGGAGTTTGGGGAAAAGAGCATCTCTTGATGGGGCTGCTGCCTTCACATTAATTACTAATTAATTACTAATTAGCAGAGTCACTATCTTCACAGCCCTTACATCCAGGACATCATCCAGGAGATGCTACACAGATGACCAATATCTCAAGCTGGGCAAGCAACCACTGAAAATACCCTGAATCACGGGCACACTGGCAAATTCTATCATTGTTCCCTGTCTGTGCTAAACAGGCAAAACAGGGATGATGTGTCCCTATCTGACACAGGAGCTGTGGAAATTCAGTCATGGAGGCTTCAGCCAGAGCAAAACCACCCAGCAGAAAATGCTAATTGTCAGGGTCTGGATGGTTTTTGGTAAATAAGACCCAGGGACTGCAGGTAGGAAAAGGAGGATGACAAGAAGGGATGTCCCTCCCACATATGGGGGAAGCAAGGAAAAAAACCCACTATCCATCAACCATATGAAAAGGGGGCAAAAGTGCTGTGCTGGTTGTGCTGCCCAGTCCTTGGCACTCAGTGTTTGCTTTGGAAAGACAATGTTGCCATAAATCATCATCGCACGTCCTCTGTCTGCGGCTGTGACACTGCTGATGGGGTATGTGCTCCGTCAGGTATTGCTCCAGCCCTCCTTACTGCATGATTGATGGCTCTCAGCTCTCCTGGGTTTCTGGGCTAATTCTTCACTCCTGTTTTCCTGTGCTTCTAATGGCCTGGGAATTACTATTTTCCCCTTATCTTTTGAGTTCTGAGCCCTTTTGCAAGGGGGATAGCAGATAGCAAAGGTGCTGATACTTTTATCCTCCCCTTTTATCCTGGGACACTTGCACTCAGCGTCCCTGGAATGAATTTGAAGAAAACACTGCTTCTTTTGGGTTTGCCCTGTATTTGTATCAGGTGCATTCAGCCATTGGGTTCAGATCTGATTTAGCTGCTGGTATGCGCTAGAAATGAGACTGAGGGCTGCAGCGTAGCATCTTCCAAATGCCTGCCCCTGTCCCTAAGCCACTGCTGGTGTATGGTAGGGAGACCCAGGATCTCCAACTGCTTGCATCAAGGTGGAGAAGACTGTGGGCAGCTCCTCTGACAGATCATCATGTTAAGTGGGGCTAATGGTGTGAAACAGCTGCTCCGAACACAAGCCAGTGCAATCATCAATTCAATTAACCACATTGATTTATACCGGAGCTCAGCAAATGCCATAAACGAGGCTGCCCGTCACTGAACATGGGAAATTACCATGTCTTACACAATTAAAATGAGGAAACTGTCCCCTGCTTTATCATGGTGCTGCCTGAAAGGTGGAAGGTGTCTGGCAGCTATTTGATGGAAGGAAATACATGACAGGCATGTCACTCTGCAGCACTATTAAATGGCTCTTGCTCCCTGTGTCTTTGCCCCCGAGAAGATCTTTAGATGTACAGGGGGAAATTTGGGAGTCAGCAGCCAAAACTGGTGGAGAAAGGGCTGCTTTGTGCCTCCAAAGGACACAGAAATGCAGCCCAGGAGGACATCGCGCTAAATACCAAAGTCCACCTTGGCTGCAAAACAGGGTTTTACACTCCTCAAACTCCCTCCTGCAAGCTCTGGGCCTGATCAAGACTCACAGAAATCCACTGGAGCCTCTTCACTGACTGCAGCAGTCCTTGCAAATCCCATTATCCAGCTGAATTTCTTGGTTCACTGGGGGCGGAGGGTGTAGGTTGGAGCCCATCTCTCATCTCTCAAACTCATTTCAAGGTTCACGGCAATGCATCGATAATCGTGCCCTTTTGCACGCCTCTTCTGCTATGCAGGGGTATTCTCTCCATCTATGAAACCATCATAAACAGTAGTGATTTCCCCTTTCCCATTAGCTTGGTGCTTTCTTCCTTAACAATGATAAAACAGACTCATCTTGGTGGTTAGTTTTAGATAGAGCTGCCATTGAGCCTTGGCATTTTTTGCAGCTTCCGTCATTCTGTTGCCAGGAGAATCTCCACCGCAAACAAAAGCTGTTTTATTTTGTGCAATCAGACTCGGGGAGGAAAAGAAACTCTCTATGGGAAACCGCAGCGTTAACTCGTGGGTCACGGGTCTCGTGGTTGCAACTGGCATTTTGGTTTAGCCAGCCAGGGTGGGATGTATGGACAGGGATTGCTTGGCTTGTAGTGAAAGGGCAATGAGGAAAAACGAGGAGTGCTATTTACTGGAAATGGTCAGTTAAAATAAAAAATTCGGGTTACAATAAAGGATTTTGCCATAGAGAGTAGTTTTCCAGGAGGAGGGAGGCTGCAGATGCATGCGTGGTGCAAAGCTCCCCAAAGCAAACTCCACTACCCATCCCTCCCCATGGGGCAGAGCGAGCAGCGGGTAGAAGCTGCAACGTTTAATGTGTGGTGGCGAGGCTGGGGGGTACGACAGGGCCAGGAACAGCGTGTAAGCCTGCTGCAAAATGGAGGGCAGCGGCGGCAGGGTGGAAGGATGATGTAGATTTTACCTCCAGGACCAGAAAATGTGCAAGGCTGGTCCCGGGGCCTCCCTTATCTCTCACTTCTGCCTCTTTGCTTTCCTTTGTGCATTCATTCATTCAGTTGATGTCAGGCAGCCAAAGAAATTAAAAGCCGCTCCAGAAGTCCTGTCATTTGCTTTGCGTACTTCCTCATCAGGCTTAAAAACCTTAATCCCTGTTATTAGTAGGAAGTGATTGTTACGTGGCCAGGTGTTTACTGTCACCTTACAAACACCACACATGAGGGCTGAGCAATTTGCACAGCAGTCACGGGTGGCTTCCAGTGCCCCCCATCCTGCAACCTTCCTTCCCCTTTGGCACCAACACAGCCCCAAATTTATGAAGGGAGGGTGTACTCACCTGCTGCAGTGCAATGGTTGCCCCCTGAATGTGTCTGGGGGATGCTGTGCTGGGAGTCCCAAAGGAAAGCAAAAGTAGAGGCCAGGTTTGCAAACATAGCGTAGGAAATTGCTGCTTTTGCCTTTAGCCTTTGCAAAGGATGGAGACCTTGTGTCACGTTCACAGCACGTGGCCAAGGAAGGAATGGAAAAAAATCCTCCAGCAACAAAAACATATCGGGTAAATGCATGTTTGAGGTAGAGATGGGTATCAGAGGAGTAAATCTGCCCTGCTTTTATTACAGCCCAGCGTAATCTAATTCAGAAAACGAAGCAGAAAAATCCGTTTGGGGAGTCTGGCAGAAGGAAGATGATGCTTTGTTTGCCCATTCCAAATGCACTGAGACTTACTTATTAGAAACTTCTGTGGGTAATTGGTTTTGAAATGAGAAAGTTATACATGCAAAATAAATCTTGCCTGAATCATTTATTTACTTTATCCTAGTCATAAAACCCGAGTACCCTGACCAACCAGAGTTCAAACACCTGGAAGTGCCGCCTATGTCAGCGATGCTCTGGAGCCTGCCTTGCTCCCTGCGATGGGATGCAAATAAATAAAGAGCCGCTGCTTCTTGGGAAGGCAGCAATAGCTCTGCCACCCACTTCCGTAGAACAAGATCTGTCTTGGTACGGCATGAACCAAGAGGGATGTCAAAAACCACCAGCTATCCCTATCCCTCGTCATTAACCAACATGGCTGTAATTAATTCACAGCAAGGGGAAGATTGGCCTGGAAGAGCTCACCCCAGGGAGTTTGCTGGGCTCGCTGTACTAATGAAGAGTTATTAAATGTACTTTGGCAGCCAAGCACTCTCTTCCCCAGCTCTGGAAAGGAATCTATAGCATGATACGGGCAAAGGGATTTGCTGGACTCCTACCAAAATCGGAGGATCATGGAAAAAGCGCTCCCTTCAGTGCATAGCAACAGGCCGCAACAAACCCGAGCTGCAGCGGGAGGTTGGACACTCCCACTGAGGGCCAGGATTTTATTAGATTTGGGAAACAGATTTTACTAGGCTTAGATTTGGGAACACTCCCATCTGCAAGGTTCACGAGCTAGTGGTTCAGCCACCACTGCACCTTCAAGAGAATCCTTCTGCGCCTTCAGCCCCAGCAAGAGGTTTGGTGCTGCTGGGTTTGGTGCTCATCGGACCTGGGCTCGTTTGCAGAGCAGCCAGCTTCAGTATTTTCCTCCAAGACAAGCAGATGTCCAGCACCTCTTCTGCAATTTCAAAGGCAGTACCAGAGCAAAGATGAACCCTTCTCTTTCTGAAAGAGCCAGATACACTCACATATCCGAGTCATGGGTATGTTATCCCAAACCAGTCCTTCTCCTAAGTACTATTTAGGCCAACAGAGACAGTTACCATTCAGTTTTGTGTAAGTGCTTCAGAAACACAGTAGGCGAGCAGACAGAACAGTCTTGAAATGAACTTTAACATGGAATTCCTGCAAGATGAATTCCCAGTGCCATATAAAAGCCTGAGCTCATTAGGGCATCCTGTCCGGGTCTAATTGCTCACCAGTATCGCTTCCTGGAAGGGGAAATGGGAATGGCACACTTCCAAAGGTGGGATGGCTCTGCTGCTGTGCCAGCATGCCCTGCTCGCTCCCAGCTCTCTGTGGTCATGGTGGGAGCGGAGGGGACGCGGCAGCAGAAGGCAGCTGCAGGCAGGAGAGGGGTAGGAGCAGGGCAGAGAGGCAGGAGCCCAGGGGTAGCCTGCACCAGCGCCTGCTGGAAGGATGCTGGGGGAGCATCTTCTTCCGTACCGACGGATTTTGGACCCTGCCACATACAGCACCCACCCTGTGACCAAATACCCCATGGTCCCTTATTGGTCTGAGCTTCTGGGTATTGCAACCCACTTGTAAAACAGACGGGGGAGGAAATGTGGGATGGGATGCTCATGCCTCTACCCCAGGCTCAGCCAGACCTTCCTCACCAGCAACTTGCCTAACATGCATCCTCAGCATGGAGAAAGCAGCTCCCAGCTCCCAGGATGAGCAGTGGTCATCATGTATGAATTGCTGATTTTCAATTACGCTGACAGTTTGGAGTTCAATTTCAGTTTTACTGCCTGGAGATGTGGGTTTACCACAGAAGGATCACAAGGCTGCTGAGCTGAAACTCTATATGCACGTACACCTCCTTCAGCCCAGCAGCCAGCTCATTGGAAAAGACACTTTTGTCCCCAAAGCCACTCAAGGTGTCAGTCTGGGATGATCCAGAGACCTCCACCACCACTTCTCAGGGCTTCAGCTACTTAGGAAATTATTAAAATGAGTAAGAATAAACCGGGGTTTGGAAGGCAGAGGAAAAAAAGTTGATTCAAACTTTGTCAGAGATGGGAGAGGACAGTGTGACTTACCTACCCCTGACAAGGACTAATTCATTTAAGAGTGAAGCAGGACCAATAAATTTTGTGAAACATCAGCTGGTTGGCATCAGAGGCTGTTTCAATAGCGAGATTCACTACTTCAGTATTTCTGATATAAAAACATTGAATGAGACAAGTAATTTTGGACTTCACAGTATGAGAGAGAGACAAAATCAGACTAAGGATGTAAGACATAAATCAGCAGCTCAAATAACGCTGTTAATGACAGTTTTGCACACCATGTGCAGAAGCTGAGGGACAGGAGCACCTGGGTCTGGGCGTCCCAGGCTTGGTGCCAAGGTGCAGACAGGAGCAGCAGCCCGGTACCCGCACATCACCCGCTGCTGGCGCGGGAGCAGCACCCAGCCCAGCTGGACCCCGGTGTTCCTGGCAGCCCAGCAGTTGCAGGTGCCATCTGAACCATTTCCACCAGCAAAGCAACATCAAAACGCCCCGTCTCAATTAGAGAACCAGGCTATCCGGCTGCAGGGAGCTTTCCTTTGATAAACCCCAAACCTCCCAAAACAATGCAAGAGAAATGAGCTCCCAAGGGTGCTTTGATGTGGTTATACGGCTCGTTTCATTGGCGCTCGCTAAATGAAGATGGCAAAAGGGCTGGCTAAGGCCGGGGAGCCCCGGGATGGGGTTTGGCTGTGTGAGGACTCACAGCTGCCGTGGCTGCCTTCCTGCTTTCGTCTCGCCCCAGCAAAAATGCCGTCTCCTTCTGCGGCACTGGAAGTTTGGGCGCAGGAGGAGCCAACACCAGGAAGAGGAAATTTAATCATCGGATCCCGATTAAATCCAGGAAAAAACAAGGAGGGGGTAGGAAGAGCGGCAGCTTGCATAGCCTGGGCCCTTCTGCGCACAGGACTTGCCTGCCCCAATATTTCTCGCTCAGCTGCTTTTCCCAGGGGTTTTTCAACATGAGATGGCCACTGTGACGGTACCTGTGGCCACCATCTGTGGCTGCACATTGCATCCATCCCTGTTGTGTTTCTTGCTCCTGGTACCCCATTTCCTAACCCAGTATCCGTGCCAGGCAGCACGACCCCAGCCAGTGCCAGGGCGGGATGCCTGGCAATGATGGAGTGGGATCCTCACCTAGCCCGTGCGGTTTTAACGGGCACAAAGCCTTTTTTTGGCTTTGGTTGCCTCGGGGTCAGAGCTGTTGAGAGCTTTGAAGCCACCTTCTCAAACCATGGTTAACTCAAGAAATTGGGTTGCGCAACTTGTTGCTTTATCGAGAATAAAGGTTTGATTTTTGTTTTAATGTTTTTCTCCGTGTTTCTTCCCTCTGGCAGGAATTCCCATCCCTCCCATCCGGGGGGAGGAGCACTGGGGGGGACTTTTGCTCTCGTCCCCACAGCACAGGGACCGAGCACAGCACAGTGAGCTTTGCACCAAACGCTCCACACGGGCTGCACCACACCGCTTCGCTTCCTTTACAAAAACGCTCCAAAATGCAAAAAAAAAAAAAACCCAAACCCCAACCCCCAACACGAAAGCTGAATTGCTCGGTCTACGTGGAAAACGTCCCGAGCGTAACCACCCCGCCTTGAGTCGTGATGTGCACTCACGGCGCCGGTGGCACCCCCTCGCAGGAGGGGTGGCCCCCCGTGGCCTGTCCTGGGTGGAACTCACTTGTGCGTGGGCTCTCCTGAGCATGAGGGCTTCCCCCCACGAAGCCCCTGCGCGCGCCTGTCTTGCACGAGGACTGCCTCGTGCAGAAGGTGCTCCTACACCCCTTGTGCATGCTCCGCGTTGCACGGCTGCCCCTCGCACGCGCGGTTTTTTGCACGAGGACTGGCCCCGTGCACAGGGACGCTCCCCGACCCCCGCCCCGGACACGCACTCTGCAGAAGGACACCC
>VYXH01007352.1:0-60853 GCA_013397275.1 Burhinus bistriatus | reverse complement strand
GGGGTGTGCGGGACGTGTCTGCACGCTGTGGGTGCGTGCTGCCTGCGGGCGCACCACGGCTCCGCAGGCGTGCGGCGCTGGATGCGGGTGTGCGCTGTGGCAGCGTGCGCGCGTATGCGAGCGTGGTGTGCCAGCCCCACGCCGAGTGGGAGCCAGGGAAGCCCGGCTGGCGCAGGGCGGGAGCCACCCCAGCAGCGTGGCCCGTCTGCCCTGCTCCCGCCGCCCCACGGAGATGTCCGCTGCGAGAGACTTCTGCTGCCGCCCCGAGCATGGAGTGCTTTAGGGGGCTCGCCCGTCTGCCCCTGCGTTAGCCGCCCTGCAAGCACTTCGTGTCCGCACGCCTGGCCCCGGCGGCCCGCTTGTTGTCCCCCAGGTCCCGCTGGCGCTGCCGGGAGGGGACAGGGGCGATGGGGGCCAGGTCCCAGGGTTGGCACCCCTGCACCCAGCCGGGAGCCCTGGTCAGCCGGGCGGACGCCGGGGGCTTTGTGCACGGCGTCGTGACCGGGTGTCCTGCGGGGACAAACGCACAAGCGTTTCCTGATGTGTCTGGCCCGTAAACTCGCGGTGGTGTCTGACAGCTGAGGCCGGAGCAGGCCGGGCTGGCTTTTCTTTCCTTTCTTATCTCATCGGTGGGCCGTTGTTCCCTGGGAGTTTGGGACTTTAACAGCATTGCACCGGCTGTGCTGGGCATTTATTTTCCGTGAGGGTTTGCCTGGCTGGGACTCGCTGATGGCATGGGGTCCCTGCCCTTGTTGCTCCTTGCTGGCTGCCCCGGGGGGGTTGTTCTGCAAGCAGGGGATGCTATTCAAGCCTTGGTTTACAGGCGTTACAGCAGCAGGGTTGCTCGCAGGACAGCTTTCGGCAGGAGAGGTGGAGTTGTGCAGAAGGTGTGTTACGGGGAGGCATGAATAGGTGGTGACATGTTGCAGCCTCTGGCTCAGGTACTGGGGTACCCATTTGGGTTTTTTTGGGATCCCTGGCTATAAAGCTGTTCAGGAGTAGACACCTCGGCTGTGAGAGCAGGTCAGCGTTAGTTATACTCAGAGCAACTTTGGCACAACGGGATGGTGGTGACTGTGATGCTGTTTTGTGCGTCCCTTAAACTGCGTTACATCAAAGCCTGTTACGAACCCAAAGGTGTAAAGGGGCGTGGGATGCAAGACCATGCAAATGCTTAGCACAGCATCCGTGATCTGGCAGGTGGGATGCTGAGGAATCATGTGTAATGCCCGTATCACTGTCCCCTCAGCCTGCCCTTCCTGGCAAACAGTGAGATTTCCAATAATTAAGTTATGGCTGTTAACAAGCAGAGTGGCAGCTTGGGTAGAAGTTGGAGGGGGATGCGTGTTGTGTTGACATCTGTGTCTAGATCGCAAAACATCCCCCTCCACTCTGGAAGAAGGACTCGTCCTTTATTTCCTAGTGGCTTACTGAGAATAATGTCCTCCTGGGGTGTCTTGTAGCTCTGAATATTTGCACCTTGTCTTGGCTCTTGCTCCTGTGCGGCAGCGTCAGTACCAGACCCTGCATGGGTGCCCTTGTACAATATCTCCAGTAGCACCTTTTCTCTCCTCTTCTGCTTTTTCTCTCTTTTCTCCTTTTCTCTCACCCTTTGCAGCAGTTAGATGCTCGCCCAGGTTGCTGTGCTCTTCCTATGGTGAGCTTTAACCCCCCTGGCTGTGAGCAGCAGGAGGATGCGGTTCCCCACGATACTCACTGGTGCCCCATACCATGGACCTGCAGCCTCCACTGCACGTGTGTCCTCTCAGTTGAGGATTTTTTGGTGGCAAAGATGCCAGCTTTCCGTATATGTATTTCCAAAATAACTCCAGTTGGGCTGTGGAAGAGAGTGTACTTTTCAAAAATAGCAGTGTCGCTACTTTTAATCAAATAAAGCCTGAACAGTGCGGTGCTGCGTGGAGTGATTGCAGCCGTTGCTTGCCTCTGTGCTTGACATCCTAATTATGTTTTCATTTTAATGAGAGGAAAACTATTTGAGAAGCAAAATATTTATTTTAGCCCGGTGGGGTTGTTCAGAAGAGCTTGTATCTATGTTAAGGAGGTGGTTTAGACACTGCATTTTTTTAAATGAGAAAAACATTTAAATACGGCAAGAAGCTTTTCATTGCAGAAGCCTGTCTGCATGAAGGGAGCTAGCAGCTGTAGAGGTCAGGATGTGAAGGGGAATTTGCATCCTCCTTACTCTTATTTTCAAGAGCTCTGAAAGTTGCATTGCCTTCTGGTTTGGTGGGTGGATTTCTGATGGCAGCTGGAACAGAAACGAATGCAAATAACCTCGCCTCAGAGTCTCCCAACCTTAGGTTTGGCACCTGCCTTTTCTCTCCTTTCAAAATTCATCCTGAAAACACCTGAGCTTTGCAGACTGCCCTGGAGGCTCCCCAGTAGATGGTAAGGAGGTGGGACAGGTTTCCAGCGGGTCTGAGGTTCGCTGTGCCTGCAAAGGGTGTGCTTTGGGTTGGCAGGACTGACTGTGACGCTGCTTGACCAAGGGTGGTCCTTGCTGGGTGTTCGGGTGCCCAGCGGCATCGCAGAGGGGTATCCATGGGTATCTGCGTACCTCTTGCATGTGGGCTGTGGATGGCAACTCTCAGAGGAGTTTGTAGCTGAATGTTGACTTCCCTAGTAACCAGCAACGAACCAGGTTTGAAAGAGAGGGATCAACTTGCTGGTGAATTTATCCATGCTTATTGACTGGAATATATACATTGCAGTATATACAGCGAAATGTTTGTTCTTCAGCACTTCACCCTTGCCGGGCTTTTAGTTTGGTTCACTCTTAAAAGTTGCTCAAATGAGAATTCCTGGAGGTGATGGGACAGAGGCAAATGTCGCATTTCATAGGTGGCTTCTGTAGTGTCATGCATGTGTTGCTGTGGATGCCAAACAGATAGCTTGCATCTGGCATTGTAGTAACACCCTAGGACTGGTGCCAGGCTGGTGGGTTCGTTGCAGTGGGATTTTTTGTATGCTTGCAAGGGACAGCCTGGGGTGGGAGATGATGGATGCGGGAAGGTGTTTATTGAGAGCAATGTGCAGCTGCAAAGACTGGGTGCTGCCTGGAGTGCCCTGCTCTCTGGGCGATGTCTGGCTGTGTTACAAGAGGCATCTCTGCTGTCAACGCCAGGCTGCTCCCTAAAATTTGCAGGATGAGGTTTTAGCTTAAAAAGCACAAAACGAGTCCCCCATCATTTCACTCAGAACCTGAGCTCTGGCATTAGAGCACGCTCCTGGTCCCTGTGCAAGCGGAGGGTACTCGCTTTTGCTGCCGAGGCTGCATCTGCTTGCTTCTTGCAAGCACGGCGCGAACAATCCCTGCATTAACCCTGCCAAGGGGCCAGTGTTCGGGCACAGGGCTGTCGTTGTTAGAGGACGTCGAAAGCACCGTGCCAGCCTTGGCTGGGGCAGGGAGCACGTGGACCTCTCGATGTTGGCATGGGGAAAAACCTGCCACCCGCCGCAGACGTGACTTGGAAGCAAATGCTGGAGGGGCACCTGAAACCCTGGGGCATGCTGGGGAGCAACAAGGGAGGGTTGCTCCTCAAGGAGATGATGGGTCTGATTTCTCTCCTGAAAGGACTTGAAGGCATGGTACAGGGATGCAAGGATAGCCTTGCTTCTTAATTACTAAGCTGCAGGGTTTCTTAAATTCAAAAATGCAAATTGCAGTCTGAGCTCGCTTTGTGGCCATAAATAATGTTTGGGGTTTTCTGAAAT
This sequence comes from Burhinus bistriatus, assembly GCA_013397275.1. NCBI lineage: Eukaryota > Metazoa > Chordata > Aves > Charadriiformes > Burhinidae > Burhinus > Burhinus bistriatus. The sequence continues at coordinate 57,118 of VYXH01007352.1, read as the reverse complement.
AAAAAAGGTGAAGGCACTTGCAGGACCTGTAACTTTGGCTGATGTGAGCAGGTCCTCCAGTGGGCACGTGCATGTCCTGACAAGCCCTTTTCCTTCCAGTGCAGAGCCTTGGCTTTCTAAACAAGGCGGAAAGACTTGCTCCCAGCAGGTCAGATGGTGGCATCTGGTTTTCATTGAACACTCAAGTGATGTTCCAGTAACACCAAAACCATCCGCAGAGCCATGCTGAGGGATAATTTTTGAGGATGCTTGTGGCATCTATGCCCTCCCATGGTCCTCAGTGCAGCCTGTGGTCTTTAATTTCTCCCAGTGGTCCTTGGAGTCAAATGATTTCAGTGTATTTCTGCTCCCTTGGCGTCATAAAGAAAAGCATGGGAGTATGGAGAGGGGTGTATACCAATGGCTCACAGCAATGGGAAAATGAAGGAGCACATGAAATCCTTTTGCTGCTCTGGGTGGTTTGCAGGTCTGGCAGGCAGGCAGCCATGCTCACCTGTGCATGTTGACGGTGTTTCCGGGGTTTTTGATGGGTCAAAGAGTTGACCATAAAACTAACAACTCTCTTTCATCCCATCCTTGGATTCACTTTTTTTTACCTTTGCTAGGAAGATTGACGTGGGTGGGTTGCATGTTTTTTGAAGAAGTTGCTGGTGTCCCACAAGTGGCATCTGCTGTCTTTAATGCCATTTTTTGGTGGAAACCTAGCACTGTCTATGGGCTGGCTGGTCTGCTGCTCCTCCATTACGAACCCCTTGGTCAGTGCCCCCACCCCCAAAATATTTCTATTTTTAACCTGCTGATTTAATTTGAACTTGTGCAAGGGTTTAGTTTCAGTGCCGAGAGGTAGTCATTCCCGGCTGGCATATCAACAGGCTGCTGGGGAGCGTAATGCTGTCATTACCGATAGAAGAAAACGAATCGCAAGTCCTAGGGCTAAATGTTCTTGCGTGCTCCTACGCGAATAGTTGCGCCTGCTCTGCCTGGATGAGATGTTGCTTCAGACCCATCAGCAGGAAGGCGGTGCACATTGCATCCCATCTCCTCTTCATTGGTGACGGCTTGGCTGGCACACGCCATCTGCATGTGCAGGATGATGGATGTGTGAGCAAATTCATAGCCTCAAACCCGTATACATTAAAATGCAAAGGCAGAAGGTGGCTGAGTCACTTTTCTTTTTCTTTTTTTAATCTCTCCTGTGTTTCTTCATCACCTGGGTGCTTTTGTGCAAATTGGAAGGACAGTAATGAACGTCTGGCTTGCAGTCCTGTTAAATGATGGGGGGAAAGCTGCAATAATAATGTGAAAGCCTTTCCTTTTCACAGTTCTCTGCAGGCTCTGAAGTTGCTTCCTGTGCCCCCTCCTCCTGCCCCGTGGGAGGGTTGCCCTGGGGAGCATCCCACCATTTTCAAGAGGGGAGATCGCTGCCACAAAGCAAAACCAGATGTTTTTTAGCTGACTCCAAGAAACGCCCTTTTGATACAGCAAAGAAACGTGGCTGTGGTATGTAGTCATTAGGCTGGGTTGCTCAGCCCGTGCTGCAGACAAGCCCTGTGCAAACCTATGGCTTCACTTTCCCCAGCTTGCTCTCTGGGGGGTAAATCCAGCAGCCGCCCTTCTGCCTTCGTGCCTGGCCAGCCCGACTGCGGCTGCCCGTATGAAGTGCTTTCGGTCGTCTTTTAGGGGGAAGGCCTTTGCATGGTGTGTGGCCTTGTTTGAATGACGCTGGCTGTTTCCTTAGGAACAGAAAAGGCCTTTTTGGAGTTCAACAATGGTGCGTCCCCGGCTCGGTCAGTGGAGAAAAGCAAGGCAGGAGATGTTTCACGGTCGCTGCTGTCATTAGCTTGCCAGTGAGCTTGGCAAGGGCTTCGGATGTTGACCTGCTCCTTGTTAGCTTTGCAGGGCTCATTGCCAGTTGTGACGGTCCTCTGCAATGGTGGCCCGCAGCGTGTTCTGCTTGGGACTGCCAGCCTGATGACATTGCACCAGCAAAGTGTTGGGGCCGGCACGGGGAGCACAAACCATGTTACATTGAGTTAGAGGGGTTTGAACTTGAAATAAATCCATGGCTGGGTTTGGCTGGACCTCTTGGCTGCAGCTGTCCCAGGTTGGCATCGGTGCAGATGTGACTTCGGCGGGCGCTGGGGCTGGCTGGAGCATCCACCAGTTGGCTTGGTGTGGAGGGAGAAGGTGCTTGAGTTGTCCATTTAAAAGACACCTACACCAGTAAAGGGTGGACAAAGGGAGCAAAACCAGTATGAATTTGAATAATCAACATGGTCGTCACCCAGCGAATTGAGACCGAAGTCTCCCAGGTCTTGCATGCCTCTGGGAGTGAAAATAATGTGTTTGAGCTGGGGTCGTGTCTTTGTGGGAGATGTTAAAGCTTTAACTCCTGCATTATTCCCCAGTGCCGTGCTGTCATCTTTGTTTGCATCCGTTCCCAGAGCAGCCAGGGGGGACGCTGGGTCCCTCAGCGCAAGGGCTGCCACAGCTATAATTAAACAAAGAGAAACTTTTTTAATTTTTTTGTAACTGATCCAGCTTCCAGAAAATGGCAGCTAGCTGAAGGGAGGGAAACAAAACAAGCCTTTGCCCGGCCAGAAAAAGCGTCCTCACTTCTATGGCATTTCCTTGCTTTCTTTCCCACCTCGCCAGCCTCCCTCCCCAGCCCCTTGCATCCTGGCTGCTGCATTGAAAACCTGCCATCAGATTAGCTGTGCCGGGGTGGGGTTGCTCTCCACCAGTATGAGAAGTGTTTCCCAGCCAGCAACAAGCATGCAAACTGAGCCTTGAAATTGCTCTTCTGTCTCCCCCAAGCACCATGCCTCCCGCTCCAGACCTCTCCACTCTTTTCTCACCCCCTTACTCACAAAAAACATCATCACCATTTTTTTTTCTGTGCATGTGGCTGCACCTTTGGTGCAGATTGAGCTATTAAAGTCCGTAAGAAAGCGCAGGGAATAGTTCCTAATGCGTGTGGCCTGGGAGAAACCAGTCCTTTGCAATTCATCGGGTTTAGAGTTACAGAGGTGCATCCTGCAAAAAAGGAGGAGAAGATGAGGGGGTGCCTCCCTCAAAAAGAGGGGGGGATGGGGGGGTGCCTTTTGCAAAAAGAGGGGAGGAAATGGGGGGGGTGCATCCCACAAAAAGAGAGGAAGAGGTGGGAGGTGGTGTATCCCGCAAAAAGAGAGGGGGAGATGGGGGGGTACCTCCCTCAAAAAGACGGGGTGATAGAGGGGGTGCCTCCCATAAAAAAGNNNTCTTCAAAAAAGAGGAGACGGGGGGGGGGGTACATCCTGCAAAAAAGGAGGCGATGTGGGGGTGCATTGCACAGCTTGTCTTCCTGAGCGCTGTCTTCTCCTTACCTATGGAGACTGTTGTTGGTAGATTTATTGGAGCAGCCTCCAGACAAGTGGTCCCTCTGTAGGTGTTCACCACGTTTGTTTGGACAGAGGAAGACAAGTAGGTTTTTTGGGGAAAGGGGATGAAAGCACAGGATCCAATGCAATGGATTGGGTTGTTTTGGGGGGATTTTTTTTGGTTTTTTTAATACCAGCTTCCCTGGACGTGGCTGCTTTCCAGTGCTTCGCAGCAGCCAGTCTCCTTGTCAGGGAGCAAAGCAGCAGAAGCCACAAAACAAGCCTTTCTCTTGGCCTTTGTGAGCATTTTGCTTTCTTATCTCTGGGCAAGAGCCGTGGACAGACAAAGTATTTACTGACCCTGGGAGATGGTGATTACCTCGTCAGCAAAACAGATAGCTTGTGCTGCTGGCTCTGGCCTTGACCAGCTTATCGTTCTAAGAGTTACAGGCAGCGTTGCTGGCTTCCCGGAGCTTATCATGTCTGCTTCGCATCGGACCGGGAGAAAGATGCTCTGGGATTGGAACATCAGGGTGATGGGTCTCCTCCTGTGCATCCATCCGCTGCAGCCTTGCCTGGTCTTCTCCATGCAGAGTCTGTCCTGCTCAGCCTGGAGGTGAAAAATAGATGAAGGTTTGAGGTTTTTCTGGGTTTTAGGGGGCTTGGGTTGTTTGTTGTTTTTTTTGTTTTGGTTTTTTTTTTTGTAAGCTGCTTAGAGACAGCAAATGCTGCTGAGAAACAGCTTAGTGCCATCAATAAGTGCTTCCATGTAATTTTTACTGTCTCTCCTGCTGCTCCCAAGGTGTGGCCCATGCTCCCTGGAGAGAGCTGGAGCTGCTCCGGAGCGGCACACCTGAAAGTTAATCACTGCTGAAAACCTATTTAATTAACTCAATTAGCCAGACAGTCCATCTAAACTCTTGCAGCGCCTAGTGAGATCTCATGAAACAAGGCCACAACTCTACCCTGGTGAGGGGGTGGACGTGCTGTGGTCTTCAACGCATCCCAGCCCTTGGACCTGCAGGGAGCGGGAGGTGTTTCTTCAGGAGGTGTGTGTTTAAAAAAAAAAATAAAAAAAAATCACATGTTGACGCTGAGCACAGACCCCAAATATTTTCGAGGGGTGTACATCCTGTTCCCTGCTGGCCTGGGGTGCAGGGGTCTGGCACAGGACGTGTGGTGGTGTTGCACCCAATGCAGTGTTACCGCCTCGCTGTCGTGGCTGATTTTGGGGCTGTACAACAGTGTCCTCTCACCAGCGCCTGAAATTATCTGATGGAGAGAAAAACTGGCAAGGACGTGCCTGAAATTCCTTGAACCAAGGGGTTTGAAGGCCACCAAGTTTCTTAATCTCTGCTTCAGCTGGTGGATGAGCAGGGATTGCTTTTTTTTGCTTCTCTGCCTGATTTTCAAGCACCTTGTCCTGCAGCAGGACAGCCCTGCAGCTCCTTGGTGGTGTGACTGGCTGGAGCAGCCAGTGCCTCTCCAGCTTTTGCTATGCCTATTAATAGGAGCTATTGAAATGTTCACCAAATCTAGGATGCAGGACATGACCGGGCATGGAAACAGTAAGCAAAAAAAGCTTTAGCCCAGCAGGCTGTTTGAGCAGAGGAATGCAGGGCCCTGCAGCGGGGATTTGGGGAGGGCGAGCATTTAACCCCCTCTCTGCAATTGCCCTGCAGTGGGGATGACCTTTCCATCCCAGCTTTACCTCCATGCTTTGACCCGTGTTTTAAACCCTTGCATTACAAGTGTCCTGGGGGAAAGCTGCTTGCCATCCTGCTGCTGGTTTTCCTGCTACCTGGCCATGATGGGAAACACCAGCGCAGGCAGGCGGAGATGCGTCCTTTAGCTAATGGGGACCAATGTATGTCCTGAAGTGTTTTGAGTACTGGTGAATAACGCTGAGGGGAAGCTGAGGCACGGAGCACCAGCATTGCCTGGGTTCATGCAGCAGTACAGTCTGTGGGCTGAACTGTGGTGTCTGCATTTGTGGTGCCCATGCCTCCAAAAATAGGCTCTAAAATCACTTCAAAAGCGCATTTGCAAGGGGGAACATGGAAATCGCTGTGTCCAGATTGCCTACAGTTAGGCAGGATAAAAGGAGTGAAAATGTTTGCAGTTTGGCGTAATTTTTAGGGGTTTGTGACTGGCTCTGCATCAGATGGTCCCCTCACTTGGAGGGGGAAGGGGAAGCCTTTTGCTTTGGGAAAGGGCAGGTGGTTCCTGGCTTAGGGCTGCTTTAAGGCAATTTAGCTTGTGAAAGCAGAGCAGAGGGTAATTCCCTGTGGGGAGGCTGGCAGGTGGAGATGCTGCTGCTGATTGCTGCAGGGATGTTTGTATGCAGAGCATCTTCCTTTGGGCCGAGCATCCATTGCCTGTCTGCCTGGAGCTGCAGGATCCTATGTGGATGGCCTGGGGAGATGCCAGCTCATCCCTGGGTCCCAAGCAGTGCAAAGGCAGAGGAGTCCAGGCATCAGCCTGATTTCTCTCTCCTTCTGTGGATGAGACATGGGAATCATTTGGACCCAGAGTTCTAAGCCTAACCGTTACAATTCCTACATAGTGCTGCAAACACTTCTTCCTCCCTTTTGCCTTTAAGTATAAAATCCTCATTCCTCTTCCCGCACAAAAATGTGAGTAATGTTAGAGAAATTTGGGATGAGGCCCAGCAAACCATCGGATATCCGGCTAAGCATGTCTCTGACTTCTGAACTAAAAGCTCCCAAGTAAGTAATGCAGCAGAAAAAAGAGCAGATTTGGAAGGAATATATTTTATGTTGGTGCTCTGCTTTGTCTCTCTTAAAATTTCACTCTGCAAAACTTGGAAATGGCTTTTTTTTTATCACCTCAGTATATTTGTTTTATGCTGAAGTACTAACATGTTGTTAGTTGTCCTGTTGAAAACAAAGCTGACAGTAGCAAGCACTAAATTGAAAAAAAAAATAATAATCCCAGTTCTGTTATACATGCATGTGGTGTGTTTTGGTTGATAGCCTTTACATGGGCTCTACAAGCCATAAATGTTGTTTACTGGGATCGTGCATGGAAAGGGTGGCGAGCAGGACTAGGGAAGTGATTGTCCCACTGAACTCGCGCTGCTGAAGCCCCACCTGGTGTACTGTGTTCTGTTTTGGACGCCTCACTACGAGAAAGACATTGACGTGCTGGAGCGTGTCCAGAGGAGGGCAACAAAGCTGGTGAAGGGTCTAGAGCACAAGTCTTATGAGGAGCAGCTGAGGGAACTGGGGCTGTTCAGTCTAGAGAGAAGCAGGCTTGGGGGAGACCTTGCCGCTCTCTCTTACAGCTACCTGAAAGGAGGTTGTAGAGAGGTGGAGTTCGGTCTCTTCTGCCAAGTAACAAGCGATAGGACAACAGGAAATGGCCTTAAGTTGCTCCAGGGGAGGTTTTTATTGGATATTAGGAAAAATTTCTTCACTGAAAAGGTTGTCAAGCATTGGAATGGGCTGCCCGGGGAAGTGGTTGAATTGCCATCCCTGGAGGTATTTCAAAGATGTGTAGATGTGGTGCTGAGGGACACGGTTTAGTAGTGGACTTGGCAGTGTTAGGTTAATGGCTGGACTTGATGATCTTAAAGGTCCCTTCCAACCTAGATGATTCTAGGAAAAAAAGCTGAATTCAGTCGAAAAGTAGAGAGTAGGGAGGCCAAAATGCCAGTGGACGTTGCTTTTAGTAATGATTGGCAGTGGCCATCTCTCTTTAGGTTTTCTTTTCTCCTTCTGGACAGTGCCAAAAAAGCTTCCATTTCTTTCCTACTGATTGAGTACTCATGTCATTCTTCTAAATATAAATGTGTCCTAGTGCGTCAGCTGTGCCTGGGATTTCACTTTTTATGTGTCACTTCAAGCAAGTTTTAATTAAAGAAAGTCCGTCTGCATTGGTTTGATATTTAGGCATGTATTTCCCATCAAGAGTGTGTCTAATCTCAAAGAGCCAGGGTCAGGCCAGAATTAAAGTCATGCAAGGCTACATGTGGGCATCAGCTAGTTGTGCTGGAGAGCATCCCTCGGATCTTGGAAAGCTCTTACGGCCTCCTCTGCTTGTCCTTGCAGAGCTGCCCCAGCGCTGGCACCGAGATCTGCTGCACTTCTGGATGCCAGTGACATTGAGATACGGAAAAGCATGATCTCACAGGGCAGAAAATCTGGGGTGTTGCTGTGAAAAGGAGGTTTGGTCTAGGCAAGATGGTAAAGATGGCCATGGATGGTGCTCTGGCATGTTGGTTGTACCTGGGATTGTCTTCTCTAGCCAAGAGCCTGCTGCTTGTAGATCCCAACCTATGCTTTAGATACGGAGCCAAAATTAAAATACATGCGTCACTATGGTTATCAAAGCAGTCTTGAAGCAGAGCTAGTGGTGGGATTGTTGAAGTTGCTTTCCACAGAAATTGATAAATGGAGCAGGTTCTTTGCTGCACATCGCTGACGTTCAGCTGACCCAAGGCATCTGTTCTTGAATATATGGGGCTTTTAAATCTGATTTTAGTCCTTACTTTCTAAAATGAGGTATTCTTCTAGAGACAGTGGACAAACTTTGGGCTTTTCTGTATCCCCTTGGTTGGCTGTCAGCAACAACTTTGTCTTTTTTCCTCTAATATGGGCATTTTTATGTTCGTCAAAGTCAACCCCATGCCACGCTGATAACGCTTCGCCGTTAAGTCAAGCAGCAGTAAACCAAAATTCAGCACTGTGGTCTATTACCACAGAAAGCTCAGCGGGGATGAATGGAGCACCCGGCTCTTGGGCTCAAACAGGGGACTCTGAGGTTCCTTGTGGCCTCGTGTCTTGGGTTTGAGCAGCGAGGACAAGTGCATCTCCTCACAGCCTTACCTGAGGCTGATTTCTTGGAGATGGCAGAGAGGGCATAACTTGCCCTTTGGAAATATTCCCTCCATGGGGGCTTGGAGTTGCCCATTTTTTAGGGGATGCTCCTGCAAAGATGCATCACTGTGGTTCAGTGCACACATGGGGAAGGTGTTTTGTGCTTGCAAGAAGTGCAATGCTGAAAGCTGCAGAAACTGACTCCACTCAACCACAACAGCTCTGCTTTAAGCAGGGAAAAATCTACCATTACTTTAAGATAACTTTCAGGTGTCATTTTATTTTGCCTGTTGACTAACGCTGCAAAAACCATGCTCAAAACTCAGCCCTGCTTTGCCTGGGATTTTGAGCAAAGGTGAGATTTTGCTAGATTTGTGGAAATAACCATTTCTGTGCCCAAGTGTCTTGCTAAATAGAGGCATCTTTCCCTAAAATGGCTCACCCGAGCGAAGCTGTCCTGGCGAAGAGAACCAATGTGTCTTTGACATTGCCAACAGTGGAGGTTGCAGTCTCATTTCGTACCACATTAATTTTGAGAGCGTCCAGACAAGGGCCTCATGCATTTTTAACTGATGTAAAACTAAACAGTTCAAAGTGCGTAACTTTGTTTGCAGATGAACCCATCCAATAAATGTTGGGTCTTAAAATGATGAAATTGGTTTCTTATCAGCCATCTGACCCATGATGATGGGATTGAGTAGCTTTTAACCTCGTGAGACCGAAACTACAAACTCTGAAGTGCAGACAGATGGGGTGGGTGGTGGTGTTTTGGGTTTTTCCCTTCATGGCACTGTTGATGTTATGGAAAGTGCTTGGAGCCACTACTTGGATTGTATCTGGCATCCCTCACCTCCAGGTTGCGTTCCTCGTAGATAATTTGCAGGTTGCACAAAGCCTCTGTGCAGCTTGACGGGCTTTAATTTCAGGGGTAACTAATTAAACAAGCACGCCTGGTGTTTGCTCTTGTGTTGCATAAACACTGGCCTGTTTTGGTTTATCTCAAACACCCTCCTGGCTGGCAGAGGCGGGGTGCCTGCACCTGGAAAGCTAATTCCCACCTATGGACAAGCTGTAATCTAAATTAAGGCAAGGGCTTTGCTGCTGAAAACCACCTGAAATTAGCCACGTGGTCTTTTGTGCTGATGTAATGAGTCTGGTGTTAAAAGCATGCTCTGAATTGAAGCAGGAGCACTTTATGGGATGGGCCTACAACTCACTGGGTTTGCAGGAGGGATCAAATCAAAAGACCGTGGCTTTTTGCAGCAAGTCCTAATCCACACTCTGGGCTGGAGCAGATGTCTGTCCTTGCGTCCGCTTCTTGCTGCATGCCTCCCAAATGGCATCATCACTTGGGGGTTTGCCCTCCCAATATCATACTGCTCCCGGCAAGCTTGCCTTCTTTCTGATGTGAGTTAGTGGACCAGGGATTGGGTCAAATGTAGGGCATCACATGGGGCAAGCAACCCACAGTTCGGTTTAACCCTCATGTTGCTTTCCTATGAGGGGGCCATCAGCTCCAGCAAATGGTTGAGCTGCTTAAACCCAGCTATAATGGGGAATCTGGTTTGGAAGTGTTTAGCAAGGACGAGTGCTAAAAAAACCCCTCTGTTTTGAGGAAATGCATTGTAACGCGTTGTCTGCATTTGTTTCTGCCTAACTCAGGCTCATGATGGTTTTGGCTCCCATCAGCATTTTCAGCGTAGCTGAAGGCGTCGTGCAATCCACCAACAGATCAGTACCTGGACTAATCAGCAGGATGTGTAAGAACATTAAATCAAGGTTAAGCTTTTGCACGAGCTCATTGCTCCAATGAGTTCTTCGGTTTGATAATCCAAAGAGGTTTTATTCATTAGCGAGAGAATCTGGCTGCTAGGTGGCTGCTCGATGTCCATGGGCATGCTGAGGCAGTGAGCTGGGAACAAAACCCCTCTTGTTTTCCTAAAATAGACCTCCTGGCTGAGGTCAGGAGCAAGTCCAGCTGACCTGGGCGCTGTACCTGTCTGCTGGCTACCTGCCTATCTGCTTACAAAGTTGTCTTTTGGATGACCCATTGGTGGCTGCTGCGTGCCTATGCTGCCCACAGCATCTGCATCTTGAATGCAGCAACCTCTTTTTAAATGATGAGCTGGTCAGGTAAGTCCAGAGGACCAAGCAGGACCAATTTTTTTCAGCCTTTGACATTCTTTGTGCGAGGAGGTGGTCAGTGTGGGGAAGATATGTCTTGGTGGAGTACTTGGGCAGGGAGAACTGCGTGGAGCTGGCTATGTGTTGGTCTGCAGGCAAGTTGGAGCTAGGTCATCTCTGGAGGTTTTTGTTGTCCTCTCTGTGTGTTGCTGCATCAGTTGCGGTGCCAGGCTCCCCATCCAGCAGCTTGAGTGACTTTCCTGTGCCTGCTTTTCTCTGGTCATGGTCATGGGACTGGTTTCCCAACATTGCAGCTGGGAATAAGGAGAGCACATGGCTCTGCGCATTGCACCAGCAATTGAGCTGAGAACAGCTACTTCTTTGCATCAGACAAAGGCAAAATTAGTGAAGAGTGATGGAGGCAGAGCTCTGAAGTGTTGATGCAGTGAAAACTCTGTCATCATCTCCACTTGGGGGAAGCACAGCTTTTCAGGGACTTGGTTGCTTCAGCTTTTGACAGCTCTTGAAGTCCAAAATACCATCCAAATTATCTAAGTAAGGAGGCACTGCTGGTACTGTGGCCCTGGGAGTAGCATGATAGTGAGTTGCTTCAAGATTTTCTCAATGAAAGCCTTTTACTGTACTTGAAGTTCTTGTTGCCCTGGTTAATGAGATGGGGAGGAGGGGTTTGCATCCACCCCTCAAGTGCACCAGGTGTTAATGAGATGGTTGTTACAGCATCTGTGGAGGCAGGAAACCTTTCCCCTCCTTTAGCATTTTCCACGGTTGCCCTTAGTCTGCTCTCTGTGGATGTTGCCCTGCAATCTCATGGGGGAACATGGGGAGGCATCTCTTCCACTACAGCATCACAAGGGGAGCAGTGTGTGTGTTTTCTCCTGGTGATGGTCCTAGGTGGGCCACAGCATGGTGTCCATACCATTCCTCCGTCAACTGGGAGTGAGCCATCAGGGGGCAGAGTGGGTGCTGGCAGTGGCCGAAGAGCTTTGCTCAGCTTTTCTGGACCTGCTCATGCAGACATCTGTGCCAGAGTGCAGACATGCCCATAGATTAACGCACCAATCAGTCTGCAGTGCATAAAAAAGAAAAGGAGAGGTTTTCCTCCTCCTCCAAGGCAGAGGATGATGACTATGAGCCATGGGCAGAGGATGTCTGTTGTCAGGCAAGGCTGTTTCTTCTTCAAAAGTGTCTCCATCTGGCGAGTGCCTGGATTGTGCCTCTGGAAATCTGGGTTTCCTTTTTTCTCCACCACTGATTGCCTGCGTGAGCTTGTGCTGTTGCTTGATCTGGCTCAAATCTGAGTTTCCCTGGTTTGAGAGCGCTTGGTCCTTGCTTTTGGCCCTAAGCATCCCTCAGGAGCAGTCTTGCTTAGACCGGTGGCTGAGTTCTTGGGCTTCTGAATGACTTTGGAGGGGCTGCAAGGGTTTAGAAGAAGAAGGTGCTCTCCTGGACTCCTGTTCTCTCCAAGGATTTTAAACTTGAGTTTGCAGCTTTTACATTTAACCCCTGGGAGCTTGGTGCTGGATGTGATTCTGGGTTTTTGTGCTTTTGTTGGTCCTCATTGGGGCTTGGCTGGAACAAACTTCCCCTGGCAGAGGAGAGTCACTCCACAGCTCCCTATTAAAAACGATCCAGAAACACCTTAGGGACTGCCCCAACTGAATTGGGAAGTGGTTTTTCTCTTGGAGGAGCATTGAGTGGACAGTAGGGAGAGGGTGGATCAAGACTGAACTCTGCTTCTTCTGATATGAGGGGTAGTGGACATCAGACAGAGCTTGTGAGAGCCCAGTCCTGACAGAGGTGGGTTTTCCACCACCTGGGCAGCAGACCCATGGAGTTCCTTGCTGGAGGACATCGTGGAGGCAAAAAGTGTATGTGGGTTTAAGGGAAGACTGAACAAGAGGTCCAGCTGAGGTTGCAAAACAGGCAGAGCGTCTCAGTTGAAGCCTCTCTCGGTTGAAGTGCTGTTCTTTGGTCACATTCTTTCACCATGAGATGTTTGGGCAGATGCTCTTTTTTTTTTTTTTTTCCTATTTTTATTATTATTATTTTTGTGGTGCAGAGAAGTCTTTTCTTAGGGTGTGCCAGAAGGTACCCCCTCTCTCTGTGCCAGGGTTTCAGCAGCATTGGCTGCACCAAGGGCTGTGCCACTGGAGACATCCCTCTGCCTTGTTTTCTTGGGGCTGCCGGGGGGGGTGACTGATGTTGCAGCCTGTGGTAGCCTTGAAACCATGAAAGCAAGTACAACTTTATTTACTTCCCCGCTATGTTATCAGGACTCGCGTGTGTGTAATGGTTTTATTGCTGGGAAGCATTGCTGTCAGGTAGTAGGACCTGGGTTGTCAGCCCAGGAGCACCCTTTTTATAGCCCTGTAAACCTCACAAGGGTTCCTGCTGTTTGCAGCGCTGCCAGCACCTTCCTACACTTGCAGGCTTTTTAAGCCTTTGCCACACTGGCACCATTTTCAGCAATTTTTGGCTTTGAAGTTGCTGTGGATGCCTAAGGGTGGTACCTGCATCTCTGGGACCCTCCTCTGCCTTGCGTAGTCTCTGCTTGATGCCAAGGCATCCAACTTTCCTTACCATGAGTGGCACTCAGGCCATACCCAACCCAGTCTCGCTGGCTTCTCCAGTGCTTTCTCCTGACTCAGTGGCTGATTGCGTGGACACAAGTGACCAGAATTAGTGGGGTGGGTGCTGGACTGGAGCCTGTGCTTGGCAGGAGGTCCTGCATGGAAAGCTCTTTCCCCCTGCCCCGCCACAGAGACTAACCTATATTTGAGTCACTTGAAAGTCAGCACTGGAGATGGATGTCCAACGGGACTTGTGCTCCAAAGTCATTGCTATAAAAGGAAACTTTCTCATCCTTCCTGCTTCGCTTGTGAAGGGTGACGTCCCCATCAGGGAGGTTGTAATGGACACCGGGTGCCAGCAGACACCTGCAACAGTCGCTTTTTTTCCTCCCTTCTACCTCTGCCCCGTGAAACTTGCTGTGTTTGGCTTGCCCTCACTTGACAGCAGGCTCAGCTGGCAGCAGCAGAGCCAAGCTTAAGCTTGTGGGCAGGATTTTTCTGTAAGGCTTGGCAGGGTCTGGAGGGGACAGTGTAGCATGGGGTTGTGCTGTTCAGCCAGGTGTACTGCCTTTGTGATCCCGAGCAGGGATGCTGGGTGCCAGCATCCCCGCCGCTTGCCACGCATGGTGGGGATCAGGTCCAAAGCAAACCCCTGGGAGATGAAGGCTCTGTGGGAGGGGTGGGAGGTCCTGATATTTCCACAAGTCCCTTCTTGTTTGCTAGAAAAGGGACTAAAATGACACGTCTTCTGTTCTGGCCCATCAGCAGCTTCAAGGCTCGTTCCGGGATGTACGTGAGTTCACGCCAACACGCTCTTTCTGGTAGAAAGGGCTTGTGTTTTGTGTTATCTGAAGGGGTGGTTTGGGGTTAGGTTTTGTTGTTGTTGTTGTGTGTGGTTGGTTGTTTTTTTTTTTGAAGATTAAAGCATTGGCTTTGCAAACACAAGTGGTAGAGTGGGAGAAGGAGATAAGCGAAAGGCGACAAGGTCAGGAATCACTAGGGTATGCGACATTGCTGGCATTGAACATGCAAAATGCTTTGCTTAGGCTTCTAGAGGGAAAAAAACAACAGCAGCCAGGTCTTCCCCACTCGTCTTCACCAGCAAGGCTCAAACTGCTTCATCAGCTCCCTGATGACTGCAGTCATCAGCTCCCTCAGGGCTGGGGTGTCCCCTGGGTTTTCAGAACAAGTCTCTTCTGCAACTGCTTCCGTGGTCTTGAGTTACTTAAGGTTTTGTGACTGTGATAAAAGCAATGTTTTCAGTAAATTCATTAGGTAGAATGAATGTGCACTGTGGGTAGCGCTGTGGCGCTCAGAAATTAATTTCTAGCTGCAGAGAGTTAAGTTCACTTGTATTTAAGCAAAGCTGACTGTTTTAAAAAGAAACCTCCAAAAACACTTCTGTGTTTGTAGGAGAGCCACAGCAGCTTGACTTTGGAGAAAGAAAAGGCAAATTAAAAGCCATTAGCAACAAGTGCCTAGAGTTGGTCTTGGTCTTTGGCCTGGGAAGAGGACAATGAGTGATTGATTAGAAGCTCCTTTTTCTCTTCTCACCTTTCAGTTTGTGGCCAAGGGTAGGTGGAAGATTTGCCCTGAGCTTACACCATGGACTTAGGGCTTGACTGGCTTTTTGTGGGAGAACAGGTGTGCAGTTATGGTAGTTATTGCAAGGTTGACCTGTCTTGTGACATAGTAGCTCCTGTTCCTGATGCTTCCCATGGACATATGCGTGCTCTGGTGGCACAGACCCTGCAGCTCTTTGGCTTGGCTGAGCTCCAGAGTGGGTAGGGACATGCATCAGTCCTCCCCACCTCCCTTTGCTGGCGGAAGGTAGCGTGTACTGCCCTTCCTTTGACTGCTTGTGGAGAGACCTGGCTCCGTCTCCAGCCCTGATGGTGCTTGGTACCGCCCAGACCTGCCAGCCCTCCCAGGTCTTTTCAGGCCAAATTCTTGGCAGTCAAGGGTTTTCCACCGTTAAGGCTTTTGGAAGGGTCCTCTCCCACCTACACTGTGCTGCAGTCGGTGCTTGTTGGAGAAGACCTCCCCTTGGCCAGCAGCAGAACCTGCTCTCTGTCCTTGGGATTTGCGTTTTCAGGTGTTTCCATGGTTTTACTGCATTTCTTTGCTCACATATGTGGGGCTTACGCTGTCAGCGAGTATTTTTCCTGGGATTGCTTTTCTCCACTAACCCTGTTCAGCATGGCCAAGTGCCCGTGCTGCATCTTTGATTTATAGCTCAGTGTCCAGGCAGAGGTGGGTCTGTACTGTAATTCCATCAGGATCAGCTTGGCGTGATGGATGGAGTTGGGAGCATTGGGGAGGACAGGGTGCTGCTGCTGGCCCTGCCATGCCACCATGGAGCCTGCACCGGGGGGGGGGGGGGTGTCTCGGGGGCTACCCTGGTTCTGTTGGGCTGGGACAGGAAAGCCTGTGGTTGGGTTTCTGGGGCTAAGACGTCCCAGGGAGTTTGCAGAAGTTATTTTTAACTCTTCTGTGCCACTGCATGATGGGAAATGCTACTGTTAGAAATCAGCTGAATGCTGTACATTCAAACACTGCAGGAAGAAGGCCTCTAGGTTTTTTTAATAGGTTTCAGTAGTTGTTTTTTTTTTTAATAGGTGCTACACTGTCATCAGCCCTAGACCCTCCCCAGACCTGCTGCTGCTCCATGCCTGGTGGAGAGGAGATCCAGGAGTAGGTAGGGCACTTATTCAAGACCCTGGAGATCCTGCTTGCTGCTCCCCAGCTTGCTCACGACAGCGCTTCCACACCTTGAGAAGTAGTGGCCTCTCTGCCGAGAGGAGCATGGCTAGGTCAGTCTGCATGTCCCATCTGTCCCTCCCCAAAAACCTCATTCATAGTTCCAGCTAATGCAAAGTTAAATCCATCCTCTGCAAGTCCCTGTTAAGACAGCTCTACTGTTCCCCTGGTGGTGAGTCACAGGATGGGCATCCCGTGATGTCCCCCCAGGGAGCAGAAGCCTAGCAGATGGAGAGGAGATACAGCCACTGTGTCATCCCATATGGTTCTGGTGTAGAAGCAAGGGATATCCAGAGGGAAGCCCTGCAGCCCCCCACCGTGCCAGTCTGACGGCGGCATCATCGCTGGTGCTTCCATGCCCCAGAAAGCTGGTGAGGATTCATGGGGTGCCAGCCAGCAGCCATGGGAATGTGCTCATCGTGCCTTCCCTAAAGCTTTGCCCAACCCTCATCAAAGCCTATTTGGGATTTTGGAAAGAATAGCGAGATGGCTGGTGCTGCAGTGTGTAACCACCACAGAGCCCTAACCCGGGCAGCTGCTGCCTGTAAAGCTGCCTGTTGGATTACTTGGGGTTGGGCAGGCACGCAGCAGGTCCTCCTGGCTTGAATGGTTGGATTTTTACCCTGCAGCATTGCCTTTCCCTCATGGGAGGAAAAAAAATAGTGTGAAAAGCAGGTGCAGGTGCCTTTGAGCTCGTTCAGTGATGAGATGCTGTTGCCTTCCTCATTCATGTGGGGTGAGCTCTGGTTGCTCACCAGTTTCCGCCCCCCCCCCCGCCCCCGCCATTCATTTAAAATGCTGTTTGTGGATTTGGGTGAACAGATGGGGCTAGGGTTTTCCTAGTCTATATTTAAAGTGCTTTCAGAGGAGTTGACAGGCTATTGTTTCAGCCGTGGCTACAGAAGAGATTTCTAAACAAATTTTACTCTGTCCACCCTTGTTTCCCCCCATCCTGCTCCCAACTGTCCCCTTTTATTCTCACGTAGCCTGAGTTTAAAGGCTCATCCTTGCTGGTTATCTGTCCTGCCTCTGCCTTCAGAAACATTTCTGGTCCATCCCCTGGGACTGGAAGCTCCAAAACATGGCTTCTACCCCGAGTCCCACCGTGGGGGGCATGCATCCCCATCCTTTTCTGTGTGTGTGTCTGAGAGTGTTGCTACATCCAGAATGGACTGAGATGTGAGAGAAAATACCTTTTCACGATCACTCATTTTGATGTACATTCTTGCTGTCTTTTGAGACTGCAGGCTGCATGTGGGGGGATTTTTCTAGCTGTTTTCTTCACACAACCACATCTGTCACAGACCTTTAGCATAAGACTTCCTGTACAGTTAAATAAATACAGGACAGAGGAGCGTCCCTGCATATACCAGGCCCTGCAAGGTGTGTGAATATGTTGGTGAGAGTTGTCACTAGACAGCTTTGATTTAAAAAATTATTTGGCACTGGACTACCAGGCAGGTGTTTAAAAATATATTCGTGACTTGCTTTTTGATTCATGGGAAAAATCACCTACATGTCCCTGGTTTCTTTCTTGCTTTGTGCAATACTCACCAAGCAGGGGTGACCTTTGGGCTGTCAAAGTGTTTTTGTTTTTTAACAGGATTGCATGTAAGCATCGCTAAAATTGGTGAAAACTTTGCCACTTGAGCTATTTCTGCGACAACAATGCTGTGCACCTCCTGCTGGATTTTGTGCCTGTGTAGCTGTGGAGGGCTTGAACCCTTCAGCTAGGGAGGGAAAAAACGCTACAAGAGCCTACCTCGGGTCTGCAGAGTCTCTTTAGGGGGAAGCAGTAAGTGTTTAGGGTCTTGCATGCCAGCTGGAAAATGTGCCGTCCCAAACGGTGCCTTGCATTAATAAGAAACAACATCCTGCCTGCTGGGGTGGTGCTTTGCAAAGGGGTGGGCTGGATGGATGGTGAACCGTGCTAGCTAACGAGCATCTTTCCTCCCTTCCCACTAACTGCTTATTGCTTTTTCATGTCGCTGATGGCAGCTCCAAATCCCCTGTCTTACCTGGCTGGGTTCTGATAAGCGTAGTCTTGACTCAAAGCCTGGTTTCTCTATATTAATGCCTGCCAAGCCCTTTTTTCCCCTGGAGTGCTCACAGCAGGACCCAAAACAATGCTTTTCTCGAAGGGAAAAGTGTTTGCATACGAGTTTTCCCTTCCCTTTTCTGGCTGGAGCCTGGTGCATCCCTTCCAGCTAACTACATTCCTGGCATACCGGCCCAGGAGATGGCTTGGGAAGCATTTCAGGCAGACTGGAGTATCTCCTTCTCAGGCTCTCCCCTGCAAATTTCTCTTAGTGCATTCCAGAAAAGGGCACCGAATCCTTCAGGGCTTGCTGCTCCTCCGTGCCAGCAGAGAGACATGCTGGTTTAATAAAAGCTGGCTGCAGCAAAAGCACTCGGTGCTTGTCTTCACATTTCCATCAGTTCCATATTCCCACCTAAGGAATTTGGGTTTGGGGGTTATTTTCCGCTTGATCTGATTTTCAAGTGGGGGGGGATTGCATTGGAGGAGGAGAAAGGGAAAACAGGGAGAAGGGGAAAACAGTGCTAGGAGTGGATGAAAAGCCCTTTGCATTGCTGAACTTAAGCAGGGGATTTGGATATAACTTTTAATTGCACGGGGTTTTATTTTTAAGAGCCGTTGGCGCTTTGCGTCTAGGCTGGAGTTTTGTGGCAGCTTTAGAGGGAGCAGGATGTAAGGATGTCTGCAGGAATTCTGGATGGCATGATTCACCAGGATGAGGCTGGGTACATCAGACCGCATACCTATTCCCTGGTGCAAACCTGGAGGAGCAAAGTGTGGCTCAGGCTCTGCCTTGCCTGCAGCTTGCAGAGAGGCACCAGGCTTGCCTGCTCATCCACGTGCTCCTTGGCCTTTCTGGCCACCCTCTGAGCTCCAGAGGACATGGGTGACACCAGAGGAGGTCTTACCAGCGCTTTCATCAGCCACTACACTGGTGGTCAAAGTGCCAGCATGTTCTGTGGGCAACGGGAAATGGGTTAATTTTCCTCTCGGCTGTGCCGATGCAGCTGCTCTTCCACAGGGTGTCTGGAAGTGTTTTTGCAAGCATTTCCAGAAAAAAAGGTGAAAAAACCCCCTTAATTTTTATTTTTCCGTTTGGAAATTTGTCTTCCCCCCCCCATTATCGTCCCTGTGCTGACTCCATGCAGCAGCTCAAGTGAAGCTGGGCAGTCAGTGCAAGAAGGGGTGTTTCTCTGCCCAGTCCCCACCCAGTCAGCCAGATGAAGGGAGGGATGCAGGGAGCAATCAGGAATAGCCAGTCCCCATCCTGGGAGATTCTGGTGCTGCGGTGGAAGATAAGGACGACCCAGCTGAATGTGCAAAAAGCCTGGTCTTGTGGGCCCTCTGCACTCACTAACCACCGCCCTGGGCTCCCACAGGATCCGAGTGCTTGCTGGTTTTATAAATATGTATTACAGCAACGTGCAAATGCCCTGAAAGCCCTTACGAAATGGGGAGAAGGACAAATTTGTGAGCCAGGGAGCAACGTATTTCCAAATAACTCTTAAATGCAAGAGGGATGCTTTGTACAGGGTGGTGGCCAGCAAGTAGCATCATGCAAGACCGGGCTGTCCTCGCTGTCCAAAGCCTTGGTGGTTTGTAGGCAGTGCTGTGCTTTTCAGGAGTACCCAGGTTATCTTTCCTGATACTCTAAGGAGAACGTAAGGATGTTCTCCTGTATTGGCACCACAAGGTCGGCATGTGCCTGGGGAGAGCATTGTCGGCGCATGGGTGGCATGGTGGGACCTGGAGCCTTTGCTAATGTGCTGGGGTTTGTTTCTCTCCCCCAGGCTGGTTCCCCAAGGTGACGCCAGAGTCCCTGTAGCCGCTTCGTTCACGGAGAGGCCATGCCTGCCTAGTGCCCCCTGGAACCAAGAGGGGTCAGCAGGCCAGATGGCAGCACAGAGGATCCGGGCAGCCAACTCAGGTGGCCTTCCACGGTGTAAGTCGGAGGGGACACTCATCGACCTCGGTGAGGGCTTCGCTGAGACCAGCCTCTGCAATGTCAAAGGTACGGAGGGGCATGTGGGTGGGTGAGGACAATGCCCCCTCCTCAAGTCAGGTGCATCCTCTCACTCCTGGGGTCCAGGAGGGGCTTGGTTCATAATTAGCAGACAGCAGCTGATGTGGAAGAGTAGCAAGCACCAGTGAGCACGTCCACAAGTGCAAGGATGGGCATGAAACTGACACCAAGAGATCTGGCAGCCAAGAGAGGTGACAGCAACAAGGCAGTTGCAAGTTTGTTTTCCCCTTCCCTGGAGCTGGGAGCTTGCAGGTTGCTTGAATAATCCTTTTTCTTCCTTTTATAATTTTTTTCTTCAGCTTTATTTACCTTACCCAGCAGAAAAGCTGCATTCAGGTGAGAGGGAAATTACTGTTCCCGCAGCAGAAATGGATCCCAAGGAATAACTCCAAGTGGAAGTTAGCATGTGCTGAGGGCCTTTAAAAATAAACATGCATAAAACCCATTGCTTTTGCAAACATAGCAAGAAGAGACCCAAACATCAAATGCTCTTGCTGCAAATTAGATTGTTTTTAATGTGAAAATAGGAATTACTCATATTTTCCAAGGGGTTTGCCACTTTCAGCACATCCCTGTTAATGCTGCCACTGCGCCGGCTGCATGCACAGCTTGGGGGGACACGGGAATGGCCACTCACCCATCTGATCCGCAGGGATGGGGAAACAGAAAATGCCCTGTCCCAAATACAGCTCCTGGGTTAACGATGGCTTCCTGCGTGGGTGGCAAAATAGTTTTTCAGTGCAGAGTGTGTGTGTGTGTGTATATATATATACTTTTGTGCTGTATAAATGTCCTCATGACCTTCCCTATGTGGTGGCAGAGAAAGTGGATTAACGATGAGTCGTTAAGGATGTGTGCAAACTCTTCTTAATATTTGATCCCTAGCACACATTTAAAGACTTTTCTTTGCTTGTCTGTGTCTTCCCTTGCCTTGTGCTTTACGTGTCTCCGAAGTGCTGCTAGCCTGCAGCTAGTGACTGCAGGGATGTGCAGTCTGATCGGCTGTCCCTTCATCTCCAGGATTTTAGGGGCTTTCTGTGTTTCTTAAATCCCCCTTTTGCCTCCAGAGAGCTCTCAAGCCTATTGAAGCAGGTGCTGTCCCAGTTCTTTCGCAGCTCTACATTGGTGAAAATCCAGATCTCCTTGTTTTCTTAGGTCTGTCTAGCAAGTTAACACACATTTGAATGTTGATGAAATATCATCTGCAGCTTGTTTCTGCTGCTTTTTACAGAAATGGGTTCTAAAATTGAGAACAAAAGCAATAAATATGGTGACAGCATGAGCATCTGTAGGCTTGACCCAGCTGTTTTCCTTGTAATTAGGATCCCCTGGCAAAACAACTTTCAGCTGGCACTGCTGAAAGGGAGATTGGAGATGCTGCTAGGACCATGACAGCACTGCAGGAGGGCAATGCTGTGCTTCTTTCTGAGGGTTCAAGCTACACAACCTTCTTTAGAAATTGAGCTAATTTTTGTTGAGGACCTTTGAAATACAAGTGCTATGTAAGAGAGGTGAGATGCTGATGTTTTTGGCTGATGTCACGTAAGTAGGAGCATGAGGTGCCCTTAGTGAGTACCCTTAGTTGTTTCTTGCACTGAAAAGCAAGATGTTTCATCTATGCAGGAGAGGGGTTATGGCAGAGCGAGAGCACTTTTAACCTGTGAACATTATCTTGGTTTATCATGTAATCTTTTTGCAGAAGAGGTATTCACCAGCAGCAGCATAGATAACTATTTGCATGAGTGCTGAAGAGCTGGTGGCCTAAGACCTTGAGATACTGCTGACCAAATTGGTAGGATAATGGCTGTGTAACCTCTTCCCATGTAGCAATCATTGAGAACCCCCCCCTAATTAGCTTTATTTTAAATGTGAACATTTAAGGGGATGCCTGCGATTCTGGCACATGCCTGTAGGAGCTTAGATCCCAACATGCCAGATGAAAAGGAAAGCTGATAAGCAGTGACTCTTCTTCCCTCAAAACTCCCTCCAGTACATCTTTTGCATCGTTCATCAGGGAGTTCAGCGAGGCTGTGGCATGCTGGTGTCTCATACAGGAGCAGCTGCATGGGACCCTACATCGAGAGGGAGGCTTGTTGCTAAGGCACTTGACTTCATCGGAAGGATAACAAGTTGCTGATTCTTCTGTCTCAGTTCTTGCTGCTCTTCACAGCTGCGTCGATGCTCATCCATTTAGATCATAAACCCTTTGGGGAAGAGGAACATGAATGTATCAGAAGTAGTGGAGGGAGCAGTTTTGTTTAAAAATTTTAGGGGGGAAAAATACCTGCAGGTTTGAGAGGTTGTAAAACTACCTTATTTCACCACTTAAAGTAGCGCAAATTGCTGACCTGAAGCGAGTTGTTACTCTCTTGTGGATTGTTTACAGTGCTGTTTTCTTCTTGGCTTTGCAGTGCCTTCTCCTAGTGCCTTGCTGGTTGACAATCCTACATCCTTTGGAAATGCCAAGGAAGTAATAGCAATCAAAGATTACTGTCCAACAAATTTCACCACTTTAAAGTTCTCCAAGGGGGACCACCTTTATGTCTTAGACACATCGGGAGGCGAGTGGTGGTATGCTCACAACACCACGGAAATGGGTTACATCCCTTCCTCCTACGTCCAGCCTGTAAACTACCGTAACTCTTCCTTAACAGACAGTGGGATGATAGACAATCTACTTGAGAGCCCTGACGAGGGGGTCAAGGAGTTAGACCTGCTTGGAGAATGGACTGACATGAAAAGAAACTCTCTGAAAACCTACAATAACAACCCGTTCTTGAATGGAGTCCAGACGAACCCGTTTCTGAATGGGAATTTGCAAACAGTGCCCAGCTTGGACAAAGAGTCCAACTCCAACGTCGCTGTTGACTTGCTGCTCTTTGATACAGGGGCTCCTACTTCAGTTGTTTCCAGTTCGGCCACTAATAGCAGCCTGGGTAACATTTTTGATGAGTTTCCATCCACACACAGACTGGATCTGGAACAGCATGTGAAAAGGGACAATCCCTTCTTCAGAAGTAAACGCTCCTACAGTTTGTCTGAGCTGTCTGTTCTTCAAGCTAAGTCAGATACTCCAGCATCGTCGGGTTTCTTTAGTGGTTTGAAGTCTCCCACCCCTGAGCAGTTCCAGAGCCGGGAAGATTTTAGGACGGCATGGCTGAACCACAGGAAGCTGGCTCGGTCTTGCCATGACTTGGATTTGCTTGGTCAAAATCCTGGCTGGGGTCAGACACAGCCGGTGGAGACCAACATCGTCTGCAAGCTGGATAGCTGTGGTGGAGCCGTTCAGCTTCCAGACACCAACATCAGCATCCATGTGCCAGAGGGCCACGTGTCCCCTGGGGAAACACAGCAGATCTCCATGAAAGCGATGCTGGATCCACCACTGGAGCTGAACAGTGACAAGTGCAGCACCATCAGCCCAGTACTGCAGATCAAACTCAGCAATATGGAAGTGAAAACCTTCATCATTCTGGAGATGAAGGTATCAGCAGAGGTCAAGAATGATATCATGAGCAAGAGTTTGGTGGGACTGCAGTGCCTGCGGAGTGACATGAAAGAGGGACCATACACACCAATGCAGCTGAGCTATTCGTATGGTGACACAATCCAGGTGCAGCTGGAGAACCTGGAGCCATGCATGTACATCGCAGCGGTAGCCCAGGGGCAGAACATCCTCTACCCTTACACCGTTTGGGATTACATCAGCAAGAAGATTACAGTTGGTGTCTACGGCCCAAAACACATTCACCCTTCCTTTAAAACCGTCGTGGCCATATTTGGACACGAATGTGCACCCAAGACTCTCCTGGTGAACGAGGTCACAAGGCAGTCCCACAGCCCAGCTCCTGTCGCCCTCCAGCTCTGGGGTAAGCATCAGTTTGCTCTGTCACGGCCTCAGGACCTCAAACTCTGCATGTTCTCCAACATGACCAACTATGAGGTGAAAGCTAGTGAGCAAGCCAAAATTGTGCGGGGCTTCCAGATGAAGCTGGGTAAAGTCAGCCGCCTTATCTTCCCCATTGCGTCCCATGACCCCAACGAGCTCTCAGACTTCACACTAAGGATACAGGTCAAGGATGACCAGGATGCCATTTTGACCCAATTCTGCGTCCAGACGCCGCAGCCACCTCCGAAAAGTGCCATCAAACCAACAGGGCAGAGGCGGTTCCTCAAGAAGAACGAGGTTGGAAAGATCGTCCTTTCACCTCTGGCTGCCACCGCCAAGTATCCAGTTTTTCAGGACCGGCCAGTGTTGAGCTTGAAGTATGGCAAGCTGCTGAAGACAGTGGTGCGGCAAAGCAAGAACCACTATTTGCTGGAGTACAAGAAAGGAGATGTCATAGCCCTCCTCAGTGAGGAGAAGATCAGGTTGAAAGGGCAGCTGTGGACCAAGGAGTGGTATATCGGCTACTACCAGGGAAAAGTAGGCCTTGTGCACACGAAAAACGTGCTCGTGGTTGGGAAGGTCAAGCCCAGCTATTTCTCTGGGCCAGATCTCACCACCAGCCTGTTGCTCGAGCAGATCCTGAGGCCCTGCAAGTTCCTGACCTACATCTATGCCTCTGTGAGGACTCTGCTCATGGAGAACCTCAGCAGCTGGCGGTCCTTTGCTGATGCGCTGGGGTACTTGAACTTGCCGCTCACGTTTTTCTGCCGAGCGGAATTGGACAGTGAGCCAGAGCGAGTGGCCTCCGTCTTGGAGAAGCTGAAGGAAGACTGCAACAACACGGAGAACAAGGAGAGGAAATCTTTCCAGAAGGAGCTGATGACGGTGAGTCTGAGGTCTGACATGCAGATTGACTAAGGTGAACAGGAGGTGGAAGTTTCCTAATTCAGTCTGTAGAAAATGGAAGTCCATCTTTAACATCTTCTGCAGGCTGCTTGGCACAGCCAGGTGGAAGGTCAGCCCTGCAGTTGTACGTGTTGGTGCACTCGTGGTTTAGTGGGATCATGGCCATAAATGAGAGAGACGCTGGGTAAAATACCATAGGTACATGTTGTGTGAGGGCAGCCAACAGGCTTGCTTTGAAAGGTAGCTAATCTGAAGGCCCTCACGATCAAGGTGATTTTGTCCAGTGTTTTCATAGCACTCGACTAGTCCTTGCTCCTGCTTGTTTGTTTCAGCCTTCGATGATGCATGCTTTGAGGAATTACCCAAGAGCTGCTCGTCTGCTCGTCCCCAGTGTCAAAACATGCATTGTTGAAGTCAATACTAATGGAAAAGTGGAAAAAGGGCAATAAACACAAAAGCGTTTCCTATATGGCGCGGGTTAGGCGAGCCACCTCTTAGGTCACCTACTTTTACATCACTAGGTGTGTCAAAGCATGCTGGAAGGAGGTTTTACAGCTGCTGTGAAGAACGATGCTATACCTTTGCCTTCATGAAACAACCTCAGATTCCTCTATAATAATGTCAGGTTATGTCTGCCCCATCTCTCTTTGAGTGGCAGCTAAACCAAGGGCACCTCCGAGCTGTGATGATTTATGACCAACTGTGGATCGTGTTTGCAAATTGAAATGCATGGCTTGCTTCTGTCCTAAAAGGCATTTGGGGGAGTGTAGCCTTCAAGTATTTCTAGGATGCCATTAGGAGGTCTCTTAACAAGAAATCATGTTCATGGTAATTTCTAGCATTCCATAGGAAGTGAGCCAAAGAAAATACAGAATGAAAAGTCTGGAAGAGATTTGCAGCTTTCGCTTCTTAACAGCCTCTCCCACAGAAGCACGATAACCAAGTTACAGCCAATCATGTGGTTTAAAATGCCAATTGGATTAAGGAAGAGTGAGAGCTTCACTTGGCAATGATGGGCGCAGGCAGGAGCATGCAAAATGAAATTACAAGTAGGCAGACTGAGTAAAGAGGACTGGAGCTGAATGAATTATTTCGTTTCCCAAACTTGCTTTACTAAGAAGGGGGAAATTTGAGGATTGAGTATAAGATGCAAAGCGTTATGAAGAGTACAGAGCCCTTCGTTACCCATGGAAGTATTTTCCAGTGAGTGCCTCAGTACCACTTTGTGGCCTGGCGCAACGTTTTAGTTTTGGCTTTCCGCAAAATGCAGGTGCCAGGTGATGTCACCAACGCTGCTTCTTCTGTTGAGGGGTGGCTCTACCCATCATATGCAGTTGTCTCTCTTCTTTCTGGGGCCATCCGGGAAGGGAAATTAACCCACTGTGGTAGCCAAGGTTGGCGTCTGGCCCTGTGGTTCCCCCAAGGGAGGGTTTGCTCCTTTATCATTAGCCCCAGTGAGTGATGGGATGAAATCTGTGCTCCTCTTGGTGGATGCTTCCAAGGGCTTCATGCTGTTTCCCTTACTGCTTTGCAAACCTCTAAGTGTTTCTTTTATCTATTCCCTCTGTCTCCAGGGGTCCCAGGCAGTCTGTAGGTTGTGGAAAATCCATGGCAGACCTCAATGGGGAGACGAAAGGAAAGATAAGCCTCTCTTGGATACTCAGGGAGCAGCTAATTCAAGGGGAGGGCTGTAAGCTGCAGGAAAACATCCCACTCCGCAAGGGCTGCCTGAAGTGCAGAGTCCCAGAGGGGGTTTTATTTTTCTTACTTGAATGGAGGCTAATCCTGAGCATTGGCTCTGTTTCTTATTCTTTATGAGTCTGACCTGCTGATAAAGGATGAGCTCCCTTCCTGGTGGAAGACGATGCTTCTTCTAAACCCCTTGCTGCTGTCAAATCCTCCTTAGATTACGGAGAAATTCAATTGAGCCTGTTTTTTAAAAAAAATAGAATTTAAAAAAATAGATGTTTCAGGGGATGACAATGGAGCAGTAATGTATTTTATTGTGTTTAAAGCTGATTTTATTTGTAACAAACGGACTTGCTTTCTGGTGTCAGCGGGCAGGAAGAACTGATTGGATTAAGCTCTGATCTGGCCGTCTCAAAGTTGGTTGTCTCATCTCAAAGGGACTGTGAATGGAGAAGTAGTGAGCAGGCTTGTCTGACTTCAGTGTTGAGTACACAAAATCACAGTGGCAGAGCCATGCGCCAACAGTCAAGCATGGAAAAGCCCGCTTGTGATGACTAGTTAATAAGTAATCTGCATTTAATTATTACTTTTCTAATCTAGCACTAGCAGCAGTGTGTAAAGGTAACTGGAGGAATGTTGCTCAGAAGTTAGTCATCACATCAGAAAGAGAAACCTACCTCTCTCCTCCCTCCGCTCTGCCCATCAGAAGGAGGCAACACACAGATGCTCTTGCTAAAAAAGCCTGGGCACAGATGCAAGAAGACCTCATTGCAGCTGGGCCACCAGTACCTGGCAATGCAGTGACTGCACTACATGGTCTTTGGGAGCTGGGTTAGACCTGTGATGAGACGCAGCATTTCTGTCTCTGGATTTCCAATACAGTGTTTTTATAGAGCCTCTTGTTTATCATCCTTTCCAACAGATGCTGCTGTTGGGAAAAACATGGGTCTTCTGGGAATGCCACTGGGCATGTCAGCAGAGAGCTGCGGAAACTATGAGCTTTTTCTTCTCCAGGCCACTTCTAAAGATCATGCAGAAGATACTGGGGTTGGGTTTTTTTCCCCATTGCTTTCTATCATTTGTTCTGACTGCAGGTATCTGCATGCTGCCTTTCTTCTACGAAAAGATGCTGCTTGTCACTGCTGTATGCAGACCCCAAAGAGCTGCTTGTGGGCTCAAGCAGTCGTTAATGTCCTGCAGAGCAGGGCATCCATTGCTTGGACCTTGTGCTGGCACACCTGGAGCATATCAGCCCAAGGTTGCTCACATTGGGCTCCTCTTGCTCCTCCATCCCAAAGCAATCTGTTGGCTAATGGTGCTCCCTATGCTGAATTTGGGTCCGGGGGGAAGCCTGACTCCTGCCCTGCTTTTGTCTTCATGGGACCATATCCCCACCACACGTATAGATCCTGGACATTGCTCATCTAAAGAACCATGCTGTGCCATACTGAATTGGGTGGGGATTTTTTCTGTAGGACATGGCTTGTCCTTGGATAGCCAAGTTGCTTGCAAGCTTTCAGCGAGGTCTCTTCATGCACAACATTTATAAGTCTTGCCCTGCACCCCTATCAACTAGTAGAAATCTGCAGAAATGCCACTGATGCCTTTCAGCAGGCTTGTTGCTCTGCAGGCAGTATAAGACAACCCATTTTTATTGTCTGGGGCTAGCAGGAAATCTTTATTGCCTTCCCATCCCCAGTGCAGCAGTTGCAGACCCTTTGTTCTTGCTCCCATGCAATTTTGTACTTGGGAAAAAAAAAAAAAAAGCTGCCTGTGATTGCATTGAAGGTTCCTTCTCCAAGCCCCCTGGGAGTGTGGCTGNCAGCCCCTTTGTTTTTGCTCCCATGGAATTTTGTACTTGGGAAAAAAAAAAAAAAAGCTGCCTGTGATTGCATTGAAGGTTCCTTCTCCAAGCCCCCTGGGAGTGTGGCTGATGGCACTAGGTGTCATTTCAGAAGTGATGCCTTAAGAACCCTGAGACCCATCTGGGCACCATGTTCAGGGAAACTGCCCCGCAGAGCCTGTGCCTGACTGTGTTAGGTAAAAAAAAAAAAATTAAAAAAAAATTAATATATAAGATCATGAGTGTGTAGCGCAGTATTTTGAGTGCGTGTGACTGGTAATTTTAGGGGTTCTGACAGTCAAAAGAAGCAAGCGAAAGATATGCTTAATGCATAAAGCAAGCGTTGTTTTGGGGAACCCTTATACAGCACCAGCTTCTTCAAGCCAAAAGTCTGACTTGTATCCTGGAGAGGATGATGGAGACAGGAGCCTGTGCATGAGCATTCTCTAACCCTGCAGGTCTCACTGGCCCCTTGGGGACACAGGGCCTTTCTCCCCGTGTTTGAGGAGGTCTCAGGTGGGAGCTGTGGCGCAGTGCCACCCCAGGCACATCACCTGCCTGCCCTGCCTGCTGCTCTTGGGTTGCATCACTGCCCTGGCACACATCCCTGCAGCAGTTAATGGGACACTAAATATTATTGCTTATGGTAACCATATCTCCACTTCCCCTGCCAAACACCCTACAGATGTTTCAGAGGCTGACTGATGTGTGATAACACTTGAACCTCCTGGGGCGCTTTCCAACTTAAATGCTAATTTAAAAAAAAATAAATCATTAATTTAAAAAGTGGGTCTTGGACTGTGTGCGGTGGGCATACGTGAACTTGGTGATGCTTTCTGCTTGTGGGGCAAATGGGAAAGGTTTTTACTCCCTTAGTTTGGCTGAAGAGGGGGAAGAAACAAGACCCCTCCAGCTCAGATGGCTCTTACAGAGCACACAAGGATCAGGGCTGGACTGCGGGGGCTGTGCATTTGTGCATGGAACAGAGAGCAGGGGTGGAGGCTCAGAGAGTCAGGAGTGCACCATGAAGACTGCGGTGATGGGCGTGGGCAGGGGTTGCTGCACATCTGCAGGTGATCTTCGGGGTTGTCTCTTCCTTCTTGCTTGGCTTTTTTTCTTCCAGATGCTGATTTCTATCATTAGAGGATGGGCAATGGGATTCTGCATTTCAGAACCAGGATGCAAATTCAGCCTCTCCTGGATTCCTTTTAAGTAGAGGTGCTTCTGCGCTGCTTTGAACTGGGATTTGAATATCAAGCCATCTCCTTTGCTGGGTGCTTGTCTGGTGGAGCAGGCTTGGAGCCGCTGGGAGGTTAATAAATGCTTTGGAGGGTGCTGGCAAGGTACAGCCCAGGTCATACCTCGGCAGGGGGCACGGCTGTGTGCCAAGGGATGGAGACACGGTGTGTGTACACTGCTATGCTCTCCGGGGATGTTTGTCCAGGGCGAGGGAGGAGGATGGAAAGAAAATGTAGCGTAATCCCAAGAGCACCTGCTGGAGGATTAAGTCTGCTGTGAGCCCTGCTAATCCCAGTGGGGCAGTCAGGGCTTCCAGGAGAGCCCCATGCCCACATGTCTCATGTATTTCTGTGGTGGTGGAATTGAGTTGTGCTCAGGCCAAAGAAAAGCGTGTCGCTATTACCACTAATATTGTCCCTTCCGTTACGATCTCAGTGGCTGTGTGTCCTTCCTGCAACCCAACCCACCCAGCTTTCATGCTGTCCCCATCTCCCATTGCCTCTGCCTGGTCAGCCATGTTTTTCCCAGCCTGTAATTTGCATGTTGAGCGTCCTCAGCTGAAATCACCAGGGGCAAAGTACAGGAAGTAGGTGTTTCTGTGGCTGCCAGTAGGTTTCAGAGTTAACATGCTGCGCTGCAGGGAGCAATCAGTCTCTTCCAAAGCCATTGCTTCAAGCAATTGTACAGTTCTTGGTTAGGTGGTATCCCAGTTGCTATCACAGAATGGTAGGGGTTGGAAGGGACCTTTGGAAATTGTCCAGTCCAACCCCCCTGCCAAGGCAGGTTCACCTAGAACAGATGGACAGGAACACATCCAGGTGAATTTTGAATATCTGTAGAGAAGGAGACTCTGCAACCTCTCTGTGCAGCCTGTTCCAGTATTCTGTCACCCTCAAAGTAAAGGAGTTTTTCCTCATGTTGAGATGGAATTTCCTGTGTTCCAGCTTGTGCCCATTGCCCCTTGTCCTGTTGCTGGGCACCACTGAAAAGAGTCTAGCCCCATCCTCTTGACACCCACCCTTCAGATATTTATAAGCATTGGTAAGATCCCTTCTCAGTCTTCTCTTCTCCAGGCTAAACAGACCCAAGTCCCTCAGCCTTTCCTCATAAAAGAGGTGCTTCATTCCCTTGATCATCTTTGTAGCCCTCTGCTGGACTCTCTGCAGTAGTTCCCTGTTTTTCTTGAACCGGGGAGCCCAGAACTGGACACAGTACTCCAGGTGTGGCCTCACCAGGGCAGAGTAGATGGGGGGAATAACCTCCCTTGACCTGCTGGCCATGCTCTTTTTAATGCGCCCCAGGAGACCATTGGCCTTCTTGGCCACAAGGGCACATTGCTGGCTCATGGTCAACTTGTCCACCAGGACTTCCAGGTCCCTCTCTGCAGAGCTGCTTTCCAGCAGGTCAATGCCTAACCTCTACTGGTGTATGGGGTTATTCCTCCCTAGGTGCAGGGCCCTACACTTGCCCTTGTTGAATTTCATTAGTTTCCCCTCTGCCCAACACTCTCGCCTGTCCTATACTTGATACCGTTTTCTTGTTACATTGAGCAGCAGAAGGAACAGGAGAATCTGTCTCCTGCAGCTCTGTTCTTCTTTAACCCCTGGCGCAGTGTGCTTGCTCCCTGTGGCCTCTGCTGCCTCGGCCTGCTTGGCTTCCAGCAAGAGAGATGAGTGGCTCATTTAGTCTACTTTGCTAAATACCAGGTTGTTTTGAGGTTTGGACGCAGGCAACTGAGCCGCCTGGAAATGTGGCTTTGAGGGTGCTAAATCTGCCCTTCTTTAGGACCATCCAAATCCTCTGCCTGCAGAGGAGAGGATGACAAATCTGTGGGCTTGGGTGGTAAGGTGGCATTTCTGGAGGAGAGGTGGTTATGGCACAGGTGTAATATCTTCTTAATGCCCTTTTTTTAAAAAAAAAAAAATTAATGCTCTTTTAAATGTATTCTCCTTGCTTCCTTAACAAGAGGGTTTATTACTTCTCTCCTAATACAGGAAACCGATGTAAGCACTTGAGGAGCAAACAAACGCTGGTCTCCAGCTGTAATTGGATTTGAGTGGAGCCCAGCTTTAAGCTGGAAACAGATAAGGGAAGAATCAACATGCATTTGCTTTGCAAATTGCCGGAGTGGTTTCAGATGTTCCCTTCTTCTCCCAACTGTCTCTGTGAGACTGCCTATGCGAGGATTTAACCCTTCTGCTCCAGAGCCAGACTAGCTGGGGTTTGCTGAGACCCCTGTGCCAAGAGAGGATGTCAGGACCCACAGCAGCAGAAAGCGGGCAGATTCTGGCTGCATGTGAACCACAACATCCATGGTTTCTGTAATAACCAGCCCCACACTGTTTTGAAGGTGTGAGTGATGTTCCCGATGGGGACATGTGTGTCAGCGTGGTTTCTTGGGTGCTCACTGGTGTTCAACATCCCTCAGGGGGTTTGTCCCCTTCATCCCTGAGCTGGGGTTTGCCTTTACTGAAGTGCAGCCCCCTGTTGAAACGCTGAGCCCTGGGCATTCACCCATCCTGGAGCCACAATCCTGAGTCTGCTGATGCCACAGCTCCAGATCTGGCCAAAGAAAAACAAGAGGCTACTCAGCAGACTATCACCCAAGGCATACTCTGGGGTCTGTTTGCTTGGTTTACATGTTTTAAAAAGGGGATACCTATTTTGTAATATAAACCACCTTTCTGTAGTCATTTGAGGTTCGAAGTGGGCGTTTGCTGCTGAGGCGGTTGCGGTCCATGGGCTCTGGCAGAGGATGGGGAGCCCTGGTGTGCAGGATGTTGATTCTGTGGGTCAGATCCTGTCTTCTAATAATTGCCACTTAAACCCTTCCTTTCCTGGACTGCATTGTGAGTTTTCCCCTATTGCAGCTTGCTTTCCACTTTGAGCAGATGTTAATGTGATTTGGTACCTAAAGATTTAAGCAGTTAATACTGCCCTGTCATTTTTTTCCGGGCTAAGTTATCGCTAGCTAGAAAACCATGACTGCTGCAGTTCCTCTTTGCACTTCTTCAAAACCAGTTGCAGAAGATCTCAGCTTTTAGGTCAATAAATGATGCAGGAGGTGGTGGTTTCTGAACTGGCATAGGAAGGCAGAGCGTCAGTGAGAAGAACAAAGACATCCCAAGCCAAGCAATGGTCCTGTAGTGCTGCCAGCTGGCCCTTTTGCCTGGGTTTCGCCCCAGCCTGTCTCCCGAGGCTGATGTCCAGGTCTTGTCCCAAAATGTTCTGGCTGGCCTGTACCCACCCATCTGTGCTGAAGGATTGTGCTTCTCCAGGCTCAGGGAGGCAAGCTGCACAGACTGCACTGGATTAGTTACCTTGATTAAAGGCATCTGTTCTTCTTAGCCCCTGGGATGCTTTAAACTGCTTACGGTGGTGCCTGAACATCTTGAGGGGTTGCCTGGAAAATAAGACTGCGTTGGCCAGCCCAGGCTGCAAGCCTAGCTGAACAGGGCTTAGGGTGCTTTGCTCGATTAATTGAATTACTCTTCTGTCAAGCCTGGTGGCCTAATTTCACTGGCAGTTGCTAGAAAGGAGGATTTTTGGGGTGGCTTCTTGAGGGACTTCCTTGCATAGTCCCCTGGATCACCTGCTATCTACTGCCTGCCTTGACTCTCTTATTTTGTTTTCACCAATGTCCTTCAGGCTCTGCTGAAAATGGACTGCCAGGGACTGGTTGTCCGACTCATCCAAGACTTCGTGCTGCTCACCACGGCTGTGGAGGTGGCCCAGCGCTGGAGAGAGCTCGCCGAGAAGCTTGCCAAGGTCTCCAAGCAGCAGATGGATTCTTACGAGGCCCCACACCGGGACAAGACAGGAGTGGTGGACAGCGAGGTGAGGGTGGACAGGTCTCAGTCTCCATGGATCCCCTAGGGTTGCAGATATCTCCAGAACACATTTTTCTGGAGCTCCTTTAGGGGATAAAGGAATTTGGCTGTGCTGGGGAAATTCGGGGGTGTTTTTCTCCAGGATTGTGCTTGTTCTGGGATGGGGGTGTGTTGGGAATGGCATCGCTTCCTCACCAGCCATCCAGCCTGGCTCAGCTCTGATCTCCTCTCCCGTCTGCCCCGTCACTGCAGGCTATGTGGAAGCCAGCATATGATTTCCTTCTCACCTGGAGCAGCCAGATGGGCGACAGCTACCGTGACGTGATCCAGGAGCTGCACACTGGGCTGGACAAGATGAAGAACCCCATCACCAAACGCTGGAAGCATCTCACCGGCACCCTGATCCTCGTCAACTCCTTGGACATGCTGCGGGCAGCTGCCTTCAGCCCGCAAGACCATGAGGATTTTGTTATCTAGCTACTGCAGCGATATTTTTGTCCACATCTTGTTTGCTGGGTTCTTTCTGTGCTTTTTTCACCCTTTTTTTAAGCAGTTGACTTTAAAAAGAAGCGGAGGTTTCTCTCCCCAGGTTTTAAGAGGCCAAAGTTTGCAAGTTCTCCACTGAGACTGGAAATCAGCAGGAGACATCCCTCCTTGATGGGAAGGCATCCAGAAGGGGGTGGTTTTTCATATGGCATTGATACCAGTTAGCTATTTCTTACTAAAGAAACTTCAAAGGGGGCAAGGGGATGGGGACAGATCACAAAAGAGATCACATTTTTTAGCCGTTTACAAATAAAAGTCTAATTTTTGTAATGAGCAGTGAAGGTTGTAACCACTTTGGGGGGAAACTGTGGCTGATTTTTATGTTGTAGAAACCGCTTTTAAATTATCATTTTTGAGATTAATGTGAGTCATGTAAATAATGTATTTTAAGAGGAAGCACAATAAATTCCCTCCCCCACTGCCACAGTCAGGCTTTGGCAGACTCCCAGACATGACTGTAAAGCACCGTGTGTCCTCAGCCCAGCAAGCATCTTACACCAAAAAGGAGCATTTTTTATTATTTTTGTTTTTTTATTCACAGGCCCTGTGACCTGTTCGGTTGATTCTGGTTTTATTTTCATGTCTCTGCAAACATGCGTTTTCTCATTTACAGACAGGGGGATGCTCATTGCCTGTTTTCAGATGCACAGGTACCGTTTTTAACCAGGAGAAGTAGTCACTGCCCCTTGCACTTTATCCTGCCTGTGTGCTGTAGGATGTCTCTGGAAGAAGCTGGAGGTTTAGGGTTCAGCAGAGACCTCCTTGTGAGATAGACCAGGCGAATGGTGAGAGTGGCTCACCCTGCCATGGCAGCAAACGGCCTGGGCTGCTCCTCTCCAGATGCTCCTGCTGTGGGGAAGAGGCCAGAAAAGGGGAGGAAATTGTTGCCATCCGTATATCCCTTTGCACACAAAAAGAAGGAAAAGAGAAAATGTTTTTCCTAATTTGAAATCCAAGCTCACTGAGATGCTCCAGATGTACTATGTGACTTAACACTCATTGCCATTCAGTGGGGCTCTTCAAAGCTCCTCCTAAAGTCCAGTTTAACTTGTAAATAGTCTTTGCTATAAACCTGGTGCCATCAAGCTGAATATTTGCAGCACCAAGTGCCCATATTTTACCCTGTTTGTTTCATAGCCGAGTCTTTTGAATGACCTCCCCTCCGCCTTCCGCTCCCCAGCTCTCAAATATTTTACATAGGAGGGAAGTATTTTTGCACAGAAAGATTATTTTAAGTGCAAAGTCTTTTTATAGTGAAATGCTGCTACCACAGAAAGGTTAGTTGTTACAGCATGATTTTCTTTCAGGTTAATCCAAACAAAAATAAAAAGAATGGGAAAGGCATCCAGTGGATCGTGCTGGCATGGTGGCCTCGAGAGGGAATAATCTCCTTTCCTCTTCCCCAAAATCATGTCCCCAGAAATGGTCACTCTTGCTGGATCCCAAAAGACATAAATAGCACCTTAATTTCTCCTCAGGGGCTTTAAGGAGTTTCCTATGCAACTTAGTGTAGCACGCAGGGGGTCCGTCAACAGCTGAGCACACTCCATGTCCCCTTTGTCTTTCCCTAAGGCACCCCAAGAGCACATTTTTCCATGCATAGGCAAAAATCTCCACTGCAATAAAGAATATCTCCTGCAAGAGCATGTGTGCAGGCAGAAGGATGGCTTTCTCCTGGGTTTTTACCCAAATCTTGGCTTTTGCTGTTCTCTTGGCAAGGTCTGGAGCTCTGCAGAATGGCCACACCAGGGATGCTGGAGGTTGTCAGCAGCAGGCAAGGGCAGGAGTTTGAGCCTCCTGTGTTTCAGGGATGTCTCTGAATCATTTCAGCTTTCCCCTGCCTCCACTCCCACCATACCCTCCACCCCTTAGTTTTTCTAACTACCTCAGGTACTCCATATACCCAGCTTAACATTTCAGCAGCAGCCTAAAATATGCTGTGCTCAGCTCATCAATGGCGTGTGCCTTCCCTGAGACCTGTGGGAGCATGGCCGGCACATTTCAGGGCCTGTGGGGTAACTGCCGCATTAATTTATCCCTGTCCTCAGTCTGAAATCCAGTCCCTCCTCACATGCTGGCACTGGGCGTATGTCCTTCGGGTGCCTTCTACCCACTAAATGTCAAACCCTTCTCCAAAAGCTCAATCTGGGCTTTGCATTACCACCCTTCATGCAGTAACTGGTTATTGTACTTACTGTTTAATGTTCCTTTTTTTTCCTTTTTTGAAGAAAAAAATTTTGGAAAAAAAATATTAAAGCTGTTACTATTCCAGTGCTCCCGAGTAGATGTCTCTTCATCTCAAAGCAGCTTGGATGTGTGGGATTAATTTAGTGGGTTTTCCACCATGTGAATGGCATGTTTCTCACAGCACATACCAGCACCTAGAGCCAGCGATCCTCTGCGTCTGATCTCAATCCAATCCTCCTTCCCCGTGCCTTCCATCCGGCCCTCTCTGGGGGAAAGTCACTGGAAATGAGCTGGCCTCCCAAGGTGCTGCTTATGCTCAAGCACCAAGTAAGAAACTGTGAAACGGGAAAAGATTTGGTTGCAGGGTTTGTTTTGGCACAAAGATGTTTTTCTGGCTGTTTTCTGAATGGAGAAAAAAATCCTTGTTAACCAAGGTAGTTGTGGTGCTCTTGATATGAACAGAGTTTGGACTTCAGGCCATGAGAATGAAATATTCAGATATGTGGCTCTGGCTGCGGCTTCAGTTTGCCAAGGATGAAGAAGAGACACGATGGTTTGATTTCATCTTTGGTAAACACATCTTGTGGTCTGGCACAGCAAGGCACATCTGGGTTGCTGAGCCAGGACCACCATGTCTCACCATTTGTGAGGAGGATGTGTCATGCACAAGGATGTGCTTGGACTTCACTTGGCACCTCTTGCTTCATCCGTGCTTGGGTGGGTGTTACCATGTGCTCTCCTGAATGCCTCAGCCCCTCCTGAGGAGGATGATGCATACTGATGGGCTAACGAGCACACAGAGCTGGGTACCAATCCCTGCTGATACCAGGCCATCTGGCTTGTGGAAAGAGCTGGAAATTTCCTTCTCAGCAGAATGTGACTTGATTTCCAATGCAAAACCAAGGTCTAGCCTATGAGATGGTGAAGAGAGCAGGAGCAAAAAGTAAGAAAGTAACCTTTTTGTGGAACTCATGAGCTAAGGAAGGTACCAAACATCCCTTTGCATTGTCAAAGGGAACGAGAAAACAAGTTCTTCGCAGACTGTCCCGGGGGGTGATGCACCAGGAGCCAGCTGTTGGCACCATCCTCTCTCGGTCTCCTGAACTCAGCAGTCCCTTGTTTCCCAAACAGATATTTTCCCATCTGTCTAACCTGTTTAATTTTTCAGCCCTACCTTCAGAAGGGTGTTGGACTCCAAAGCAGGGTGATGGACATATTGCAGGTGCACTCCTCCCTCCCAGGCTCGTTCAGCTCTCGCTGCATCATCCCCCCCTTGGTTCAGTACCCAGACCTGTGCCTGTCACGGGATTTAGGCTGCAGTTCAAAGTTGGGGGAGCATCTCCCTCCAGAGGAGAGGAGAGAAAATGAGAGAGAGAGAGACATATGAGTTGAAAAGAAACTAAACTACTTAATGAAACATTAAGATAATAAAAAGATAATAATAAGAAAATAATGAAATGTATACAATATATACAACCTGTATTGAGCTCCCAGGATGATGATCACATCACCAGCAGGCACTGGGAAAGTCCCAGACTGGACTCAGGAACTGGATTCAGGAATGCATGGAACAGGATCAAAGGCAGACAAACAGAGTCCTACTGGGATGCCAGCCATTGAAAAAAGAGATTAACCCCTTTGATCCCTCAGCTTTTACACTGAGCGTGAGGCAGATGGGATGGAATATCCTCTTGGTCAGTTTTGGGTCACCTGTCCTGTCCGCTTCTCCCCACAGGTGTGACCCCTCTACACTTTTCCGACCCTCCAACGGGGCAAATAACAAAGTTGGCTGGCCTTGGTTGTTATAGCAATCAGTACAAGCAAGAGCCTCTCTGTGTACCATTCCTTGGTATTAGCTATAGACATCAGGCCTTATCTCTGCTCGAAGCAGATACTGTCTGAAAAATACGTCGTTAATTTCAGAGAGTTCAGTTAGTTAGAAGAGGCTTAGCTGAAAAGTAAAATCACTGAAAAGAAAATTGGTTCTGTTTTACCTCAAACCAGGACACTATCATGGGCTGCAGCTCAGATGCCACCCAGGTGCTTGTGGCTTGAGTCAATCCACGACCCCAGTTGAGGCTCCCTGGAGAGAGCAGGGCTGCAGGGTGAGCGCTGCTGCAGTCCAACGCCTCAGCCATGGCTATTGGAGAGCAGCTGTGTTGTGGCCAGCATTTGGGCTTTAAAATTGTGCATTTGGGGCAAAGTTGTAATGGGGACAATGCAGTTGAGCCACTATTTTACTTACGGCTGCTGCTTCTCAGCCCCCTGATGTTTTTCCCTACAGATGCATTCCTAGAACAGCTCATTGCTCACTTTGCACAGATACGCATGCTTTGAGATGTGTGTAAACTGAGAATAAAAACAGAGGAATAATGATCCTGGATTAGATTACTCATATAGATCTGCTGGTCCAATAATGATGCATTGGCTTGCTTCCTTGAAACCTGCAGATTTCTGTGTATTCCTTTGCCTGCCTTTCTTTTTCCTCATTTCCAATTGCTAGCAAGTATCTGCTGGTAGGAGGGTCTCTTAGCTGCCCATCCTTACTTGTTTCCTTTCATCTATGAAATTGGTCAGTGCCAGTAACCCATGCTGGGATGGTGGTTGGTGTTAGGAACTTCACAACATAGCGTGGTGCAAAACCCCATCCTCCAGCACAGGTACACCTGGTGAGAAAGCAAAAAGAGAGCACATGTGAGATGATGTCTCAGTGATCAGAACGCCACATCTGCTGTGGCGTTTTCTGAATTATTTCTGAATTATTTGCATAAAAGGTTGCTTTCTGCTGTGGTTATTGGTCCCCCCCTGTCTGCCCTGGCACTGTGGTTCACTGCCGCGATGGGAATGGATGATGCCCCACTATGGATCCCTTGCTGTGTGCTGCCTTGGTCCTACATGGTCTGGGCAAGAAGGGCACCAGCCATCTTGATCTGAGCAGTTCCCCATTAGTTGCTTCCCTGCTGACTGACTCCCTCTAATATTTCAACTTAAAGGAAAGGACTTGGCTTTTTTTCCTTGGACCAATCAAGGGAACAAACTGCTTCAGCACAGATCACCTTGGAAATGCTTTTGCACCATTTTCTCCTCTACTTCAGCCATCAAAATTGAATGATCATCTTGTATCAGCTCAGCTCAACACTAAATGACTGAAAAAGATAGGTCAGAAGGGAAGGAGAAAGAAAAGTCACCTCTGGGTTATCAGTGCCTGTACAGAAAAGCTGCTGTGTCTATGATTTTTGCTTTGTCTTCACCAGCTCTCGGAGTCTGGATGCCCAGTGCAGTTTGCAGTGAAAACTAGAGTCTCTGATTAAAGACCCTGGAGGTCGCTGGGCATCTGTTTTCATCCCTGTGGTGGGTTGACCATGGCTGAACACCGGGTACCCACCAAAGTCGCTCTGTCACTCCCCCTCCTCAACTGAACAGGGGAGAGAAAATATAATGAAACGCTTGTGGGTTGAGATAAGGATAGGGAGAGATCACCCAGCAATTACCATCACGGGCAAAACAGACTCAACTTGGGGAAATTAATTTATTGCCAATCAAATCAGGGTAGGGTAATGAAAAATAAAACCAAACCTTAAAAGTACCTTCCCTCACCTCTCCTTTCTTCCCAAGTTTAACTTTACTCCTGAGTTCTCTTCCTCCTCCCCCCCAGCGGCGCAGGGGGATGGGGAATGGGGGTTGTGGTCAATTCATCACACATTGTTTCTGCTGCTCCTTCCTCCTCAGGGGGAGGACTCCTCACACTCTTCCCCTGCTCCAGCATGGGGTCCCTCCCACAGGAACAGTCTTCCACAAACTTCTCCAACCTGAGTCCTTCCCATGGGCTACAGTTCATGAACTACTCCAGTGTGGGTCCTTTCCACGGGGTGCAGTCCTTCAGGAACAGACTGCTCCAGTGTGGGCCCCCCCAGGGTCACAAGTCCTGCCAGCAAACCTGCTCCAACATGGGCTCCTCCCTCCACAGGTCCACAGGTCCTGCCAGAAGCCTGCTCCAGCATGGGCTTTCCATGGGGTCACAGCCTCCTTCAGGCATCCACCTGCTCCGGTGTGGGGTCCTTCATGGGCTGCAGGTGGATATCTGCTCCACTGTTAACCTCCATGGGCTGCAGGGGCACAATCTGCCTCACCATGGTCTTCACCATGGGCTGAAGGGGAATCTCTGCCCCTGCACCTGGAGCACCTCCTCCCCCTCCTTCTTCACTGACTTTGGCATCTGCAAAGTTGTTTCTCTTGCATATTCTCACTCGTCTCTTGGGCTGCAGTAATCCTTGCACAATAACTTTCCCCCCTTCTTAAATATGTTATCACAGAGGCACTACCACCATAGTTGATGGGCTTGGCCTTGGCCAGTGGTGGGTCCATCTTGGAGCCAACTGGCATTGGCTTTATTGGACATAGGGGAAGCTTCTAGCAGCTTCTCACAGAAGCCACCCCTGTAGCCCCCCCCACTACCAAACCCTTGCCACACAAACCCAGTACAATCCCTAGAAATCCCTGCTGAAACTCAATTGCTTTGCTTTCTTCCCAGCTCTCAAGTAAATGCTTATTGTGGATTATCTGCCATCAGGACACCCCTATCTTGCAATAAGAGGAGCTGGTCATGAGTGCTTAGAGGAGAGGAGTTAGTTAAAGGGCTGATCCTAGGTCCTCCTCTTATTGACAGGTTTCTTTTGCCACCAGAGGGCCATCGTTCCCAGTGTTGTCTCCTGCATCTGCCCTCCTCTGATGGCTGTATCCCCTGTGCCAGGTGGAGGCACGATGGTTTGCTTTGTGGAAAACTGTGGTAGAAAACACCTTCAGCGAGGATCACGATGCATTGCTTGGACTTCTGCCCTGAGTGCTGGGCTTCACCTGCATCCCAGGCACAGCTGGCTCAGCAGTGCTGTTCCAAGTTTGGGTTTCCTTGTCTGCTGGACTCTTATAACCTTTGCACCAGCCAACTTAATCAGGTTTGATCCTTTATAAAATGTGGGCTTGGATGGCTGCAAGTTAACTGAGATGCTCATTGTCCCTGGTAACATAACTCCCATGGCATCCGAGGTATGACCCACTCACACCTCTTTTCCAAAGACCTTTTTTTGGATAACGGGCTTTACACAAAGCATCCCCTGGGGCTCACCTCTTCACAACTCAGCAGGCTTAATCCATCGGTGGAATTCAGGGACTTTCAAGCAACAAATGACGCAATTGGGCTTTTTTTATTATAATGGAGGGGAGGGGGTGGGAGCAGAATATAAAAGCATGTTTTTCCCAAAGGCTGTGTGCAGAGAAGCCTGGCCAAAAGACAGGCAAGCTTCACTCATTGAGCAGTCAGTTCCGCAAGGGGTGACTGATTGCTTGATTTGGGGTTGAAGGACCCTGATGTCCTACATGAAAAGGAAAGAACGTCTGGCTGGGGACATGAATGTGTTATTTTTGTCAATGTTTAACAGAAGTGCTCAATGTCAGAAGCACCGCTGGTTGTGGTTTTCCCTTCTTTCCCCTGCCCATCACCGAATCCATTCCACAGCATCCCTCATGGCATGCTGAAATCATCTCGGATCCACACCTCCAAGAAGTTTGGACCAACCATTTGTGGACAGCCCCCACCGTCTCTTCAGCAGTCTCCAGAAGACAATGAACCTTGGGTTCCTGCCCTGCTTTGATTACCCCCCACCGAACATTAATTAAAGCATCCAGCTTTGCAAAGACTTGTCTAGCATAAAGAGAGTCACTGGGATGCAGCTTGGTCCCTTGCTGGGAGAGAGTGATGAACCGGAGAAGGATACTTGGTAACAGATGCAGCTTGCTTGGATCAGCCCCAGCAAAGGGGGGACCATGTTGCCCCCAAGATAATCTAGGTTGGTAACATTTCAGGGAAGAAATCTGCTCCATTTGTTCAGGCTGGCTTTTGAAGAGAGGTCATGCATTTAGATAAGCCAGCCAATATCTGACTGAGGGTGGGATTTAGGATTTGCTGATGCCTGTACAGCCTGTGCTGATGACTTGTCTTATCGTCCTAAGCAATCATATCTGGTGTATGAAACCTTTCACTCATCCTTAATAAAAAGGGAATTGATGCTGGGAGCACTTGCTAGTACCTGTCAAAGCAGAATCAGGCGACAGCAGCTTTTTTCGTGATGGTTAGTGTGAGCCATGACATCTGCCATAGGCAGGGCAGGAGTTCGCTCTGGGAAAGATGAGCTTAGATATAGCATTGCCTCGTCCCAGAAACACCAGCATCCTCAGACAGCAAGGAAATGTTTGTGGACAGTCATTTCATCTTCTCTTTCCTTTGTAAGCCTGGTTCAGTCCCAGCAGCAGCAGGGTTATAGACCAAGCTCAGCTGCCATGTGGGTTTAACCTAGCTCACCGAGCTTAAATGCTAAAGCCAGAGCAGTTTGCTCCCTTCTGAGTTCAGCAGGGCACATTCCTCCCTGGGGGCGGAGAGCCTGTTCTGCATTTTGTGCCTGCTTCACTTTGGCAATTGCTTTCCCCAGGTTTCATCATGCTCACCTGTAAATAACTCCTAAAAAAACCTCTGCAGATGATAATTAATTGAAGAGCTGTGCGGCCACTCCAGCTAAAAGTACCTGGCTTGCTAGTGTCAGCTTCTTGTCACCCTCCAGGCACCACTGGAGTGTGGAGCCAGTCATCATGCAGCATGTCATGGAATGGGACGTCTCCAGTGCCAAGCCCCAGGCTGTGGGGTACAGCTCACCCACTGGGACGCTGCACGGGGGTCCGCAGGGATGCTGCAGGGGTAGCTCTGGAGAATGATGAAGGGCTGAGGCATGTCATGGGGGGAACCTCAACCACTTTCGGGGGGGCGCTGCATGGTGCTGCCCATATCAGCATTACCCTTGCGCTGCTGTCCAGGCTTTCAGGGAGGAGGACAGGGCTCTGGACCATCGCAGTCATCAGGCCTGCAACCCCAAACAGCCCTGTTTGTGGATGCATGTGGTTTTGGGTTTGGTCTTTTTTTTTTTAAAGAGGCTGTTGCTGCTTCTGGCAGGTCAGCAACCCTTGTCAGCACTCCTCAGGGAGGCAGGCATGCATATCGCACTTGCTCATCTCAAGCTTTTAGTGCTTTCCCACAGTGGGAAATGAGGCTGAAGGGGTTTGGGAGATCCCGTAAAACCCCCTAAACTGACATCATGGATGGTTGCCAGCAGCAGTAAATATTTACTTTTTACAAAAATTGCAAGTCTGAGTGAGAGCACACGGGGCGAAGCAGCACTGGGACCCATCTGCAGGTTTCTGGCCCTGGAAGCCCTGCACAGGGGAGGAGGAAGGAGTGTTCATTTGCAGGTCTCTCCTATTTCTTGCTCTGCCCTTGAATTATGAGCTTATTTAACTTTTCAGCACTTCTTGCAAGGGCATGAGTTCCCTTCTGAGCGCTGTGTCCCTGTGGGCCAGGGGTCTTCTTGGACCCATGCGCTGGGGAGATGGAAGAGCTCGAGGGCTGCCTGGAGCTCCCATGACAGTGGAAAAACCTCTCCTTATGGCTGCAGAAAAATATCAGCAACTCCTGTCATTTCCCATGGTCTGGCTGGTGGGAAGCATCAAGAGATGCTGACTGCATCCTCCCACCAGAGCCAGAGCTGTTGTGTCCCCCAGGACATCCCCATCCCAAAGCCAAAGAAGGTCTCGGCTGTGTTTTGCAGCCAGGGGGGTCCAAGGGTCACCAGAAGAGCCAGGAGCAGCACTGGCTTGCATTGCTTCTTTTCCCCCAGCCTTACTGTTGCAAGCCTAGATGTTAAAATCCAGGCAAAAATAAAACAAACACTAAAAAAGTCCCTGGGTGGGTGCAGAAAGCAACAGCTCTCTTCTCCTTTTGCAGCTCCGAAGGGGTGCTACATGGGCACTCGGTGATGCCGATAGGTGGGCGGTGTTTGTGCCTCCATTTTCCAAGGGTAATGAATGGATTTTGGCTGCTGTCTTTTGGCAGGTGTTTAAAAACAGAGACTTGGAGGGTTTGCTGGAAAAGCTCAGGCTGCAGTGCCTGGAGCCCTGCGGCCATGTAGAGCCTGTGCAGCTCAGGGAGAGGAGCGATGGCTGGCCCTGCCTCAGTTTCCCCTTTTGAGAAGAGACCCAGTCTCAGCTCTGTTGCTTAGAAATGCATTGTGGTTTTCTCCTTCCCCCAGTAAGAGAAGCAGGGGGCTGGGGCTCTCTGTCCTGCTTAAGGGGCAGCATGGCTCTGTATGGCAGACAATTAAGGGACAATAAGAGGGGATGGCATCCCCAGCATAACTCTTCCCTTAAGAAGGGTTGGGAAGGTTGTGTTGCAGTGACACTGCAGCCCTTCCAGCTCCCTCACCAGCAGCACCAATGCTGCTTGTTCCATGCAGTTAGACTCCTAATTCACTCTGAAAATCATCTTCCTTCAGCAGGGTCCATATTCCTGGAGCACAGATGGATAAATAAGTCACTATCGACTTCAAACCACTCTACTTGGGCTGGCGTGGTGGGGAAGGATGGCCTTTTCCTTGCTCCCTCCCTCCTGTTAGTGATAT
Organism: Burhinus bistriatus; assembly: GCA_013397275.1. Classification (NCBI taxonomy): domain Eukaryota; kingdom Metazoa; phylum Chordata; class Aves; order Charadriiformes; family Burhinidae; genus Burhinus; species Burhinus bistriatus. The sequence continues at coordinate 12,755 of VYXH01007352.1, read as the reverse complement.
CATAGTGTCCTCTGCTGGGCACAGCTGAAACTAAACACGACATGAGGGTTGTCCAGTCCTGGCCCTGCATGTCCCCTAAGGCTCCTCTCTCATTTCTTCAGTGAGCCAAGGGAAAATAAGGAACAGGACAAACTAGTCGAGGCTAAGGAGAATGAAGGGAAAAGGTGAGGAGGAGGATACCTGGTTTCTGCTGATGTCTTGTTTCAGCTTTGTTAAAGATCTTTCCTAAGATGGCTTTCAGCCATGGGATGGGCATTTTGCATCCTCCTCTCTTCCTCTTAGTGCCTTTTCTCCACCTACACAAGAGGTTTTGAGTTGGGCAGAAAAAAACCCAACCAAACGAAAAAACCCCATGAGCTGCAATTGGGATTATTTTTTTTTTAATTCTGTTCATCTGATCTGAAATCAAAGGGTTTCTCTCTTGTCCATGCAGAAGAAGTCACTGGATCAATCCAGAGCCTGTTTGCAGCAGACTACTCGGAGAACTTCTCTGTAAGGACATTTTGTTTTTTACATCAGACAGCTGCTGGAAGCTAGCCCCATGCTGGGAGATGACTGAAACCACCATGGTTGATGGTGTGATGGGCACTGCAAGGTCTCACTGGGTCTCATTTCCAGAGGCACTATGTAACTTTGCACAGATGCGCTGCTGTCACCTGGCTCCAGCTGGGACAGCCAGAGCTGTCACTTCAGGAACATGTGGAGCTGCAAAAGCTGCATTTTAAAAGCAGGCCAGCTCTTACACACTGTGGGGACACTCCACATGTCCCAAAGAAGGGTTTCCTTCTGTTTACCAGGGGCAGGAGGAGGGGAGGGAAAGGCAGAGGATGAAAAGCAACAGTTGATATTGGTCCTGGATAGTTTGCAGGTGGCGTGGATGCCCACGAGAATCAGGCACTGCAATGGGGACAGGCCAAGGAGGAGAGGGATTGCCTTCTTGAACTTCACAACTTTCACTGAAGTACAGCAGTAGAAAACAACAGCACCAGGTGCTTAGCCAGACTTCTGTGCAAAAGAGTTCTGCCATGATGTATTGGGATGCCCCAGCCTGTTTTGAGCCCTGAATATTAACTTATGTTTAAGGTCTTTCCTGACTTTTTCTATACCTAGTAGTGGGCACTGTGGCAGCCTCAGGATGTAACCTCTTAGCAAGCACCGAGTCACCAAGTAGTGAGGCAGTAATGTTGAGAACTGGCTTTTGTACATTGAGGTGGCTTTCACACCATGGTGCATTGAATCTCTCCCTTCTCCAGCTCTCTCTCCATACTTGAGAGGCATCCAGCCCCATATCTCAGTTAGAAAACACAAGAGCCGTTACTGTTAGCATTGGGGATTTATTTATAGGGCTGCAGTTTGGGTCTTTACCTGAACATCACTTACAAAGACTAAATCAGTTGGGTTTTATAAGCATTGCTTACAAAGGTCTCATCACCTAATAGGTAAACTCCAGATACATCACTCTGCCTGATGGGGAACTTGGGTGAAACACCAGTGGCTTTACAACCACTTCCCTGCCAAAACCTTAATTGAGTTCAGAGTATTGTGAACACACACAAAACCCATTTAGGATGTGTGTCTAGCTTGGCTTATGTGACACGTATTGTCAGTGTATAACATTTGCCTCTTCTATAACAACAGCTACACAAAGATTTCAAAGCGCTTGATAAACCTGACAGTCTTACACTAGAGCAAATGATTCTCCCAAAGCCCTTGAAGCAAAGTCTTATGACATTCCTATATATCTCCATTGCATAGAGAGATTAAAAAAAAAAAAAAAAAATCACCGTGAGACACAGAAGCCAGGAGCCTTGGACTTCACACTAACATCTTCCCAAGTGACTGAAGCACCCCTATGCAAATTATTTTTAACAATCGATTCTTAATTAAAGACAAAAATTATATCAGTGAAACAACCCCTCCTGTGGTGCTAGTTTAAAGGAACACTATTATTTCTTGACTGAAAGTCAGCAATTATTTTAGCGAAATTTGAGACGTTCTCTGATCCTTCTGGTCCAGAGCAGAGGCCTTTGCTCCCACTACTGGTTTCATCTGCTAGTGGGACTTTGATTTGGTTGGCTTTCTTGTTCTTCCCTTTTTACAGCAGCACCTGCGGCAGCAGAACAGGCAGCACTTCAGAGAAATGAAGAGGGAGAGGAGCACCACAGCAAGGAGGAAGGCGATGACGTCCAGGGAGTGGTACTGGATCCAGTTGAGGTCATGAGCAGCAGGTCGCAGGTGTGGGGCCCCTTTGTGTCTCATTACAAACTCCACCCAGTGCACGGCCAGGTCCAGGGGGTGGATGGGTCTGTCAAGGTGAAGGTCTGAGAGACGCTTGATGTTCTCTTTGTACCTGCCAAGAAAAGATGTTGGGTGTTTTCAATGACTTGTGCTGCTGACACTGAATCCCCAGACAAAAAGGATGCAGTGTCAGTTGACTGATGACCCACCGGGGGCTTCTCTGGTGACGTTTCCCACCACCACCACCCCATGAGAAGGATAATGGCAAAGTTATGGGCCCAGAAAAGTGCTGTTTTCAATGACAAAGGAAGGAGAAAAAGTATTAGTAAAAGAAGCAGAAAAGCTTTGTTTGAGCTGTCAGCAAAATCTGTGTGGTGAAGGATGAAGGCATCTCGCTGAAAGGTGAGAGTGGGTGCAGAAAAGCTGTCCAGCTATAGAACAAGATGCATTAGTAGTAGTATTGCTATAAGAATGATGATTAGAAAACAATGGTGATAAGGTGCCATTTCTCAGAAACATGATGGGGAAGAGGATGCCAAGGACTTAGAGGCACTAATGACAATAGAGTAAGGGAGTAAGGGATCAGGGAAGAGGAGGGTATGTCTTAAAGCTCCTCTTCGCTGTGATGCCTTAAAACACCTTTGCCATGCCAACTGCAATAAATACTATGATGTCTAGTGGGGTTCCCTGTACTGCCTTGGCGTACCTGTGCATATTCCTTCTGCTCTGGACTGGAATTGTCCACCCTTGCTGAGACAGGCAGCAGCGGACTGTGCTCATACAACTCCTTATGAGCGCTAGTGGGGGGAAAATGACTGAGAAAACTGGTCCGTAAAATAAATAAGTGATAATAGCTATGTTTAGTAAACTCTGCCCGCTGGAAGGCAAAGCTTCCTGATGTGGTACAGCCAGCCTTTGGACTATACAGAGGCACTGCTGCTTGTCTCCTTCCTCCTGCTGCTCTGCAGACAGCATCTCTGGGCAATCCTCAGGCAAAGAAAATCAGCCAGGCAGCTGAGCCTTTCAACCTTTTCAGGCTCCCCACTGACTCATGTCACCACTGATCTGGGGAACAAAAGCAGTTTGCTACATCTCCCTTCACCAATTGCCTTTTCTACCACATTGCGTCAGAGCCCTCTACATTGCTGCCTGGCAAATTTGGCTTTAAGCAGGTGACATATCTTTTGTCAACTCCATTTCTGCCATTGCACTTATACCCCATCTTCTCTGACACCTGCATCCTCTCAGATTGGCCAGTTCTTGTCACTTAAAGATTATAATCCCAGGTAGTGAGAAGGTGGGTGCTGTTACAGGGACAGGACAAGATTAACCCAGGGCAAGCATCAGCTTCTCAGTGATGTAGCTTTGTTTATCAAGAAGGCATATAAGAACAGATTAACATTCTGTTAAGCTGGAAGCTAGCGTGCTGGTGTTACACAACAGTAGAAGGAGAAAGGCTGTGTTTCTATTACTGACTTTTTATCATTAATAACTGCTTTCAGGGCAGTGGATATGTCCTTCGAAGTCATTTCAAGTATATTCAGTGTCAGTCCTGCTCCCCGTGACTCTACTCGCTTGGCATTGTCCATCTGGTCTCCAAATAATGGCATTAGTACCATTGGCACCGCATTGCATATGCCCTCGTAAACACCGTGTGAGCCTCCATGGGTAATAAAGGCACGAGTCTTAGGGTGAGCTGTGGAAGAAAGAAAGAAAGAATTGCTCAGCTGTTTGATTTATTGAGTCACAGTAACACATCCCTGGGGAAAAACTTGCACAAAAATGGTACTGGTAAGTATAAATCAAGAACTTTGGGCTGTGATGTGCATCATTACTTACAGACAGACTTAAGGCTGCAGAGAACAGGACATTACAGGGGATTGAATGAACCTTGGGTTGTAGAGCTCTGCCTTGGTTTGGGTAATCTGGAAAGCCTTTGATAATCCTCCAAAGCTTCTCAGATTTTAGGATGAAATCAGAGCCAAGTGATGTTAAAGAAGATGTCACCATTGCCTACTTTTTTCACGTCTTCCATTTGCTGGTTTTTGCAGATCTCACACAGCTGAGCCCTGTTGTCTAACCAACAAATGCACTCCTGGCAATAACACGTGCAATCTTACAGCTTGAAAAGCCAGACAACCTGTCTGGAAATTCTCACTCGGAGACCTTAAATCTTCTTTTCAATCCAGTAGACAAAAACATGACAAAAATCCATGGCTGGGTTTTGAGACTGGTTGGTCAGAGATGAAGACCCTGTTTTTGACACTAAGGGTAGTCAAGTGTTGGAACACCTTTCCAAACAGTGTTGTTTCATAATTTGGCAGCTTTGAAGTTGCATCAGATAAGTTTCTAAAAGACTAGCTCTGGTTCAAACAGCAAAGGCTGTAAGGAATTCCTGTGACCCACAGTGATACAGGAAGCCAGCATAGATGATGCTAAAGGGCTGTGCAACAGCAGGACCGGATTAAAATAAACATGCTGGTATCACTCAAGGTATCTCAGACCTACCTAGAAGATCATTCTGTGGCAGCCATTTGACGAGCTTTACGTTCTTCGGCAGGTTGGGGGGCACCGCTCCCGTGTATCGCCACAAAACCTTTCAAGAGAAGTAAAACAATGTCAGTTCTCAGCAGCTGGCCTCTTGCTGGTCCTCAGCGGGGCTGAAAAGCACAGCTGAAAGCATCCCTGGTGCACAAAACCTGTTTGGTCATGCAGAGCAGCTGGGGTGGTATAGTTTCTCCTGGCTTCAGGGAGCAGGAGAAACAAGGGAGGACCAAGCACACTGAAAGCCAAAGGTAATCATATACTGTATTAGAAAACAGTATTGAATTGCTGTGCTGGAAGGGGAAGAGGAAAACCATACCATTTGAGGGACTGATCCCAAGGCATCTGCTATTTCTGTAGCTTTCTTCATAGGAATCTCAGACACCATGGAGCCCAGCGAGAAGACAACGATGCCGTGTTCTCCAGAGGCATTCACAATAGCTTCAAATTCCTGCCAATGCAAAGTACATCCTTAGTCAAAATCCCTTCCACCTCAGACACTGTAATTTCTGTCATGTTCCCAAAAGACTCTCTGGAAAGGCAATAAAACGGACAGTCAACACAAGAAAATTATGATCAGGAAAACTACATGAAAATGAGTTCCAGAAAAAAAAAAGTGGGCATAGGTGGATGAACAAAGTTATGGAGGTGTGTGAGTGTGTGCAGAATTGAAGCCCGAATTGGGATTTGGTATGGACAAGAGAAAAAAGTTACATTAAAACAGTCATGTAGCAAAGCCTGCCTGCTCAAAGACACTGGCTTCTGTGCAATAGAAAAGATGCTCTATCAATTAAGGAGATCAATTCATCATCCTAGTTTTCCCGCCAACCAATCCCCAGGTGAATATATTGTGGTTTATTTTCACATTTATTGCAAGTCAGATGCTTTGGATTTAGAGTTGATGCTCTTCTTTTCAGACCATGCAGCTGCAAGAGACAATTAAGATTCTGAAAAGTGTTCTGACAGCATATAGCTCTATCTTCTAATACCTGGATTTACTGGGTCTGCTTTCAGTATGATAATATGGAAACACTGCCAGGTGGTTTGTTTTTGTTTGTTTGTTTTTTTTTTTTAATCTGTTTTGTTTGTTTGATTTAAATAAAAGAAGGTCTAGGAGATCTGTTAGGAGATCTGTCAGGAGATCTGTCACTGGAATCCAAGAACAAAAGGTTTCTGATGAAGCATAAGAACAGCCAAGGCCTGGAGCAAATATCCTATGCCATAGAAAAATATCTGGTAAAGCCAGGGAAGGAAAGACAAAACTGGAGGGAGTTGCTGCAGGCATCAGAGTTAAATGGGTGGAATAAAATTAACTAAATGTTCCTATAAGTCTGGCAACTGAAATGTTACCTCTGCGGTCTGAGGGGATAACCAAGACTGACCCTCTCAGTTTACGCTCCATTACATATTTTTGTTGCTGATCAGAGTGCTATGGCCCTTTGGGTGCAACTGGATCCCAAACAGAAGGAGCCATCGAGGGTTTGCTGATAGCTGCACCCTGAACAGCAGACACGCGGCTCTCCTGGGAGCAAACAAGGTGAAATGTAACTCTAATTTCAGGGCTTGGTTCTGTCTTACCAGATTTCTCTGAAGACACGCTCTCCATTAAGTCATCATAGACATCTGGTTGGGAACTCGGGGCTCACTTCTGTATGAACTCTCAGACATCTGGGAACTGCAAAATCCTCCCCAAACTACAAATGTGGTTTTAGTACAAAATTCTTTGGCCAGTGGTTGACTTGCTTCCTGCAGTTCCTGATGCAATGGAACAGATATGGCTATTTCAGGGTGTATTTAGCTCTACTGGTTTACTGTGGGATCAGTCACATCAGTTTTACTCTATTCTTTAAATGTTTTCATGTGCCAAGGTCTGACTTTCTTCTCAGAGGCACCACTACCATTATGAAACTTTTTGCAGCCCTGCTTTGGGAATAGGTGGGTTATTTTACTTAAGTCTTTTTAACCAGCGTCTGCTCATATCAGTGGGTACTGCACGCAACATTTATGAAATACTTGCAGTGGACGCTCACTGAAAAATAAGAGAAACCACTAAGAGCTGGGAGGATTTCTTAGTGGAAAGTGGCAGATATCGCACATTTGGGAAGTTCGGTATAGTTCAAGCAAAATATTGCAGTCCAGATCTGAAGCAGAGTATTTTATGCAAAAGCAGCAGATCTCTTGCTGCTTCCCTGGAGGTGGTAGGGATTTTGTTCAGGTCTACCACAGTCTCTGAAATTCCTGCAGAAACAGTGATTTGGATGATTTGGCCTGCTGCATTTACCCTAGCTAGCACCAAGTCTTGTAAACGGGTATACAAAACAAAATTACTGGCAATAGGCAGCCAGAAAACACTGGGGGAAAACCTGGAAAAGCCCAGCTTTTTATGCATGCTTGTTTGGGAATCTGGAGGTCTCCCACAAAATAACTTACTCCTCATTGCACAAGGGATGCAGAGGTGCAAAGCGCTTTCCTAGCCACTTCCTCCTCGCTCTTTCTCCTGTTATTATTTGTAGTGCCAGAAGCTCCATCTCATGGTGAGAGCAAACAGTGCAGTCATAGCTAAACTAGGGAAAAAAGGTAACTAACCTGCGATAATGCTTTTTCCTGAGTGCAGCTTATGCCTCCAATTAAGACCATATTAGGCATTAGGGGCCTGGGGTACTCAAACACAAAGTCGTATTTCACGAGCCAAACAGACGCGTGGCTGAACAGTTCAAGCACTGTTGCCTCTTGCTGCAGGAATTCTTTGATCAAACGATCGTATGGTGAATAAAGAAAACTGCAAGCCAGGGAACCGCTCAGGCTAGCTATGAGATTGCCCACACGCTGGATGAACGCCATGTGGTCCGTGTAGTGAGTGAAGAACCTAGGAACGTAAGAGGGAGGATTTGGGCAGAGGGTAGCATGGAAGTCTAGGCTGCACGGCAGCCCCCGTATAAAGTACACAGAAGGTAGGGAGAGGTGTTCAGCCACTATCTGTCCACATGGAAAGAAAGGATCCATAAAGACAGCATCAAATTTGCTTTCTTCAAGGTACTGGATCAGGTCTTTGTTAGACAGAAGACGTTTGCAGGAATCAAAGAACATGGTTGTAATATTTGCCAGTTTTGAGAATTTTTCCAAGAAGGGTTGCAGTGTGAAACTGCTATACCCCAGCTTTTTTAATTGTGCCTCCACATACTCCTTGGTGTAAGGCACAGAGTATGTTTTCATGGTATAATGCACCGATGAATCTATCCGCAAATTTATCTCTGGCGCAACCACCACGATTTCGTGTCCCCTCTGTCTGAGCCGCTCCACAACCGGGCGCATGCTGAGCCAGTGGCTGCCATCGATAGGAACAACCAAGAGCTTTCCACCTTCAGAACAGGTCCACAGGAGCAGGAAAAACACAACCCAAGAGGCAAGAGAATTAAATCCTGTATTTGATAAAGTCATTTTCTTTGTGTTGTCAGCAAAGTCCTAAACAGCTGCAAAACTGTTGCAGGGGATGAGGAATGAATCGCAGGGTACTTTGCACTTTAATCTTAACTAAGGTAAGTGTTTAATTTTTAACAGACTGTATGTTTGTGGGCAGAAATGAGGGTAATTTTTAACTGTGGGTAAAGGTTGGGTTTACCACCTGTGCATGGTGAGGCTTTAAGTAACTGGGTACTGCAAGGTAAAGTTGAATGTTTGAATTAACATTGGAGGATTCAAATACTCGAGGGAGAAGCGTCAAGCAATCGGCAGCATGTTGCACTGGAAGGCTGAGTGGAGTTATGAATGGAGGTAACATCTGACCAATCTGACTATCTTATTAACATCCAGTTAATGATGAACTCCCTGCCTTGAGTCTGCTCAGCTGATTGGATACAAAGCTCAGAACAAAAGTTGGATTACCTTGCGCTCTCAGAGTCTAAATAAGAAGCAATGATGGATAGGGATTTGATATACAGTGGGTTGATAAGGTTTATCTACATCTTTGTTTCTATATTGTAGCAGTTATCTAAGTGAAAGCCCTGAGTCTACAGTAGTAATTGTGACACAAGCTTGGCAATAACTTCTGCTGTTGCAACACCACTGTGGTCTGAAAAACAGAATAAATGACTGACATCTGCACTATCTGCACCGCCCACTAGGGAGATTTAAACAAGCTAGGGAGGGAGGATAGATAGTTACAAACCTGAAGGCTTCTTTTTCCAATCATCCTCTTATATGCTATCTTACATTGTTTCTTACACAAATTTGGAGGCAAAAGAGCTCCCTCTGCCACCTTTGATTGCATTTTGGGGCATTCATCTGCATTATCAATCTCTACTGCACACTCTAAGTGCCTGGGTATATACACAGAGTTAGTTCCACATTTCCATTTTTTGTTCAATCAAGTCTCCTGCAGTTAATCAGTGCTCCACAACTGTTAGGGTTATTAAATTGTATGACCTAGGATTCTTTCGTCATTTATCTAGATATAGCATATGTGCCATGATTGTCTGATATTACGGTGATATACTTACAACAAGCTAAGCTATACCTAGGCAGCTACATAGCTTAGACAACTTCACCTAAGCTCTCCTGGAGAGAAACCCTTCAGCTGCTTGCACTGCGACAAAGCTAAGGTCTTGGGATCATCTCTCAGAGCCTGAGATTCCCACTTCCAAACCATGCCATCCTGGTATTTGATCGCATATTGGCTCAAGCACAAATACTACTATAGGAAGCACTTAGAAAAGCAGATCTTAAATAATCACTAATAAATGCTATAATACCCTCAATGTAAACAATTACAAACCTCTGATAATGCCTTCTTCTGCTCACAGTTGATGCCTCCGATATAGACCATATTTGGCATTATTGGGCGTGGATACTCAAAAACAAAGTCGTATCTCATCAGCCAGATGCTTTGCTAAAGAGTTCCAGTACTGTTACTTCTCTGTGAAGAAACTCAGAAGCTAAGTTCTCATATTTTAAATAAAACAGATAGCAAAACAAATGCTCTGAAAACCCAACGAGGAGGTTCTTCGCACGCTCCATGAATGTCATGTGATCTGAACTGGACGTGAAAGTCCTGGGCACATAAGAGAAAGGACTGGGACACTGCGTGGCCTTGTAGTCTAAGGTACAGGGAAGACCACGCATGAAGTACATTGAAGGGAGAGAGAGATACTCAGCAACAATTGGTCCACAGGGCAACACAGGATCCATCATAATGGCATCAAATTTGCTGTCATGGAGGTACTTCATTAGTTCTTCATCATATAAGAGATGCCGACAAGTAGAAGAGAACATGCTGGTCAGTTCTGAGATATTGCTGAGTAAAATTGTAAATTTTTCTAGAAAGGGAGGGTTATCAAAACTTCTTTCACCGATGGAATGGTAGTATCTACCCACAAACTCCTGTGTGTACGGCACAGAGTATGTTTTGATGGTGAAAGATTGTGAGCTTTTCATGAGCAAAGTGGCTTCAGGAATCACCGCAACGATTTCGTGCCCCCTCTCCCAGAGCTTCTCTAGAACCACACGCATGCTCAGCCAGTGGCTTCCATCCTGAGGCACGACCAAGAGCTTCCCACCTTCTGTCAAACTCCAGAAAGGAAGAAAAAGAACAAGCCCAGCGTATATTTGGTACCTCCACATAACTGTTACAGAGCTGTTGGCAGGAAAAGAAATTAACTGTTCCTTCTTACTTCTTCCAAGCAGCATATGAAAGCAAAACATAGCTGTATCAAATTTATAACTTGATGGTCTTTAATCTTTACTTCTACAAAGTGCTCCCTAAGACAGGTTGTTGGAGTTCAAAGATCACGTTTTAAATGGTGATAAGAGTGCTATCAAGGGACCTAAAGCAAGAAGCATTTCCATGCATTTAAGTTACAGAACAATTAGCAGGGTCTTTGATTAGCAGAGATAGCAGTTGTTTGTAGAGGGATTTTTCTGGGTCACAATTGTTTGAAGTGAGTTGCTGTGCACTTGACTGTCCTCCAGATTCAAGTCAGGAATCAACTTTCATGGCCACTGAGCTTCTCCAGAGATCTTATAATACAAGAAGCATGTTGTACTATTGATATGAAAGACCTAAACCTCCAGCTTTCTCTCTTACACCTTTGCTCAGAAAGGTCCCTGGGGTTCACACATGAAGTTCTACACGATAAGCAGGAGCTGGCACGCCAAGCAGTGGTTTCACCAAAGTTTGGGTAACATATTAACCAAATGTCTTTTTATATAAACAATGATCCAGCAGAATATGCAGTTCTTGCTCAAGAGGGGCCATAAAAGTTTGTAGGTGAGTGGCTCAAGGCCAAACACCTTTTTGACAGCAATGATGCAGCAGAATATGTGGTTCTTGCTCAAGAGGGGCCACAAGAGTTCATAGGTGAGAGGCTATGGGTCAAACATTTTTTCAAGTTCTTAAGAATAGCTACTTTTCAAAACAAGTTACCAAGGCTTGGCTGTGGTATGAACCAATGGGAAGTCCACACTTGTGTCCTGTGCTTACCAGAAGAAGGGGAGAACAGAGTTTCTGAGCTGCTTCTGCCTGTGCTATGATAAGATTTTTGAGGCAGAAAAAATAACATGCGTGTTGGAAGTCCTGTTCTCTGTAATGCTCAACCATAGACTGTAGCTACTCAATGGGGAGTAACAATGACGATGGAGCCAGTTTATTTTCTGGGTAGCAGTAGACAGTATAATCAGGCCCACAAACAGCAGTTTGAGAGATTCGGACTGAACATTTGGAAAAAGCTTTTTACCTCTGAGGTTTTGAAAGTTTGCCTGTATAACAGGATGGCTGGCGTGATCTGATGTGGAAGACAGTCCCGCTCCAAGGACTTCTTTAGATACGCAAATCAAGTTGATTTGAATGGGATTTAAGTGCCTGATTATTCTTGAGAAAGTGGGTTGAAGCTGCTGCAATAGAAACCCAATGGCTAGACAGGTGAATGAAACAGGTGCCTAGAAATAAAGCAATATCCTTAGATAGGGAGAACATGAAAAGGCACATGAAAACTTTCAAGATAAACCTAGATGAGCAGATATCTGCAGTTTATGCTTAAACGAAGTGCCTAACCAAGCAGATCTCATCTGCCATTAAGGCACATTTCATGGAAAGGGAAAAGGTGGATGCCAAAAGTTTGCAAGTTTACAAAAGTGAAAAAAAGATACAGCAATGTTAGCTGCACAAGAGCAATTGCTGGCTGGAGAAGAGAGACTGTTTTAGACTCCCCAACTAAGCACATCTGATCAGAGAGAGCTCTGAACAGTTTCTTCATGCTGTGCAGCAGGCTGGAAGAGTTGTCTTGGAGCAGGTGGGAGTGATGGGAAATCTGGTTCATGAAATGTCTACCTTTGCCAAAGGTACCTGGGTGCCATAAGCACATTTCAAGGCTAATACTAAGTGTGTCCTAAAAAAGTTTCTTTTGATAAGAGGTTCTCTGTGTGGCATGTTAAAAAAAGTAAGCCATATGCAAGGAGGACTGCAACATCTAAGGAAACTGCATTGAAGAGGAATGCAGTCCCTTTCTGCAGCCTGTTTCAGCAAAACTATCTCTAGCTGGCACAGTGAGATGATATTAAAAGACCAAAACCTAAAGGAGGTGGACAGAGGTATTCTCATGCGCCAAAGAGTTAGCTGCAGTACCTATGTATGCACTTTCACATTTCAGCAATAAAGAGGAAAATATCTCACATAACAAGGCAATGCAGCATTACATATGGTCTAAGGTGGCAGTATACACTCAGGTAGTCAACCCGGAGTTACAGAGGTACTGTTACCCTATGCTAACATATAACAGGCTCTCACATCTCTTATTTGATGTATAGTCACTTCCATGTAGTCTTCAAGTTCTGCTAACGTTTCAGCCAAACGTGTATTACCTGTGTAACATTAATATAAAATGCAATGAAACAACATTAAAGAGGTAAAAAACCCCAAACCAAACCCTTAAGGCTAACGGCATGTTCATAAGAGTTTAAAAGTTCATAGAATCATAGAATTG
>VYXH01007351.1:18718-29409 GCA_013397275.1 Burhinus bistriatus | reverse complement strand
ACTGAGTTCCTCGGTGTCCTGTGACCGGTCGCCGCGCTTCGAAGGGCCTGTTTAGAACTGCCATGGGTGGTGCTGGCTCTGCCCCTGCCACGTCAGCAGCCCTCCCACAAGCTGCCGGTGCTGGCATGAGCTAGCCACTTCTCCGGGCTTTGAGAGCCCCAAAAAAGAGCTCCTTGCCGGCCCTTTTCGCCTCGATCCCCTTCCCCAGTGTGGACTTACCTGCACTGGAGCTGGTCTCCTCGGCGAGTCTTCCTTCAGCCAGGCTGAAGTCGGTCCCATGAGCTGCACACCTATTGGCACCTGGGCTGCACCTTCCAGTTTAGTTTCACGCCAAAGGAATCAAATCCATGTGTTCAGGGAGCCCTGCATAATGTGAATCAAATCATGACCATTAAGGAGGACTGGGAAATGCACTCCAGGGCTGCACTGCTGATCGAAACTCGCGTAACAAGGTAGATGCACTCAAAAGAGAGTAAATGGCTGTGTTTTCTGTGTCTGAAAGGTGTCATTTCTCTCCAGGGGGGTTTGCTGTGTTCTGCTCCGCAGGGAGCTGAGCTTCCAGGAGGAAGATGATGAAAATCCAGTGCCGGGTGAAGAACTGTGGCTCTGGTGCGTTGCTGTTGTTCCCCAGCTGAACTGAAGTGCCAGAAAATTGTGGAGGAGACGCGAAGAGAAGGCCAACCTCCTGATGTTTACAAACAAAGGTTACATCTTAAATTATATCAGTCTGAACATTTGCTTTACTTATTGAGTATTTATTAGTAACACGGTGGATGAACCCGCAGAAAGCCAATGGTGTAACTTCTGAACTTTGCTCTCTGTTTCTGGGGGAATAGCAGGAAAGGGACCATGTACTACTACGTGTTTACAGAACGCTGTTAACCTCTGCACCCTGATTGATCGTCTTATAATGTAGAATTATGTAGCATAGTTGTATTGATTTATCTCTTCAAAAGTTGTTTTGTTAGGTCTGATCACCATTTCCATTTCATTTTCCATTGAAACCAAAGCCCAGCTGATAGCAGTGTGAATACATGGCAGCTGTGGCCAAATCTTTCTTTGAATCTGAACTAACTATTCCAACACCCCTCAGCTCTGGCCCCGAGAAGGTCATACAGGCTCAGCCCTGGCAGAAATGAATGCTGTCTGAGGAACCAGCATCTATCAATCACCAGGAAAAGTGATCTATCTGAAGTGGAAGTTCCCTTTCACTTGAAGCAAAAGGTTTCACAGTCCAATGCAACACCTCACTAATGACTCTGACTAATACAGTGAAATGCTAATTACGACAATGCCTACGGGATGTACCCGTAATTAGATTGCAAAAAATAGATGTAGTCTCAAAAGATCTGCTCATACACGGCCTGGATGACAGAAAACCAACTACACACCCCCTACAAAACCAGTTATTTTCCCATTTGCCTGTATAGTATCTTCCTGGATGCCCGGTTCCTTTCTTTAGCCTTCCCCCTCTTTCTGCCCTTAAACTTTTTCTGTTGTTGGGCTTAAATGCTGAAGTTTATTTATTATTTATCTTACCATGGCACTTTGGGAGAGAAGCATGGCCTTTCATTTGAGAGTTTGAAAAACGATGTGCAGACATTTCAAGCCGAAATGGATCCTTTGTTTTTACTCCTTTTGGGGTGTTTTGGCCTTTCAGGCTTTGAGCAGAGCGTTGCCTGCAAGTGTCACCATAGTTGAGCAACTCTCCCTTCATGATGGCAGTATCACATCTGAGCCAGTTTTTTCCCTGTGCTTAATTTTTCAGGTAGCATGTTAACAAAACAGACAAAAAAAAAAATCTCATCTCGGTTTTGACAAAATGCTTACGGGATGACAAAATCCTGCAGATGTGCAAGACGATCCATCTTTTTCCCCACAAATTATCTCTCTTCTCAGACATGTGCCAGGCTATGACACAAATGGAAACATTTCTCTTCTGCAAAAGAGGTTTGATTTTTCCAAGCAGATCTGAATTTTACTAGGATCTTGTATAGGAGGCGTATAAGTTATTTAATACCTGTATAAAGGTAACTTACTTATCTCAAATTTTGCTTGTCAGCTTCCGGTCATTTTGAATTTTACTTACTGATTGTAGGATACTTGGGCTATAATGTGCAAGTTAAAAATAAAGCAAGACCAGAAAACTGGAAGGAAATTGAAAATGTGTATGGGGCGCAGGTGCCCAAGGGCTGGCAGTGGGGGGCTGCAGGGTCAGCCCCTGTGAGGAGTGGCCGGGGCTGCCCCATGCCAGACACAGCCAATTCCAGATGGTTGCAGTCAGTTCCAGCTGGCTCCAACCAACCCACCACTGGGTACAGCCCAGCCCCGCAGCCAAGGTAGTGGCGCCTTGGGGAAAACCTGTGTAAGAAAGGGCAAAACGCTGCCCGGCAACGAGGGGTGAGGAAAAAAAGTAAGAGAAACAGCCCTGCGAGCCCCAAGGGGAGAGCAGGAGGAGGGGAGGAGGTGCTCTGGAGAAGACCATGGTGGAGCAGGTATTTCCTTGCAGCCTGTGGAAAGGACCACAGTGGAGCAGATGTCCACCCTGCAGCCCCTGGAGGACCCCGTGCCATGGCAGGTGGTTGTTTCCCAAAGAAACTGCAGCCCACAGAGAGCCCACACTGGAGCAGGTCTGTCCTGAAGGACTGCAGCCCCTGGGAAGGACCCAGGCTGGAGCAGCGAGCAGTGTGAGGAGGAAGGAGCAGCAGAGAGGAGCTGTTACGGACCGACCACAGCCCCCATTCCCCATCCCCCTGTGCTGCCTGGGGGAGAGGCGGGAGAGGAGTTGGTGATGAAGGCGTGAGGTTGAGCCTGGGAAGAAGGAGGGACGGGTGTAATTTGTTTTATCTTTGTTTCTTACTATCAACTCTATTTTAATTGGTAATAAATTAAACTAATCTTCCCAAGTTGAGTCTGTTTTACCCGTGATGGTAACTGGTGCATGATTTCCCTGTCCTTATCTCAGCCCATAAGCTATTTCAACCAATTTCCTCCTCCTGTCCTGTTTGAGGAGGGGGAGTGAGAGAATGGCTGGGTGGGCATCTGGCAGGCCGCCAAGGTCAACCCACCACAACCAGCAAGCATCCCTGTCCCACTAGAAGGGTGCAATCAGAAAATTTTAGGAAGCTGAGAACTGAATCACATGCTATCATGAAATCTGATGACATCTGAGTTGAAGTTTGAGGTTGCCTTGAGCCAATGACTGGAAATACAAGCGCTCTGTATAATCCAAACTGGTAGCTGCAGATCACCTGATGTATTTTAAGGTGAAATAAAGAATATTTTAAAGTTTCCCAACTAAAATTCAGTTGAAAGGTTTGGGTTTTGTTATAATAAACATTTTGAAAAACCTTAGAAAGCTTAGGGGAGGAAAAGCTTGCAAAAGCTTTTGGTGGGATCAGTCAGTTTCCAGCTGAACTGAACTTTAGGCAGGCTATTTCCATTCTTCTGTGACAGAAGGGCTCAGTAGTGGATGATGAGCTGTTTGTGACTTTATGAAAAATTCAAGAGCAATCCCTGCGCCAGGACTGCATGGACATGACTGGCAGCTGGGCAGAGCTGGAGCAGAGGTTGCTCAGTAAATCCTCAGCAGTGTGAGGAAACAAGACAGCAAGCACCAGACCCCTAAAGGATCCAGCTGTACACGAAGCCCACCACTCTTTCTCAACCAATCATCTGGGAAGCCACTGGTTGCCTTCCAATTGTGAACTACACCTGGACTTTCTGCATCTCACCATCCCCAAGCAAGCAGTATATATCCTGTAATTGCTGCCCTTGTTCCAAGGCCTCAGAAGATTCAGACTCAGATTTTAATTACTGCACAAAATGTGTTTGCATTTTTTTGCTTACTTTATACTTGACAGTGTTGCAGCTACACTGGAAACCTAACTTTTGTATCGGTTGGATACTTCTGAATTCTCAATGCTGAGTCAGAAAAATTGCAGTTCTTATGTATGTCATCATCAGTTTTACCATTTTAGATGAAAGAAAGCAAAACCATCTGGATTTTGTGGCTTTCGTGAGTTACAAAATTATAATAAATCTGGAGTCATTTCATGCATATACTTTAAGAAAGTTATATAGGTTTCTGAGAGTTCTAGGTCATACAAGATGCAATTTTCTTTAGCTGTTTCCATCTTCATATTTCAGAAACTGATATTTGTGTATAATTCCACTTAGATTGGTATGCCTGTTTTCCAGTTATATATGAAATGTCAATCATCTCTGCTTTCAGTGGAGGTGAAGAGTTATGAAATTTTCTGTGGACTGACATATATGACATTGTACGAAGAATCTCTTTCTCGTCTTGTCTAAAAAAAGCCATTTATTCTGAAAACGTAGATATAGTACTTTTTGTGAACTGAGACATAACAACACAAGAATACTCTATATTCAGGGAGATAATTAAGTGCTCCTAGCCACATGCAAGTTACACATATTTTGCAGCTACTGCTTACAGATTAAGACACTATTCGTCTTAACAAATAAGACTGTAGTCCAAATGCAATAAAAAGCGTGAGAAGGTTATTGATATCTGAGGTTAAATTTTGACTGTAGCCAATTGCTCCGCAATAGAATCATAGAATGGTTTAGGTTGGAAGGGACCTCAAAGATCATGTAATTCCAACCCCCCCTGCCATAGGCAAGGACACCTCCCACTAGACCAGGCTGCTCAAAGCCTCATCCAACCTGGCCTTGAACACTTCCAGGGATGGGGCCTCAACAACTTCCCTGGGCAACCTGTGCCAGTGCTTCACCACCCTCATAGTGAAAAATTTCTTCCTAATATCTAATGTAAATCCACCCTTTTCCAGTTTGAAGCCGTTACCCCTCGTCCTATCACTACACACCCTTGTAAAAAGTCCCTCTCCAGATTTCTTGTAGGCCCCCTTCAGATACTAGAAGGCCACTCTAAGGTCTCCCTGGAGCCTTCTCTTCTCCGGGCTGAACAACCTCAACTATCTCAGCCTGTCCTCATAGTAGTGGCCTTTTCACATAGTTCTTAAATGAAATCCTGTTAAGCAGGCAAGAACTAGTAAAGAAAATAAAACCCCTCATATTTCTATTCTGAATCAGAGTATTACATCTCTGGACAAAAAGAGAGCAATGCAGACCTGTCCTGGTATCTGGAACACTGCTCTGGGGTGAGGTCCTCCATGCACTCTCCCACACAGTGTAGCTGTGCAGCCTTCCTACAAATTGCTCTAGGATGGGACCTTTTTGCTCTCTTTTTGCTATCTTTCTCGGTGTTTAACTTTGCATAGAACAATTAAATACCTGCCGGGCCAAGGAGAACGTTGTCTTTGTGGAAAAGATGAGTTACACACTGCCAGCCAGGGCAGGGCACTGGATACTGGTCTTCCAGCTCTCTTGTGCGGACTATAAAGTTTATGGTGTTCCCCCGGGTTTTGAACAACAGAGAATGCACAACACCCTCCTTTTACAGCCGTCTGAAATAAAAGGTTGTTCTACACTTTTTTGCTTGTTATAGAAAGGGCGTAGCACTTAAAATGAAGGGTAAAATGTTTCAGGTCAATGAAACCCTAAACCCCTGCAGTCCAGCGTTAGGTGGCGAAATGCTAAGGATGGTGCTACTTAAGAGACTTCTGTGTTTCCTACTAGGTAGATGAAGTGACTCCCAGTTAGAGTGCAGGCTTTTGAGCATCCTGATCTTAGATACCCGTATCTCTTTAAGGAAACAAAACACACCATGTGAAAGTGAGGATCTTACAAATTTTTCTAGCCAAGAATTAGGTATGTTAGTTACCTAACTAACATCAGCAAGTAATGTTCAATGGATGGATGTCCTTAAACTGATAGCCCATGTTGATGCATTGTTATGTTAGACACCGAGTCCTCACCTCTAGCATATCTGAGTCTTCAAGATAAGACTGAATCTTTTGCAGTCTGTGTGCCTTTCAGTCTCCATAACTGCTGTTGTATGAAAAATAGCACCAAATATTTCAGATTTATAGAGAATAATATTAGTACTTTAAGGAAGGAGAACCTTCACAATAAAAATGTCGCTATTAGCATTTTAAAAGAAAAAAATTTTACACTTGAGCGAACTGAGTAGCCAGTTATAATGGCTTTATTAAAACTCACAGCATGCTGAACTCACAGCTTAAGAAATTAGATCTATGCTACAGTTTACAGACATTAGATATTTTTTATGAATATAAAGAATATTTTGTCTCCACACTAAATGATTAAAAAGAAAACAAGGCAGCTAGTGTAATGAAACTGCTAAAACAACTGTTAAAACACTTCAAGGAACAAATGTAGCCACTCTTTCACTGCTTTGTTCTTCTAGTGATGGCAAATGGTAAATTTCAAAGATCCTTAAAGAAAAGGAATATTTTATTTTTTTTACCTTAACTTACATGCAAATCCATGATCTTACACAGTGATGCAGACTTCAGTCCGAGATCTAACATTGAATGTCTTGTTTAGGACAAGAAGATTGAATCTAGTCTCTCAAAACATGTCAGTTAAACAGCACACATATTTCCACGTGCCTCCAATACTTTCTTACATCCTTTTGTCTTTAAAAGTATAGCCAGACCTTATGCATTTCCTGCCCAAGAATATCCTATATGAACATTTAAAAGTGCTGCATCTTGCTTTTCATTCCATATACTATGACAATAAATGTAATAACCTTTTCTGGATGCAATGGGAAGGTGCATGTCTGTGCAGTGGTGAGAACTTTTTAACAGCATTGCTGAGCTCTCATTTGTGACTAGTTTTACACAATTCTCATTTCTCTAAGATGTATGTACATAGCATAGCAGTAGAATAAATCTAATGTAGGCAAGCAAGAAAGTACAATATGTTTCTTCTAACTATACTATTAATCATTACACAGTCTCTGTTTCATTGACAACTGCAGCATAAAGTTCATTTCTCGAAGAAACTCTTTCGTATACCAGGTCATTATCACCAGCTAACATGTTCTTACAGATTTTTCTTTGATAAATCTGGTATACTTACTGGCTACATATTTTAAAACAGGGCCAAGGACCATTCATTGGCCATGTGAGGTCAAACAACACAGCATGCTTCGTCTCCAGGTGACTCTCTCTCCCTTCTCCAAAGTGGCTTTGTCTACACTACCTTAAGAGGGCTGTCCCCTTGCACGTCTGTCTCTCAGTGCCCAGGCACTACCCGGTAGGGAGCTAGTTGGCAGAGGTCAAAAATGTGCAAAGAGCAGGTAACAAACAGTACAGATCACTTGAGGCCAATGTTTAAGCCTGTACTCCAGCATTGTTTCATTAACTAGTGTAGATGTGGCTGTAGTGACTTCTGGGAGGAAAGTCCCTCCCATGCTTCATCTCGAATATTTAGCATATATCTATGCAATGCTTTTTTCCCCCAATTTTTTAATGAGAACTTGGATCAGACTAGGATGAAATGGTGTATTTCCATGTTTCTTTCGGTACTTTAGTCATCCTAAAGCACACTTGCCTGTCTAATATTGGTCTCATGATGGTGCTGCAAGGTATTCTGGGTTGTATGGTAAGGAGTTTGGGTTGAACACACACGTCCCACTTCATCTGCAGTCCATTCATACTCTAAAAATGCCACTAACAAGAAATCATGTAGGAGCTTGAACTTCACTATCATGCTCTGCATATTGCCCAAAGCTTGAGCACGGGCCCAAAGGTGTTTTCTAAGAGTTGGATGTTAGCCAAGTAGGGGCTCAAATGCTGCCTTCATCTCAGGGTTTATGTATGTCCTTACAAAGACATGTGAGGACACGAGGAAGAAGTCATTTGAACGTGCTCAGAGATTGTGACAATTGGTGTGCAGGTACTTCAGTAGTAGCTAAGAGCTAACTGCTTTTTACTCTCTCCGCAGTTACACACGGTTGCGTCAAGGTCTGAGTAAACCCAGACTGGCATTTCCGCAGCGTGCGGCATTTGGGTTATCATTGGGCTGCTGCAACCACCTCTAAAAGGTCTTTGCAATCAACTGTTAATTAGATAAGCTGTTAGGGGCAGGAGTAGCATAAGCCGTTCCCTTATTTCTGTACTAACTGATCCCAAGCATATTGAAGTCACTGAAGGTCTTTTTATTGATATTCAGTGAACTTTGGATCAGACCTCGGGTATAGCTCAGTTATGGCAGACAGTAATGATATTATACTCTTGTGATGTTGTAATATTATGCATTAAGTATTGTAGACATGGTGTATTAGTAATGGATACTGTTCTGCACTTTCCTTTCAACCAAAGTACATATATAGCAAACACTGCATGTGGTTTGCCCTGTTTTTTTCTCATTTCCATAATATTCCCATGTCATCATAGTAAAATTTTGCAATTCCCTTTCAAAGTCTGCTGGACTTTCTGACTCCATGATATTTTTCAGTAACAAAGTGTTTGTGTTGGCTGCAGTATATCTTTTGTCAATTTTAAATATTCTGCTTTCACATTTTTTCTGCTTTGTTACTTTCTTAATGTTCACAAAGTCTGCTTCCTTTACAATATTCGATACATAGATCTTGCACAATATTCCTCTTTTAAAATTCTTATTATATACAGATTTCTAGATTTCTCTCCTCTCCCACACATAGTCTCTTAATTTTCATCACTGCTGTCAAGCTTGTCATGAAAAATAATGAAATCTGAACCAAGGATTCAGGTTGCAGATATTCTGTAGCAATAGAGCAAGTCACACTTTACATACATTTTCTTAGGTAGAGTCATGCCTACTGCTTATCCTATAAAGGGATTTTGATCTGCTTAACCACTATGAGGCATGACAATATGTATTGTACTGCATGGTTATGGCAGAGCACTGCTATATGCCCCTACCATAGTAAGGCAGATCACAGATTACTGTTGAAAAGATAGGTATGCTATGTACCCTAAAATCCTCATACTTACTCAGATTGCTCACCAGCCCCACTAAAGGATGTGCAGGAGATGCTTTTCTTCCACTATCTCAACTAGGAAGACCTAAAATTCTCTTTCCTATGCTGCTGCTCTCAGCAGAAGAGGGAAAAAAATAGCAGATTGCCCCTTCACGTTGCCACTGCAGGTGCTTCTAGAGGGAGAAGGCTGTGCAATGCAATGCAGGAGACACTGGGTAGGAAATAAGGCAGACAATGCTGTGCTGTGGATGATGCCGGATGACTTCATCTTTGGCTTAAACCTCTAACATCATCTGTTCTTCTTTGAACACATTGCAGCTGACTCCATGGGGAGTCCACTCCTGCACTGAACTCCGTCACTCTCTGCTCAACCCCACAGCATGTGGCATCCTTGAAGAAAAGAGGGCTAGAATGGGCTAAAATGAGCTTCCAGAAGCTCAAGTGCATCTATATTCCAACTTCTGGTAAAGGAAAATATAATGTATCACTGCCCATGCAACGCAACCATCTCCTGACCCTGTGAGGATGCTAGGACAAGTCAAAATTAGGGACTTGTTCTTTTTGCTCACCTGTTAAGTAGAGCATGGGGAAAGCAGCACGTTAGGTCTAAGCTCTCATTCAGTGAAGGCACAGTTCAGGGGCTGGCCACAAGTCACAGGCTTCTGCTCGGTGTTCCTTGATGATGCTCAGGCACTGAGTCTGCTCCAGGTAAAGGAAATTATATTTCTCAAAGTTACGCCTGTTAATCCCGTCTTAGAAAAAGTCATTAAAACCTCACCTTCATTAACCTTTTAATGAACTCCTCTGGACTTTTTCAAATAGAACACGTACCCCCTTCAGGTCAGGGTCAGTCAGTAAAACTCAAGTTTTCTTTTACCCTAAAAATGTTATGCTCCACTTTGCTTTTCTTACTCTCTTTATTCTGATATGTTCCGATTTAATTTTTTATGTGTAGTTTTAAAGACCAGAAATAACAGCTGTATAATTCAGATACTTTCAAATTACATTTGTCCTTTGGGGTCCCCCTATAATTTTAGTAACTTTGGGGGTTAAAACTCTACTCCTCAAATTTCATTGTAAGTATTACATTGCAGAAAATATTAGAGAACAGTAGACTTATCTCTGTAAAATGACTTAATTCAAGTTACTTTTCAAGTTATTTTTCCGTTCACAGTGTTTTCACAGAGCTGTGTTTGGAGGGCACAATTAGATAAACACGTTTCTTCTGCTGTGCTACAAAAACTTGGGATTATTCAATTTTTGCTCAGCTGAAATGCAAAAGCCTTTTCAGTGACTACCCAGGAATTAGATGGCACTTTCTTCTTACCCTCCCTGCTTCTGCCATTCCTTTCTTCAGACAATTGATAGAACAGATGAGGTAAAATCAGCTGTTCTTCAGCAACACTATTTTTCTTGCATAGAAGCAGAGAACATGAATAACTTTTAAGTATTCTTATTTTTCTCTCGGTAATCTTGGGGCCATGTATTTAAGCCAAACACATACCCACGATAAGAGCAGCCCGTTGGCAGATGCTGACAGGCGGCACATTAACTTACTGTAAGAGACGACTCATAAACTCCCCGAAACAAAGATTGAGAGAAGCAGCCTGAGGAGAGATGAGGGGGCGAAGGTCCTCCGAGTGTCTCAGACACCCACAAGTACCTTGAGATGAAGCTGTAGCCACGGGGGTTGGACAAGGCGGAGCCTGGATGATGGAGGCCTCGCGCTCCAAGAACCGGTAGGGCTTATCTCTTGTGTGACTCAGATGGGGAGAAACTTGGCTGAACAACACAGGAGGGAGGAAGCCTTTTG
>VYXH01007351.1:0-18342 GCA_013397275.1 Burhinus bistriatus | reverse complement strand
GCCATAATTTGTTGTATACCTAACCAATTATTGTGGACCTAGTTAAGACATATATTAATCGCTGTGGGAATCTAATAAATGTTTGTATATGGACCTTGAGAGTCGTCTCGCCTTAGATCACACTGCTGGGGATTTGCAAATCTGAGTGACAGTCCCCCTCTCCCCTCTTCTAGGCGGGTCTGAGCACGGCGTGACACTTACGCAGGGATGATTATGTTTAACTAATATAAATGGGTAAGGAATAATTAATACAAAGGTCGATGTAGCACGTGTGAGCTTTTAGCAATGCCAATCTTTAGTCTGTCAGAAAAAAAAAAAAGTAAACCCCCCCCCAACTGTAGTGCTGTCTGCTGCCCTGAGGAAGCCATAAAANCGTAATAGTGGGGCGGGTTGTACTTGTATGGCGAGCATAAAAGGGGAAGATAGGTGACCCCGAGGGGAACGACACCNGTAGTGCTGTCTGCTGCCCTGAGGAAGCCATAAAAAAGAAAATAAAATAAATAAATAAAAAAATTACTCCGGGAGGGAAAACAAGAAGACTGGGCCTCAGAAGAGCTCATGGAAAGAAATCAAACCACTTCACCCAGAGGTGGAAATATCATGCTCTGCAGTATAGTTCTTCCACGGAGACAGAGATGATAAGAGATTTGTTGCAAATGACCCCTGGTCAAGTGTCCAAGTGCGCTGGGGAAACTTTCTGCTTATCCACGGCCATCAGTCAATCTGTCTTAAGCTGACAGGTTTATTGACCTCATAACTAGAGAAAATAAAAGTGCTCATGTAAAGAGATAGTGAATATTTCCGCTTAAGATTTATGAGCTTTTTCATGAAAAGGAGAAAAAATGCTGTATTCTCATCTGAAAAGTCACTTGTCAATTCTCTGAAGTATAATGGGCTTGTTCATTTGGATATTGTGAATTATTTAACTGCTGGTTTGTTCTATATGGGTCTATTTTTTTTAAATACAAATATATACGTAAATATACGTGTGTTATTTATATGGGCAGCATTCCAGGTGAAGTTAAAGATGTTTTCTACAGAACAAATGAGGGAACAAAGATCCATTTGATATATTCTGAGATTTCTTTGAAATAAAAACAAAGGAGATTCTGCCACTGAATATTCCAACTGGTCAGGTTAAAGGGCTTATTTATGAAGCAACTTTCCAAACATCTTATAAATTACATGTGCTAAGAGGTTTTTTATTATTACTATAACTAACATTTTTCAACAGCTCAGTTTTTTAACACATACCACAACTGTGATACGACTTACTAGTAATAACTGTTGTTATTAGTGTAATGTGATCGCTTTTCTAAGCAAAGTTTGTGAAGCCATGGTTGCATGTGACATTGTCGCTTCTAAACTTTTTGTAATATTAATTACACTTATATACTTTAATTAAGCTTATATACTTTCAATGGATATTTATGAACTGAATGCCCAACCTTATCCTAAATCATCAGTGGTTTGGTGGATAAACATGACCAACATACCAAAGTTCTCAAACAAAGTGATGCTGATTTGACTATGATTTGTGAATTTATGCTTCAATTTATCCTACTTGGTTCAGCAATCACTGATATAGGCCGAGACCAAAATCAATCCAGTCCTTGCAAGAAAATTAACTTGTAGTCTAGGGACATAAAGGATTATATTAAATAGCCCTTAGAGAAATAAATAGGAGATGTTAAAGAAAACCTGTGACTGTTAAGCTGTACTACAGCAAATGATGAAAAATAAGTTTTAACACCAAAAATATTCAGTGGTATACTCACACAGAAAAAGAGGCAAAGAGAGTGTTTATTTGATTTAAATCCATTTTTACTTAGATATTTCCAATACCTGGCCAAATGAGTAGTCTAGCTAAGATGCCAGACACTAAAAAAAAAAAAAACCAAACAGGGTACAAAGGAGTAACCTTGCACACCTTTCTTAGCCCAAATAAATATTCGACGCACTCGGACACATCTGTTTAGATTGTATCTGGACAATAATCTGAAATGTACCATTTAGTTTCTATTTCATTTGGTCACACACTTCATGTGTGAAAGAATAATCATTTTGACTGTTACTAAACAGGAATAGTCTAATAATGCTTTGCTTCCTTCTCAAGTATTTCACAAAAAGCTTTACTTTTCTTGGTGTGGAATTACAAATATTGAATTTATGGTTGAAGCCATGCTATTTAATGAGTTTATGTGACCCATTACTACTTATTCAAGTCCTCGAAAATGTAGTGTTCTAGAACAAAGTGATCCACATTGCGATGAAAAAAAATGCCTATCACAGAAATATATTATTACTGAGCAGAATCTGCTATCAGGATGCTACAGTGCATTTATAAATAATACATTAAATTGCCTCATTTGAACTATTTCCAGATGTCTCATGGTGTCAGAGTCCAACAGCCTCTCATCAAGTTCTTTTAGATATTCTACAAAAGGCGAGTTTAATGCTTTAACACCAAGTTTACTTATTTGATACATTTGGCGTAACATGCCATTTTGATTTAGAAGCGTGAGACAGCAATATGCTGAAATCACAACACAAGCATAATATAGCAATGGCAACATACAGCTAAACCACAGGACAAACGGCAGGCCCGTTGCTGGTCCCCGTGTGCTTACCGTCACGAAGCACAAGTGCTCTTTTGAAGCGTTCAGTGGCTTTTGCCATGAGACCTCTTGACCTTTCCTTATAGGTCATGGTAGACTAGGACTCAGGAAGCTGCATACTGCTCTTGCTCTGCAGGGTTAAACTGGTACGTTGAGACTTAAAAGCATGCATTTTGGTTTTTTCTAATTTTTTTATATTTGACTTTTCAATCCAATGGTCCTTTCACATAGTTATCTCAATATAATTCAAAATTTACATTGCAGTAGTACTCAGAGGAATCAAGTACCTTCGTAATTTCATTGTACTAGGCACTGTCTGAAAGCTTATGAATATACATTTCAGGTCTGTAATTTTAGAGAAGGAGTGACTAGGATATAGATTACATGTAGACCATATTATGCTAAATTATGCTATTCCGAGGCACTTTCTTATTTTCTCTTTTGCAGAACATTATTCCTCAGCACAGACTTTCAATCCAGTATATTTGCAGAAGCTCTATTTTTCTAGTTTGCTGGGCTATCAGGATTTATTATTTCTGGAAAATAACCCATGCTTTTCAAAGGAAACGTTAAAAACTAGGAGACCTTTTTCTTTTTTAAGGACCTAGCATTTTTAAGAAATTCATACTGCAAACTCTGTCCTTCAGAAAGATATATTCCTTAATATTCTTCTTGATTTGGGTCAATTTTCCTCATACTGTAATGGCTAGTCAGGACTCCACGACTTCAAGAACAAATTCTTAGATCAAAGTTCAGTGACTCCAATCAATACTAACTCCACTTCAACATCACCCACCACCCAGTTAAGACAAATGATGCCACCGCCTGTGACCTCCTCAATCTGTGGTAGTCTCTAATCTAGACTAATTTTCACTTAAACAGAACAGAAAATAAACCTAACAAGCAAAGTTCCTGCTGCCGCATTTGTCCAAGGGAATAGTAGTTAAACCTAGGAACTCAAGTTCCTCTGCCATGCACAGTCCTCTCTGGTGCACCTTTTCATTTGTGCAGCTCAATGATGACTGCTTTCAGCACCTTATCGTCTTCTGGTTTGCAGTACACCATTCTCACCCACAGCTTTCCTTCCTTGGCTCCTATTTCAATTAAGATCTCACGTATTTTTCTTCTCTAACAATAGCTTTGTCTTCTCCCAAGTTCCCCATCTTTATCTGACAAACTTTTAAATTCAACATGAACAAAAGCTGAACTCAGCATCTTTCCCCTAAAACTCTTCTCCCCACTTCCTGCTCTCTGTATCTAATGACAAGGTCACATTTTTGCTTTGAACACCATATTGATGAAACTCAATCAGGGTCAAAACCAGCATATCGAGACACTATTGAATTGTATAGGAATTACCACCTCCAAACGAGACATACTATGGAAACACAGTAGTAGGTATAGGTTGAGGGCAAAGATTTAGGAGTTAAACTTCTGCCCATTTCACTGAGTCACAGAGCCCAGGAGGGGCTGAGAAGGGAGAACTGGGAAGCTGCCCCACAGCTACAGCTCTCGTGGGCTGCCTTTGAGACACAGGGGATGTAGTCAGACCTGGTTTACAAAATCCTGGCCTCTGGGAGGTGACAGGTGACCTCATGATACCTGCCAGCCCACTTCTGGTTTACTGGATTGCTACCTGATAACAGAATAATTTGCGTTGGAAGGGAACTCAGGAGGTCATCTAGTCCAAACTCCTGCTACCAGCTGAATCAACTATGAAGTATGGCTGGCAGCGATGCACTTTGCATCGCTCTCATTCGCCCATCTGGAAGGTGGGGGGCACTCTGGTCTTTTTGCCAGACCTCAGAAACTGCCCCTGCTCCACCAATCCCCTCCTGTTGCCCCATGACCTTGCAACGATGCTTGAGAGTGTCCCTGCAGTGCTGGGGGCCAGCCTCAACAGCAGTCTTGGAGGTCTCCCTGCTGTCTTGTGCACTGGTGTTGTCCAAGTTGCTAAAGGTGACCTGAACTCCAGCTTCTTCACTTGGGCAGATCATCAGGCATCACAGTAGATCAGCATCCTAGGTGACCAGACAAGTCAAGTATTATGAGGTCAGACCAGGCTGCTCAGGGTTTTATCCACTTGGGTTTCAAAAGCTTGCAAGGATGAAGACTCTCACAGCAACATGTCTCAATGCACAAACTCTCTTTATAGGGAAAATAGTTCTCCTTACATCAATTCTGAACCTCTCCGGTTTCAATTTATGCCTGTTGTCTCCCATTATCCTGCCATGCACCACTGAGCCCAGCTGAACTCCATCTTCTTCATGACCTCCTTGTAGCTATGGAAACAGTGCCCCCAAAGCCCTCTCCTCCTCAGGCAGAACAAGGCCTATTCACCCTTTCCACTCACAGGGCACATGTTCCAGCTTCTGGCCACCCTGGTGGCCCTCAACTGGACCTCCTTCAGTTTATCCATGCCTTTCTTGTAATAAGAGGCTCAAGACTGGACGCAATACTCTGGAGACGGTCTAACAAGCACCAAGTCAAGACAGATAATCAATTCCCTTCATCTAATGCCTATACTGCTGCCAATACAGCTAGTGATGCTGTGGGCCGCCTTTGCTGCCAGGCCACACTGCTGCCTCATGTCCAGCCTGTTGTCCACCAGGACTCAAGGTCCTTCTCTGCAGAGCTGCTCCCCCACCATTCAGACCCCAGCCAGCACTCTCACAAAGGCTTCTTTCCTTACCAGATGCAGCACTTGGCACTTGCCTTTGCGGAATTTCACAACGTCCCTGCTGGTCCACCTCTCCAGTCTGTCTGGGTTGCTCTGGATAACAGCCCTGCCTGCGAGTGCATTGATCGGTCCCCTCTGTTTGGTGTCATCTCCAAACTAGAGGATCAAGCACTCCGTTGCCTTCTCCAGATGTTCAACGGCACGCTGACACCTGGGGTACTGGGCTCCAGGGGCAGGACAATCCCTTCACCGCTCTCCTTGGAGCCCCATCCACTGGGCTGGTGTCTTTCTCGTGGTGGGGAGCCCCAAGCATGGAGCCAGCTTCTCAGTTGTGGTGTCACAAATGGCTGAGGAGAGGGAAGAAGTCACTTCTCTTGCCTCACTGGCTCCCACCTTGCTCACAGAGCAGAGTCTGCTAGCTGCTGCCTTTACCACAAGGCACCTGGGGGCACTGGCTGAGCCTGGGGTGACCAGGCACTGGGCTGCTTGGCTGCTGCCGCGCTGTGGGCACCAGACTCCCCTTCAGTGCAACATCTTGTGTTGTCAGCTAGATACAACTGTTAAAAATCTCTGAGAATTGAAAGAATCCTGGTAAACATAAGTAATGTAAAATATAGGGTAAAACCCACGCTAGATAAATAAGACAGACATCAATTATTTCAACCATGAGGCTTTAGGAGAGCACATAGTCCCCACTTATTAGTCTGAGGGCTCACGTATGCCCTGCTAGGCTGAGGGAAAAACCCAACACACCAGACTGTATCAGTTTTGTACAGAGACGCTAATTCATGTCTGGTTTTCCAGGAAATTTCACTCTTTCTTTCCACACAAGCACCTAACCATGTTAGTCTTAGGCTGTTGTCTCCTCTGTCTCCCCAGTACTGGTGGGGTTTACTAATTCAGTAAACTCTGAACCTGGATATGGAAAAAAAAAAAATGCAGGAACAAAAATAACCAGTCTGACTCAGAAAAGAGCAAGCACTTGAACTTTTTTCCATCAGGTCAGAAATTCCATGCAACACCTATAAAATCTTCCTTATCAAATTTCTCTGAATCTTATACACTTCCATGAAAAATTTTGGCTTTGATAAATAGAAATGTCTAATGAAAATAACCTGTTGCTGTAAATGCAGCCCGGCCTTTCTTCCCTGATTACTGATCAGATTCCAAGGCTTGCAAAGTTTTCATTTTAATGTTCAATTAAATTAATGGGTCAGTCCCCAGCTCTTTTAAAGACTGAACCCCAGTCAGGAAATAGCTGGACTCCTACGACACTAAGCAGGTCACACAGCCAAGAACAAAGTTGTATGACATCCAGAAATAAGGCAGTAGCTCTTCCATAAATCCACTAAAGACATAGCTAATACTATTGACTTTACATTGAAGATGACTCCTATGCTCAGTAGCAGTACAGCACTCTTAAACGACAAAAAACCCCTACTTCTGGCTTGTATCTTTGTAGAGCCAGTGCTGCAGATGCCGTCACTGGGTTGATCATGGAAAAAAGGGGAGCTCCCAAAAGGAGTTTTTTTAGGGTCTCCTATAGGAGTTTACACATATCCCTCAACTGTGTATTCTGGTTCAATTCACAATACAGTAGGTGTGGTGCAAACACACAGCAGCATGCAATACCTGCCTCAAAAAGTTTACACTCTAGTCTTCAGAAATTTAAATAACCCTTTATAAATTCAAACGAAGTTTGAGACAGCTAGACTGTTGTGAGAATAATGTAGGACATCACTCCTTTTTGATAACAGAGATAGAAACATATAACATATTTGCCCTTAAAGTAGTCTCCACGAGTGTGATTTAGTGGTTCCTACACTGATCGCAGGATGTGAAGAGGATCCTGCCTACAGCCCTCCTCTCTGACCTGGGAGAATCCTCCTTGACATGTTTAGTTAAAGGAAATCAAAGTGCAGGTATTTTCTTCAAACTAATATTATTTAAAAACTAAATGGAGAAGTTAGTGCTGTTTTCTACCTCTAATTAACAATGTATAATGCAACGTTAACTACAATCTAATTACATTATGAAGGCAGAAGGTATTTTCTGAAAACTTTCTCTTGCTCTTAGGGAATTAATCCCATTAGTATTAATAGTTTATCTGCTTAATTTCTTCACATATTATTATGAGAACTGAGCTCCAAGTTTAACTATTCTAAAAAAAAAGTAATGCTTGTAAATGAAACGTTCTACTAAATCTTACAGACATTAAAATGGAAAGAGATGTATGGAATTTCAATGTGATTTTGGCTAATCATGTTAGGGAAACTGGACTTTCAGTCACCTTAAGAAATGCTGCATTAATGTAGATGATCACATTTCTCAAATTCAAAATAGCTACTATGCTACTCTCAGGAAAGATTTTGACATTGACAGAGGACACCTCTTTCCTGCCCAGAAAGGAAGGTGTGAAAGCATTCCTATTTACAGTTCTCAAGAGAACAAGCTGATTCTTCTCCCCCAGGCTGCAACAGGAAAGACTCCTTTTCTCCTTAGCTCCTTGGTTGTTTAGGTTTAGATGGCCATATGCACAGCATTCTCTTGAAGGGGGGGCTTCAGAGAAGTGGCTTTTGGTTTTGGTAACTCCTTGACATGAATGATGCAATTCACATCTCAAAGCAGCTCTTTCAGGCTATCTGTGAGCTCAGGTAGATAAATTTATTTGGTCATGGTTCCAATTAGCCTGTGGGCTAGAGATCCACCTGCACAGAAAAAAAATGAGGAAAACCATCCACCCCCGAAATCATGAATTTCTGATGCAACTATCTAACTTTCAATAATAATGCAAAATGTAAGAAACAACATATCCTAAAACTCATTTTGAGCTAACCTGCAGAGGAAACTCAGACATCCAGAGAGTCCACAAGAAAATCCATTACGCCCCCTCAGAGGAGAAATTTTAGATTAACCACCAGAGGCAAAAGACCAGCAACACGTTGATGAGAGTTGCAAATGCAACTCCAGTGAAAATTTAAATTTTCTTTAAATGTACAATGTGCAACTGGCTGTTTCGAATGTGAGCATATGTGCACTCCAAGTGCAAAGTTCAAACACAAAGGCTGAGTTGTAGAAGCAGAGGCATAAAGAAACAAATACTGGAACTCTCTCAGACAAAGACTGCGAAGTAAGCCTACCTCAGATTCCCGAGTTGAGATCAGCTAATGTTAAGAGGAAACCGGCTGACCAGTGGGACACACTCTTGCTTTGACTACTGGAACAAGAAGATCCTAATGCATTTTTATGAAGAGATTGACGCAAATGAGCGGCTCCTACCAGACTTTCTTGAAAGCAAGTCCTACGAAAGAAGCTGAAAGAGCTCCATTCTTTCTTTGTGTATGCAAAGGGAAAAGTACTATTACAGAGACATTTATCCAGATAAACAAACTTCCCCTCAATTTCTCTAGACACACTTGAAGAGCAATTGCAACAAATATGAATTTGTATTTGATGGAACAGTAGGCTCGAATAGAGGTTCAGAAATGAGGACAGGTCTTCTTTCTTGCAGTCAGGATTCCGTCCAAATTTCTGATTCCACTTCTGAGGATCTTCTGTGATAAACAACGCTGGAAACTGAAGCAAGAGATCTGAGTAAACCCTGATGATGTCCTGCCTACTGAGCATCTCAGTAAAACTGACTGATTATGGATTAGGTGGGAAGTCTCCTCCACAGGAGAGGGGAGAGGCCTGTGAAGAGGCACGTAGGCAGCTATGACTTTCTATGTCTTGGAGGAGTCTCAGTCTCCTTGTAAGGCAGGAAGTTCTTACAAACGTCACCTAAAATAGTGGCATCCACTTTCTCCACATTTATGGGTGCAGAAATAATCTTATTTATTTTTAAACAGAATACTTAAACTTACTGAGCCCTGATGAATGCATAGCTGTGACACACAGACAGACTACGGTAACAGTGGGATTTCAAGCATTGTTGGATAAACAGCTCATTCGGAGTAGTCTGCTTGGTACCTGCTTTCTGAGAGTACTTCTGAATACTGCTAGCTTATGGATACCTCGGGTAGACCCTCAGGAGAATTGACCTTTCACCCTATAATTTCTTTGAGACCTCTGGGGAGACCCCAGAAGGCAATTTGCAATTTTCCTGCTGCCAAGGATGGCTTTGGAAATGCTGCAGTACACATCTGGGCAGCCCCGTGGTTATAACAGTTTAGAGTAACTTGAGGTTTGGTGATGCATTTTTGTTTAAAATTTCTGAAGCCAATTCAACTTTGTCAGCTTTGAATGTTTCTAATTTAACACCTACATGACTCTACTAGGAGTAATAAGATGAAAAATGAAATGTAGATGGAATTTATAAACATTCAGAGAATGCAGTAGTTCCCATGAATAAGTAGCAGAAAAACCTTTACTGGTTGTATTAAAAACTATATGGAAGGAAAAAGGTTAAGGATTAAATGTGTAGACATACAGAATTGATCTTTTCCATTTTCAATTTTTATGTAATCTGATTGATACATGTTTCCTGGGTTTATCTTTCATACTGTACATGATAGTCCTATACTTATAATTCTGCTTGTGTCTATAGTAATCAAGGTCATAACTATCCACAAGGGGTCTCTAAATAATTAGGGTGGATAGTTAAAGCTTCAGTGAATCCAATACAATTGAAACCTAGAGCAACTGATCTGCAATTTGATTGAATTAAAAACTATACAGCATGTATAAAAATGAGGTAGTTTACCAAATGAATTAACTTCTTATAAATCATGGGAGCACGAAAATAAAATCTTGACTCCATAAACTTAACACTGCTGATTTATATATAGATGTGATGAAAACACAAAATAAGAAGCTAAACTAAGTATCAACTGAGTATATTTAATTCTTACAGATGACACTGCAATCATAGTAAATACACAAACATTTTCTCTGCTGATGGCAAAGTCCAGAATAAATAAATTCTACAATCATAAATGGAATTTAAGATTATTTTCCTCGTTTTAAATATCAGACATGTATCACCTTAGATTCAAAGCATAAACCATGAAAAGCACAAGGCATAAAAAACCTCTGACATGTTTAAAAACAAAAGCAGAAATAACAATTAAAACAATCAAGAAGACTTTATTTTTAATTAAACACCGACAGAAAAAACAATGACTTTTCTGTTCATTTGCCAATGGCTCACACACTCAGGTAATCTTTCTGGCTTCTATGAACAATCTTGTTGAGCAAAATTCAGCCATAAAAAGCAACTAAATAAATATGTGCTTGGACAAACTGTCAGTGGCAGTGCTGGATTCAAGTGAGAAATGTAGAAAATGCCTCATATGCACTACTGAGCTCCAAGAAAGAATTACTAAATTAACACCGGTTGTTATTTGACTTTTCTGAATACAACTTCTCAGTATTTCTATTACAACAGCCCATTTGTCACTTGCCTTCCCCGCACTGCTTATAAACTCTTACTTCTGCATTTATCTCTGTTCTCCCCAAGCTACATTCCAATCTACTAGTAAGGTTATTTGGAGATATCACTTCTAGTCTTTAACCTTTGAGAAATCCCTTCGCCAGATCATCACCATTCCACAACAAGGACTCATAATCATTGGACCTTATTGAAATGAGATAAAACCAAGGCAGACAATACTGATTTTACAGATACTTTAATACAGAAGGAAGTACAGAACCAGATTCACAAGAGTACTAAGGCTTCGAATTTATATTTAGAAGTTTTATTTCCTATGAAACCAGGGAGTGGCTGGTGTTAAACTAGAGTTGGGTATGTAAACATCCATGAGCACTGAGGGCTACAAAGAATGTAGGTTACAAGATCTGGGCCACCTCCTCAGGCCTTCTTCTACTTGTACTGATTTTGCCCATGTAACACTGAATTGAATTACTCTAACTTTTGTCTTAAATTGCTTCACATACATTCGTAGTATGATTATGTTCTGTCTCCACTGTCACTTTACAAAAGCCTTATGATTAGTTAATCTTTTCACCTTTGCAATCCAGGTTTAATCAAAGCAACATCTTTTTGAATACTTAGCATTTTCTTACTGAAAGCACCACAAAACTTAAAACCTGTATTGACTAAAAGCAGCATTCCTATTTCAGGCCTTGTCTTTCCCCTCCACTTACCAGAATCTCAGACACAGGCGCACTTTCCTTTCCAATTTAACCTTTTGAAAATGTCAAAAGAGAGAATAATTTACACTTCTCCTTGAATTACATTTCAGAAACTAGCTTTTGAAAACAATTCACTGAAGCAACTAGTCCTTACGTTTCAGGGAGAAATAACACATCCTTTCCTGTTATCTGGGAAGTTCAGACTTCAATGCTCTAAGGGCTCCCTTGGTCTCTTTACTTTTTTAGCCTCGGTCAAAGCTAAACAGAGACAATCAATCAAATGCCTGTTTAACTTTTACAATAAAGGCAAAAATAAAAGATGAAGGGTCCTTAGTACTTCAAGCTCTGGAAGCTGAAGCAACAAAAAACCTAGGAAAAAGTCAACTGGATTTTGAGTTTAGTGAGTGAGATAGAGTTAGACAAATTATGATAAACGCTGAACATCAAGAGACATTTCCAAATAGTAAGTTCTATTAAAATGTGCATTATCTTACGTGTAGGAAGAAAAATGTTCACCACTGTAATTAAACCTGGACTAATATGGAGAGAATGATGTCTGTAGATGCAGAAGGATCATATCACTTCCTCATTTTCCTATGTGAATTCATTTCTATATTTTAAGAATGTTTTAAAAATACAAATACATACAGCCTGCAAAACCCTGCATAAATCAAGAAGTGTGAGGACAAATACCATGAATCCAATTACGAATTTATATTTGTCTGGCTGTATCTTAGTTATCAAAACTGCTACAAAGTCTGTGCTGATACACTACTGGTAAAGAGAAATTGATGGCTATTTAAGTGAAATTTCTGGAAAATAAACTTAATTATTGTAATATCTTTCATAATTCTTTGAGAAGATGAAGTGGGTGAAGAACAAGCCTCTAGAAATGTCCAAGGAAATTCTGATTTTGTTTTTACATATAGCTGTTATCAGCATCTGTTAAGTATTCCCAGGAAAAATCGTAAGTTAAGAACAAACAAGAATACAACTTGCTCTTCTATGAGAAGAAGCAGTTAGCACTGAGTTTCTGGAGAAACACGATCTTGTCACAAGCTGTCTGGAGACCTACTACTATCTCCCACATAGTTATGGCAAAGAGATGTTAGTAGATGTTTCACTTCAGCACATCAATATTTTTGAAACTCTAACCCTAGAGGGGTAGAGAAGGACATATCTGGACTTTCAAATGCACCTCAGTGTGCTACATGCGTCGCTCCCATTGAAATCTAGAAACTAAGGGTCCATGCTGCTTGGACATTTTCAAAAAATAACTTACTGCACCTCCCTCAATCTCTCTGTGTCTAGAAGTAACTGGCAATTTATCCATATTCAATTCTGTAGGCCAGAGTACATACTTTTAAATGAGAATTATAAGGTTTAATTAAATAAAACTGAAAATTATTTGGTGACCTCAAATGGGACATTCCAGAGAAGACAAATATGTTAAATATATCAGACAATAAAGCACCAGTGTAGGAGACAAGCTACATCTTTTCAAGAGTGCCTTTATAAATAACAAACTTAATTGGTAGGAGCAAGAAAGGATTTCTCAACTGGTGAGCTTTTGGCCAAGAGTTAAGAATTTTTATAACAGTCAACTGCAAACTGGTTTTAGCTCATTCATTAGCTTCTAAAAACTTGTGCAGCTTTTCTAACACGATGAATTTGCGTAAGTAAGGGTTTAGACTAGTTTAAAATTGCTTTGGTTTGAAAATAGTGTGTTGATTTAGATACGAACAATGTTCTAAACATTCCACACATACCATTAACAATATAATCTGTGACAAAAGGTTCTTTTATCTGCTTACATTTCACAACTCTTTGTGAAAAATTGCTGTTCTTTAATGTACTTGCTGCTTCTGGGACTCAAAATGCTACACAAATTCATCTTACATTTTAAATTATCTTAGCCATATTTTTAATGCCCCTATCTCCCAGAACTACATTTACTACATTTATGGTGTTCATTTCTGTATTATATTATTTCACAACTACTGGACTGGTAACTAGCAGCTAGACATTTGATTGCCTTGCTATCACAGTCTAAATACTAATACTTTCTTCCTAACTTTTCCAGGAATCACTGAATTAACATACAAATATATATAAAGGAAAACTGCATGCATCATGTATTGTTATGTAAAACAGCCCAGTGAATTTCTAGAGGATTTATCAGGTACAAAAGTGTTTGCCTGAAGAATGCTGCACCCTCCTCCTGACAGTAAACTGGCTGTGGTCCTGCTGAAAACAGGCAGTGGGATCTGCCTACAAGTGATTTTATCACTTCTTACAAGCCTGGGCTGCTGTATTCACATCGGTTACATCTGCAGAGCAACCCTCTCTACTTCTTGCCAGCCAGCTTCAGTTGCTTTACAGTGATCCTATGCGTTAAATATATCCGTGTATGCCATAAGCCCCTACTGCCACAGCAGCTCTACAGTTTCTTGACATCTTCACAACGATTACGAAAATCAAATCCTATCATTCAGGAAATCCACTCTGTATTCACATTATTGTTATTGCAATTTTATTGACCAAAATTTTGTAATGCTACCAGATAGAAATTGTTCACTGTGATGCATGCACTGACTGGCGTAGCTCAGATTTGTCTAAATGTCAGATTGATTTATAATAGCCTGCTATCTCTCTAATCTTTTTTCTGAATTTTTTCGTATCAGTAAACTTAGCATCTTGGTATTAGAGGAATAAATATTAGTGGAATATAAACTGGGATATCTGCAGAGGTTTCTGATGCCATTAGTTTAAGCTGGAGATGAAATCAATAAATGTTCTGATGGAGTCCTACAGTAATTAGTTATTATATTCACAAAGAGGTTTCCAAGCCATGCCACTTTTACTTGTTTCTTCCTTTTTAAAGGGTTGTTCATTCCTGGCAAGTCCTGTTTTAGTGGGCTAAACAACAAAGAATCTTTAAGTGGTGCTTTCTTTGTGTAACTTCACAGGTGGCTCGGGTACCCATCTGAAATGTCTTCTCCCATCCGAGATATCTTCTCACTGAAGCTTGTGCATATTCTTTGTGAAGAGAAATTTTTATTAATAGGCAGAGTAAAGGGTACAGATCATAGTGAAGACAAGAAGTAAGGTACAGAATTAATTTATTACTTGATTGGTTCCTACTCCCCACAGACTTCTTGAAGAGGAGAAGACCAATTTTATCCATGATCCATTCAGACTTTGAATTCTGTATGGAATGAAGATTCAGGATATCGTCTTGATATGCATGCAGTGCTATCACATGTCATGGGTTTTGGCAGGAAGTGAAAAACCCTGATCTGTACAATATACAGTACATGAAAAAAAATATGATTTCTGGCAGTTTATAATTCTGCCAATGTTACAGAAATTTTTATAAGGTCAGTAAAAGGCACCCCTCTAACCCAAAGATTGTCTCCTGCCAAGCTTCCAAAATGTGCAGCTAATCATGATGGAATTGGAGCTGTTAAAGTTATAACCTTTATTTTTTTTTTAGTACGGAAAGCACTAGACAAACTGAGTTAGAGGCTGCTATTCCTTCTATCACAATGCCTATAGAGTAATGAAATAATTATGTCAAGCAATCACTTTTCAAAGAAAAATATGCTTGCAAATTTTGAATATATGGTTCTAAAAAACTATCCATATTGAAGACTGGAAATGCAGTGCTTACATTTAGTTTGATAAGGCACCAGAGACTTACAAGCTTCTGACTCACTTTTAGACCAAGGCAGGAGTTTTTCAACAAATCATTTTTCTGAAAAAAAGGGCATTCTCTTTGTAGCCACCCTTTAAGTCCTGGAATACTGTGACGAGACCCCTCCGAGCACTCTCTTCCCCAGGGAGAGACTAACCCCATCAGTCTTTCCTCACAGAGCAGGTTTTCCAGCCCTTTGATTATCTTCGTGGCTCCTTTAGATTGTCTCCTGTCAGTCCACGTCTTTCTTGAATTGTGGGAACCAGAACTGAACAGAGTACTCCAGGTGTGGCCTGATCTTTATTAATGAAGACCTTTTTTGCTGTGGCTTCTAACCCTACTTTTAATGATAAAAAATTACAGAAAAAATTAAAAATTCCTCATTTAAATCAGTGGATTTTAGGCTTGAAACAAGAGCTTTGGGAAGACAGGATATAGCAAAGGAAACAGTAAACAGTGCCATTTATACAGATAAAACCTGCAATTTGTATAAAAATATACAGAGAGAAAATGAGAACAGAATTGAGAATTGCAGATTTGGGTCAACACATACTGTATGTCAGCAAAACTGTCTTGGGAGCAAAAAAGGTTGAAAAGAAAAGAACACTATGTTGTCCCTTTTAGAGTATGAAGTTAGAACCATCAGGCTTTCTACATAGCGACATCATAAATTATATAGTTGTAACAGTAGCAAAGGGAATGATGTCTTCAGGAGAGAGTTGTTAGCTATATTCTTTTTCTATGATTGTAGAGAAGAAACTTTCAGTCAAAATAACTATGGCAAATGTGGTCAAAGACACCACAGAGAAACTGCTTTTAGAAGACTTATTTGTAAGAAACAAAGAAAATGGAATTTTAGACGTTAACAATGGAAAGGTACTAAGGCTTCTGCAAGCATACAATATCCAAAATATTAAAGATTGGCAGCAGCTTTTTTTTTTTTCCTTCTCTTAGGCAGGTATTATGTGTCTTTTTTTCCCCTTCTTCAGAAACATACCTTCAGGTCTGAAGAATTCTCCTGTTACCATTTTTAAAGCTTTCAAACCTAGCAACTTTTTTAATTGCTCTTCTGCTTTTGCTTGCTATTTATGTATTTTCAAGGAAGATGGTAGACTTGTTTAAATTTTCTGCCCGTCAGTTCCTAATTATAAGCTTTTGCCTTGTTATAATGTTTGTATACATGTTCTTATAAGCATTTACTTCATTCAAAAATTATTATTTTTTTCCACAAAAAAGACCCTAAATATAAAAATATTGTGTCCAGAGTCTGTAAAATTTAGTTTTTGAAAATAATGTTCAAAACATCTGTGGAGAGACACAAGGAATATAGAGAGCTTAAAATACTGTATTCTAAAAATTAAAAGACCTTGCCAGTAATGAATACTAAGAGTATCCTGAATGATAAGATGATTTTGCAGCTGCTTTCTCAGCTGCCCATAATTAGAATGAATAGTACATATATATAGAACAATAATTATTGAGAATCTGTCCCAGCATTGTGCCGCAGCTTCAAATGAACAACATCCTATGTGGACTTAGTAGAGTATGCATTCAGGCACAAAATTATCATCATAGAAAAGTTAAAATTAACATCTTAAACTATGAGTTACTTAATGATTAACATTGTGATTTACAGTAAAATTTGGAAAACTAAGGTATTCCATAAATAACACTATATTCTAAAATGCAATTTGGTTGTCGTTATTTTATTAGCAACAGTTTTCTCCCTCTTCCACTTAGTAACACTGTTGTATATTACTTTATTTTACTAAGTATGAGAAAGACCGATGTCCACAACCTGCAGTTATGTGAGTAGGTAACCAAAGACCTCAGGTAACTGAGTGGCTAGCATGGTGAAAAAATTAAGAAAACGTATCCCTGTTTACAAAACACGGCTCAAACCAAGACAAGAAGGCTTGATCAAAAGCCTGGAGAACAAAGCTGTGTAGGACCCAGGTATACTATCAGAATTCAGTAGTCAGGGTAATCTCAGTTTATCCTCTTACTTATTTTATGCTAAGTAAATGGTCTGATCCATCTCTATGGCTACTTAGCAAGCAACGAGTTTTTGACAAGTTTTGTGACATTATTAGCATCACCCTTCCCTTCCCCTCAGTTTGACTCTTGACTAAGACACAAGATGAATTTCTGTTGCCAGGAAGCAGAAAATCAAACACCAGGGCTTCCATTATTTTGGTGCTGGAACAAATTTCCAGTAATACTGACTCAGTGGTTAACCCCTTCTCACATAGCTGACAGGAAGATCTTGCCTATAGTCAAAAGGATATCGCCAACTTAACTCACACCTTTACCTCTTCAACCAAATCATCCTAAGCCTCTCAGCAACACATTTTATATGCATGTATGTATATATGTCTGCTTACTTACGTATTCCACTGCTCAAATTGCTTCAGCTCGCAAACCTACTAAGCATACTTTGTAGTATGTGAAATGGATTGCCCATAAAGAAGAGTTTCTTTTTCATCTTTGTATAACCTTGTGAGCAGATGCAAGCTGGTTTTGTTGACAGACTGCATTAATATGGCACAAAATCTGCACTAGTAAGTTCGTCAAGAAGTCCAGGTAGACAAGCTCCACCTCAGTGACTTGCTAATGTGGTCTCCAGCTTTTGGACTAGAGCAGACTCATGTGCTGTTTATTCAGAACGTAGAGAGCTTGTTTGTACCTGCCATCCATACAACACTGCAGCTGAGCTTTACAAAGCTGCCTACAAACTAGTTAAGCATTACTAATGCGACTTTTCTTCAGTATTTATTACATGTTGCATTGCTGGACCTCTCCTTTATCCTTCCCTTTTCTCCTGCCCAAAGGAAAAAAGGGGGCTGCATGTGCAATGGAATATTTTGGTTGCTTTCAACTATGTAAAGCTTCATCTTTCTTTCTCTGTTTCAGAAGGGAAAAACAGCACTTGCATGTGCAAGGAATGTTTTGTTTTCAGGTATGTAAAATTTCATTAAAAAGACTCAGATGAAAAAATGCCATTGTATAAGGAGCCGAAAGTAGTTGGAAAAGACCACCAGTATATTCAGGTCACAAGACAAAGTGATGAAGGAAGTATTTGCAGGGAATCATACAGCAATCATTGCTCTAAATGCAGTATTAGATCTTTCTGCGTTTTACACCTTCCTATTGGAGCCTTCTCCAGCTGATGAGTGCAGCACTAGCAATTGTGGAGGCTTTATCATGAGTCCAGACGTGGCAGGGGCAGACCCAGCACCACCCATGGCAGTTCT
>VYXH01007350.1:70173-102653 GCA_013397275.1 Burhinus bistriatus | reverse complement strand
CCAGGACCATGTCCAGACAGCTGCTGAATACCTCCAAGTATAGCAACTCCACAACCTCCCCGGGCAATCCGTGCCAGTGTTCAGTCACCTACACAGTGGAAAAGTGTTTCCTGATGTTCAGAGGGAATCTCCTGTGTTTCAGTTTGTGCCCATTGCNATGTTCAGAGGGAATCTCCTGTGTTTCAGTTTGTGCCCATTGCCTCTGGTCCTGTCACTGGGCACCAGTGGAAAGAGCCAGTCTCCGTCTTCTTTGCATCCTCCCTTCAGGTATTTGTACACGTTGATGAGATCCCCTCCTGAGTCTTCTCTTCTCCAAGCTGAACACACCAAGTTGTCTCAGCCTTTCTTCATGGAAGAGATGCTCCAGTCCCTTCATCATCTTTGTGTGATGTATGTCCATGTCCCTCTTGTACAGGAAGCCCAGAACCAGACACAGCACTCTTGGTGTGTCCTCACCAGCACTGAGTAGAGGGGAAGGATCTCCTCTCTCAACCTCCTGGCAACACTCCTCCTAATGCAGCACAGGATCCCATTTGCCTTCTTTGCCACAAGGGCACATTGCTGGCTCATGCTGAAGCTGGTGTCCACCAGGATGCCCAGGTCCTTGCCTGCAAAGCTGCTTTCCAGCTGAGCAACACCCAGCATATATTGCTGCATGGACCTCAACATGTACCAGTGCCGTCATCCTCAAAAACAAATCCTTTCTGGCAATTTTAAATAAACTGTGCTTCTTTTCTACTGCAAGGGACAATCACAGCAGAACAAAACTCTGCACATAAGGCAGGAGAATGACCTTCAAAGTCATTCTCCTGCCCTTTTGGAGAGGGAGGTACTGATCTCTTCTCCCTGGTTTCCAATGACAGGACACATGGGAATGGCCCAAAGGTGTGTCAGGGGAGGTTCAGACTTGACATTAGGAAGCATTTCTTTACCGAGAGGGTGGTCAAAGGCTGGAACAGGCTCCTTAGAAAGGTGGTCGATGTCCTGTGCCTGTCGCGTTTAAGAGGCATTTGGACAAAAACATGCTTTAACTTTTGGTCAGCCCTGGAGTGCTCAGGCAGTTGGACTACATGATTCTTGTAGGTCCCTTCCAACTGGAACTATTCTATTCTATTCTATTCTATTCTATTCTATTCTATTCTATTCTATTCTATTCTATTCTATTCTATCTCCTGTAACTCTTATGACTTTATAATGCTTTGCAGTAACAACAACAGTTGAAGAAAATTGTTTTTCTACATGCTAACATCGCTGAAGCCAAGTTCTGCTAAGGTGACACCTGTCATTGGATCATGGTTATATTCCATGCTGAGAATGAGTTGATAGTGGAAATGGAAGTTCAGTCTGAAGGTAAAAAAGAATCTGGGATGAGTAGCTGAAAATGTGGGATGACTGAAGACTGCATAAATTCATCAGAATGTGCTATGATATGACAACTAAAAGGAACGTAGTTTTTCAGACTATCCAAGTGAAAGTTGATTATTATTTTACAGCATTCATGGAAGCATACTGCTAGAATCAGCATTTTCCCCTGAAAGTGTTTTTTCTTTTGCATGAAGATCTATTTATGTATTTGCTAAATTATTTCATAAATTATATTTCCTTGCAGAAATACTCAGCATGGACAACTGCAAAATGAGAAGAAAGAACAATGATGTATGCCAAAATTTTTTTAAAAATGTAAGCCATGAACACTGTACTATGTTTGCTTGGACCATGAAATGAAAACAGATTGGTCAAACAGTAACAAGAGCAACTTTTGCAGCTGCTAGAGGTAACAGGAGTAGAGGAAGTTTGAACACTAATAATTCTTAACTGGAAGTGTGTACAAAAGAGAATATAATCTGTATCAAGGAAATCTTGGAGTTTTCTTATTTAACCATGAAGGATAGTGTACAGTTTCACATTTTCTCCTCTGAATGTGGATGCCATAAGTTTCACTGTTTTCTCTCTCAGTTCAAAATACTACAGAGCTTGAGATTATTGCACAGAATTTTGTTTCTTCTGTCATGTTTTGACCACAAAATTATAGGGATTCAGTAGACTTCATTAACAACACCTCTCATCAGAACCATAATTTAATAGTAAGAAATTGTTGATGTTTTAAATGTAATGTATTGTCCTGGAAGTAAATTAACACTACTGATGGCAAAGAAAATGTCCCACAGGAATCCATGCATGCCATACGCAATATAGCTCCCAGAACGATTTTCCATGTATCTGTCTGACATGCTTTCTACTTGTGAAACATGTATCACTGAAAAGGAAATAATAAAAATGTATTAGTCGACGTGATTTCTAAGTAATAATTCCTAATATTGTATGTACAGTGCTACCAATACAGTAAGTTCTCCTGCCTTTGACGTCTGTATTTGGAATTTATCTCAGAACAAAGCATTTTAAGAACTGTATCTACATAATCTGTTGCTTATTTACTATGTAAAAAATGCTATTAAATAACTTTCCTTTCCCAATGGACGACTCTCTGTAGCAACACCATAGATTGGCATGCCAAGGCAATCAAGTGCCACAACCAGAATTTCTAATTCTGTGTCAAGCATTGATACACAGCATTTTGCAACAGCAGATTTCAGTCCCGATGCCTGTATTTTATTCATATGCATATAGACCCAATATTCTTTTCTTGGCATGTAGGTGGCATATAGCTTATTTCTTCCACATTGCTTTGAATGTATTGTATATTTGTCCTTTGCTGTAACGAGCGAGTCAGATATTTTCATGTCTCACCACAGATACAGTAAATGAATAAATATCATTG
Source organism: Burhinus bistriatus (assembly GCA_013397275.1). Taxonomy (NCBI): domain Eukaryota; kingdom Metazoa; phylum Chordata; class Aves; order Charadriiformes; family Burhinidae; genus Burhinus; species Burhinus bistriatus. The sequence goes on along the minus strand of VYXH01007350.1, from coordinate 99,874 downwards.
TATTAAATCCATTAGAAATCTGATTTTGATCTTTGAAAACCAAACTTGAAGCATAGGCATGTATCTATTTGAGGACATTAAATTTACTGCACAGGCTCCCAGCACTTGGTGATAGACACATGGTCATCTGTGTTTCTTATTCCATGCCCTAATGCAGCAGAGCACTTAAGCAAAGTGCTTGATCTTAAACAAATACTTAAGTCTTTCCGTGTCAGAGAAGGTTTTCTTCAAATTAGTGTCCCATTTCATCAAAACAACAATATTCCCTAAATCCAGAAAATGAGCTAGAAGTTTGTCAGTCTAGATTTTCTGCTGGAACTCAGCACATGACTTTGTGTGTAAGATAGATCTCTTCTGGGATGCTTTAGGAAAACAGAGCACAGCAGGTGCCAACAACCATATCAGCCATTCTTTACCAATAAATACCTGAAGAAAAAAAAATCACTTGCCTCAGTTTAAAATGAAAGAGAGTGTAGCCCAAATACTGAAAGAAGTAAATGTCTCATTTTGCTGGACAAGACTAAAATCATCTAGGACTAATCTAAAGCTGCCCAGGGCATAACACATTCATCAGCCTTTGTATGTTTTGGAATCTACTTTCCTAATTGAGAACATTTTGTACTGTCTTATAATTTTTCTCTTGTATGCAACAAACAGAGTCTGTTTCATCATGACAAATAGAAGAGAAATTCTGTCTTGGAACTTATCAGGACAGAATTTTTTTTATTGTAGATGTATTTGTATGCCATGCTAAGAATCAGTAAGCACAGCTGTCATTTGTTATGTGATTACACTCGATATGAAATAGAATGTCTTGGGTTTATGTGGTTTGGAGATGGTAATGTAAAGAGCAGCTACAAAGAGGACAGAGGCTCTCTCTTCACAAGAAGCCACATGGAGAAGACAAGAGGCAATGGGTAGAAGGCGCACTGAGGGAGTTTCATCTTGACATAAAATGACATTTTTTACAGTGAGAACAATTGTTCACTAGAACAACCTCCCCAGGGATGTCGCAGAGTCCCCATCACTGGAGGTTTTCAAGATACAATTGGACAGGGTGCTCGATAAGCTCATCCAGACTTCCTTTCCCATGAAGGGTTGGACCAGATGATCTTTCAAGGTCCCTTCCAACCTGGCCTGCTCTGTGATTCTATCATTAGAAAGAATTAACACAAACTTCTAGATTCCTAGAAAGCGGGTATCTCTTTCTTTGCATAATGACTAAGAATTTACAAATTTAGAACTTGCACATGCTCCTATTTCAGTGCTGTCTTGTAAAGAATACCATACACTGAAAGCGTCTAGACATTATTGTATAATTTGATGCATGCTGCGACTGGCATAGAAATTTTCCACAACCACCATATACCATTGATTCTGAACTGTGACCCATAGTGCAGAAAGACTAAACCATAATTACAAAACTTGGTACATAATTAGATTTGACATGATGCTTATTGTATTATTGTATGGTGTCTTCATACATGGACTTACTTATGCACTCCTAGTTTAAGGTCAAAATGATTCTTTAAATGATTAAAAGAATTATCTAAAAACTGATTCTATCTGTGCTTTTGAAATCCACTTGATACTCCATTTAGTTTTATTGCTGAAATTCAATTGTCACAAGATGAGGAGTTGAAAAAATTTACTCTTTTGGACTTTCTTCCTCTTCCTCAAAACTTTATTATATGGGGTTTTTTTATTTAAAATACAAATTAAAAAACACTATCATATATTCATCAGGGCCCTGATGGCACAAACAGGGCCTACCAGCCCTGCCTAGCCTCCCCCAGGGCCTCTCCCCACCCTGCCCATGGCCCAGGACGCCATGTCAGTCCCCGGCACTGCCAGCCCCAGGCCCCACTAATGCTGCAGCAGAGCCACTCTCCAGCTGCCTTCAGCCCTGCCCTGCCTGGCCGTGGGCTGATGCCCAAGCCTGGCCCTGCTCATCCTGCTCCTCACTAGGTGCCTGACACCCGGGAATGGGGCTGCCTCTGCCTGTTCCCACCCCGGCTGCCCTGCTCCCGGCTGGGGTGGTGGGACGGGCCCCGGCTGCGGGGGCTGCCCTGCCCTGCCCTGCCCTGCTGCCTTTGAGTGCCCAGGGGGAGCCTGTTCCTGCCTGCACCCTCATACATTCTGCGTGTTTGTTTAAAGTATGCTTTGTAGTTTGTCCCCATTAAATAAATACACAATGTCTACCATCATTTAGCTTATATGAACGAATTTTCATTCTATTTTCCAAGGAAAAGAGAGAGCTTCTGAGTCAGAGTAATTTAAATGCTGTAGAGGGATTCTTAGAAAGCAAATCCACGGGATTCCATTGGGTGTGTGACGGAAATAAATTGCTGCTCCACATTAACAACCTTTCTATATCACTTTTCTAACTCCTTCCAGCTCCTTGTCCTGTGTTGCAGTGCCATGAGGGCTTTGTATGACCAGAAGGACTGTGCAGGGCTGCTCCGACAGTCGCCGGAGCACAGGCTGCCCATGGCGGCTCTGTGCTCGGAGTGGCTTTCCCCTGCGGTGAGAGCTGACTGCAGTCACTACAGCTAAGCAGTTCTGGTTTGGGTTTTTGTTTGACACTGCATAGCCTGTTGTCACAAATAACATGACACTGCATCCAAGCCTCAAGAAGACAAGGTTCAGTCACAAAGGTAAGCATGTAACAGTTCTCAGAACAATTTTTTTTAAAAGAGTAAAAGTATATTTGTTTACACAGTACACAGTAAGCCGAAGCAAAGGGAAACATACACTCCAGACCACACTGCAAACAAAGGCAAAAGTTCATTATCAGGCCAAACACATACATGTGCACACACTACAACCTTGTTTTTTAAAAGGTTTTTAGGAAGCCAAAAAATAAATTATTCAGAAAAAAAACCCATTATTTATCCCTGCTTTTAAATACAGTTTTATCCAGTACCTAAATTTGCCCTATAATCCCTGCTACAAGACTTCTATAATTGCTTTAATCATTCAAGATGACATTCACTATCAGATTTATTTTTTAGGAAGACCCAATTTCTGAGAAAAAGAATAGAAACTACTTTCTGTCCTGCTCCACCCTCCCCCCATTGAAGTTTATAACCTCTCTGCTGAGGAGATCTAGTCATGTAGGGTTTAGAGAAGGAATCTATAATTTTTTGCAAGCAGTGGCAATTTCTAAGCTTTCAGAAGCAGCCACAATCCGCATATGTTCAGTGGAGACTTCTTGAAGAAAACCTAACTAACTAGCTAAGTAACTTTTCAGATGTGACGAGTATCTCAATAAAGAGTATATTTAAGTATCGGGCCAAGCAACACTTCTCCTTTTGCATTTCTAGAGCCAGCAACTGAAGCTGAATGCTGGATGTCTGCCCCATGCTGTCAGATGCTTCTCACGGCATAAGCCAGACAAAGAGAAGTGGTCAAAATGGAACCCACTATGAGGACGATGAAAAGAAAACAACATTACAGAAGCCAGACAGAAAACAAGCTGAAGAGAAAGAGGGTTAGATAGGAATAGGCAGACTTTGAAGAAGACATCAGTCAGAGATGCAAAGGAGTTGGTTTCTGAGTTTACAAGGTAGGTAGGCAGCAGCAGAAGGCAAAAGCCTACAGATGAAGAGATAGACAGCTGTTTCGAGGCATGCATGAAAGGGAAACGAATAAAACTCGAAGCCAGAGTGAGTAGGATTAGATGAAAGCAAAATGAAGAGGGATGTAGTAGATTATAGAGCAGAAGGGTCTCTGCAAAAAAGGAACATTTTTTAAAAGGGTAGAAAGGAGGACCTTGGGAACTACCGACCTGTCAGCCTCACCTCTGTGCCTGGGAACATCATGGAACAGACGTGTTAAGGCACATGGAGGACAGGGAGGTGATTCATGACAGCCAGCATGGCTTCACCAAGGGCAAGTCCTTCCTGACCAACCTAGTGTCCTTCTANATGGAATTGAGAGCAGCCCTGCCGAGAAGGACTTGGGGGTACCGGTGGTTGAAAAGCTGGACATGAGCCAACAATGTGCACTCACAGCCCAGAAGGCCAACCATATCCTGGGATGCATCAAAAGAAGCATGGCCAGCAGGTGGAGGGAGGTGATTCTGCCCCTCTACTCTACTCTGGTGAGACCCCACCTGAAGTACTGCATCCAGCTCCGGAGTCTTCAGCACAGGAAAGACATGGACCTGTTGGAGCAGACCCAGAGGAGGGCCATAAAAATGATCAGAGGGCGGGAGCACCTCTCCTGTGAGGACAGGCTGAGAGTTGGGGCTCTTCAGCCTGGAGAAGAGAAGGGTCTGGGAGACCTTATTGCGGCCTTTCAGTACTTAAAGGGGGCTTATAAGAAATATGGGGACAAACTTTTTAGCAGGGCTTGTTGCAATAGGAGAAGGGGTAATGGTTTTAAACTAAAAGAGGGTAGGTTTAGACTATATATAAGGAAGAAATTTTTTATGAGGAGGGTAGTGAAACACTGGCACAGGTTGCCCAGTGAGGTGGTAGATGCCCCATCCCTGGAAACATTCACAGTCAGGCTGGATGCAGCTCTAAGCAACCTGACCTAGTTGAAGATGTCCCTGCTCATTACAGGGGGAGGTTGACTAGATGACCTTTAAAGGTCCCTTCCAACCCAAACCATTCTATGATTCTATAAAGTGGTCACTGGATCAGCTAACCGTTGTTCTTTGGAAGATTTCGCTTTGGCTTTGCTGTATGTTATAAGCTGCAGACAATATGCTAAACCCTGGAAAACGTACTTTTGGTGTAAATAACTGCTCTTATAAGTATACAGTGTAACATATAATGCCTCCTCTCCGGCGCTATCTAGCATGTGTCTGTTTACACGGGAAGAGGAAGGCACAAATGTTTTCAACAGGGTGTCTGCTTGTGAGTAAAGGAAAGGAGTTCCCCAGCTGTTCCACTCCTAATTCTACAAAAAACAATCAAAAGACAAACAGACTTCATTCTGATGTTCCCTGGCAGTAAGCTTCTCTCATGTCACTCCCTCTGGTTCTTTTTGCTGGTGTGATGGGAAATAAAGAGCCTTTGCTAGGATATACTGAGAGAGAGCATGAGAGACCTATTGGAAGTGGTAAAATTTTTCAGTGGCTTCTCTTCGTTAGCACTAGCATTATTCCAAATTGAATAGAGGTCTCCCCTACATTTGAAAATTTTCAAGGAAACTACTGCATTTGGAGAAGACTCTTTAACTGAAATAGCTTTTTTCCTAGCAAAAAAACCCTCTCTTGCATGAATGCATGATATCTATACAAATTTGTCTTACATAGATAAGGCTGTTTTTGTCTAATAAAGAACAGCTGTAACAATATAATGTCACTCTAATTGAGGGGACAAGGGCTGTAATAATTTAACTGCATCACTTAGTTACACTAAGAAGGTGGACACGTTAAGTCAACAATGCCGACAGTAAAGTGATAGACACACAACAGAGCTACAACATGGCTGCTGAAGGTTTAATTATTTTCTGCTTTGAACACCAGCTCTTTTGATATGCTTGTATACAAGCACTGGAAACATTTTTTCTTAGTTAAACAATAAGATTAAATGAAGGACAAGAGAATTAACAACACCATCAGACTATTTATGTCTCCAATGTGTTTTTGTTGATCTTATCCATGTAATCAGTGCCTGCTGAGATGGAGTTTACAGCTCTTGTGAGGTAACTTTTCCATCTCTTAGTAGCAATTGCTTTTCTAGAAACGTAAAGCATGAGCAGTAGATACTGATTTTTCAAAGTATCAGCCCTCAGATACGATGAACCTTTCCTAAAGGGTGTTACATTGATTAGAAAGCCTTTGCCTAGTGACTACATGTAGAGGTTTTAACCGCAGCATCAATTTAAAATGTTTTTTCATCTGTCAGCCTGTCAAATACAAGGTATGTGTGAAGATTTGCTGTCATTCAAATAAGTTTTTGATATTTGTATTTACTTGTACATATTTTGTTTGTTCAAATATTTCATCAGATGTTCATTTAATCACAAGTAACAGCAGTACAGAGATAAAAAACCCTAAACTTTTATATGGTTTAACATTAAGTTCTGTGTAATGTCAAGTGGCAATAGCAATGTAGTATTTACTTCTCCAGCGTCTAGTAAGAACTCTTCTCAAAGTTAATGTTTTACTGACGGGGTTAATTCTGTTAACTCTGCTTCCAAAACTGTGAAGTCTGGGGAAGAAAGGAGGAAAATGCCATTTTAATAAAGAGCCCCTTTACATTTAAAGAAATAATTCCTCTTCAGTTCTTAGCATACAGTTTATATACAGTTAAAATCCTTACATACCACAAATCCCATGAAATGCCAACTTATCCTTTGAGGCTACTATCTGTGTGCACAATATCATCAAATCACAATCACTATGTTATTTGCTATTATTCAGAAATTTAGGTGTGAATGTTTTAAAAATCTTCTGAAATTTTATAACCAGTACATTTGCACCAAAAGTCTCTTTATTAGGGATAAGAGCTAAGAATCACAGAATCACAGAATGGCTGAGGTTGGCAGGGGCCTCTGGAGGTCATCTGGCTCTAGGTGACCCTGCAGGGTCACCTAAAGCCAGTTGCCCAGGTCCTTGTCCAGACAGCTTTGGAATATCTCCAAGTATAGAGGCTCCACAACCTCCTGGGCAACCTGTGCCAGTGATCAGTCATCTGCACAGTGGAAAAGTGTCTCCTGTGTTTCAGTTTGTGCCCATCACCTCTTGTCCTGTCACTAGGCACCACTGAAAAGAGCCTGTCTCCATCTTCTTTGCATCCTCCCTTCAGGTATTTGTACACATTGATGAGATCTCCTCCTGACCCTTCTCTTCTCCAGGCTGAATAGACCAAGCTGCCTCAGACTTCCCTCATAGGAGAGATGGTCTAGTCCCGTCATGATCTTAATGGCTCTTTGTTGGAAGTACTGCCTATCTGTCTTTTACTGTGGAGCCCAGAACTGGACACAGCACTCTAGGTGTGACCTCATCAGTGCTGAGTAGAGAGGAAGGATCAAATCCCTTGACCTGCTGGCAACACTCCTCCTAATACAGCCTAGGTTAACATTCTTTGCTGCAAGGGCAAATTGCATGAATACCAGTGAATTCATTGTCTTGAATGAAACCATTCTAGAGTCTTCAAAGTCCCAAAGAAGTTGATTGTTATAGTTTTGAGAGAACCTCAGTCTGTTTTAATTACTACTAATCTCCTTTTTAGTAAAACTGAGCATCATACAGTCTAGTACCTGTATTAATATTGTAAGATATAGTACATATATAACATATAGTATCCTGACACACCTGTCAGGGCAGGATGTTTACAGATTATAACTTAAAGGCAGCACACAGTAAGGACAAACTTAAGTGTTTTGATGCTGGACACCTATTGAAATCCTTGGAAAACAGATGCCAGAAGACCTTTAAAAACTTAGCTGTAAGTCACTTAGCTGTAAGTCACTGCTTTGAAGTCACTTAAAGTCACCAGTAAAATGGAATATAGATTCCAAACCTTTTAAACCTCTGGTTAGCAACACAGCAACAGGCTTAGCCTCACTATCATAGGAGATAAAACCCTTCTTTCCCTCTCTAACCTACCTGCTGACAATTGCTCACAAACAGCTTCTAGCATGACATTTCATTGAGAAATGGAGAACTGACCTAGCAGTAGATAAGCAAGTAGAAAGTCATTATACACATTCATAATGTCTTTAAAAAGGTTTGAGAAACAGTTCATTAAATATTGCAGCTAAAAATACAATGTGTTCTTCATATAAACACTCAAGGAGATGCATAAACTATAGAAACAATAAATTACTAATCTGCTATTCTCTAACAACTAACCAGTTTTAAGATTTTTGCTGATTAAGGTTCTTTTCTCCCACTTACAGTTTATAATAGGATCATAATTAATGGAATATTATCAACTTTCTTAGACTCCACACTGTATGTCTGTCCTTCATGGGCTTCCCCAGGGCAAAGATTCTTCTTAACTAAAAGCATGCTTTGAAATAATTAGAAATACAAAGCTGATTTCTTTCCTAGCTTACCGTTCTCCACCAAGAAACCTTGTACTCCCCCCCAAAATTGCAACCTCCTTTATTTTACTGTAGTTTGACAGCTACTGTTAAACATTCCTAACTGAAGACTTCAGAGAGATTGTTGACATACCAGCCATTTATTCTACTTAAACGATTCTGTGATTCTTTGACTCTCAAGGTTTGATCTCATCATTCTGGGTGGTTCATAAACAGAGTTTATTTGGGACATAGTGGATAAATTCAGTAAAGGTCTCTGAAAATAAAAGTATCCAGAATAAAAGGAAGGTATCTTCTTACCCATTAGTATAGCAACTCCAGAGCAAATTCCTGTTTTGTAGTAGTGGTTGAAAACTGCCCCAATTATAAAAAAAATTTACAAAGCAAAACTGTACTACACAATCTGAGCAAGCTGTGGGACAGGTCTAGGGAAATGTCGCAAAGATGATGTTTATGACATTTTTCCATACTTTGTTCAGATTTCACAGAGAAAAAGTTAAAGATTAGTTAATATTTGGACATGAATAATAGAAATAAAAATAGTAAAAACACTGAGAACAGAAAAATGAAAACTTGTAATTTCATTTGAGATTTCACACTTAAATCTGGAATTAAAAAGTATAAAATATATTAAAATTATCTGCAATATGCTTGAAATACAGAAAAGAAATACTGAAAACTAACAGCTTTTCTGTTCTTTCTAAGATAAATTGCTATACCAGTTCAGTATCTATCATAATGGCTACCATTCTATTTCCAGAGTAACGATGCTTGAGTGTATACCTTATCTGTGTGTTGGAAAGAAATGTATTATTTTGTGTACTACTGCATAGAAATGAGACAACTATATAGCATTGGCCTTTAAAACTCCTCCCATTTTGCAGGGAATGTGCTACCTTACAGATTAACTACACGGAACAGCATTACATTTCTCTCCATCTATGACTTCAATTTTTAAAACAAAAGCAAAACAATCGCTCCTTCAGCAAGACAGGAGGAATGTGAACGTCTGTCACTGCTTTATTTTTTTCTTAACCATTAGGGTGTAGGGAAAGCTAGTCTATCTTGCGTTTACAAAGAGTGAAATATATGATCTAATAGGGAAGAATTCCATCTACCCACCATTAACTCATGAACTGCAAAGGCTAGTAAAAATAAAAGGTAATGCAAAATTTAAAAACAAACAGAAGGGAACATGAATAAATGCCTCTTCTTTTTTTCTGGCAGTAAAAGAGATAATGATAAATACACATATGTTTTTCTGTTTTGAAGTCTGATTGGGACAGAATTCTCACTGCCATATTTATCATAGACAAAATCTTATATTTACAGGAACAACTGAAATGCTGCATACAGAAGGATTTCTAAACATCTTTAGCAACAGTCTTTTCTCAGCAGCTGGAATTGCTGGTCATCTTCAGGGAAGAACGCAGCAAATAATATTGCCTGAACAAAGAGAAATTGTCTTTTGAAAGGCTTTTCCTTCTACAGTCATCAGGACTGCAGGGCATATTTTTAATATCAGTGCTGAGTCCACTCTGTGCTTGGAGTAGAGAGTTCTTCATACGTTTTGTCCTGAACCAGAAAACAGCTATGTAAAAAGAATCTGACTGTGACACACTGTGTGTTCAATCTCTGGCAAACAAGCTAGAACACTCTTACTGCTCATTCAGAGGACTAAGTTTTGTGTCTAAGTGTGGAGTGAGAAAACTTCAGAGGACATCATGGAGGAAGAAATATTTGTTATACAGATATTACTCCTAGGTGTATTCCTATTTGTGATCCAAACATGGTTTTGAATGTATTTTATCAAGTCTTCTGCTGCGAGCTACTCCAGCTCATGCCAGAAGAGGGGGGTCTTCTCTTTCACCGCAACTACATGGGCATAATTGTCTTGGGTTGGACTACCCTTGTTTTCACAGTTTGTTCAGAATGAACCTTTTTTTAAAGGAAGGAGTTAGCATTCCAGATGCAAATTATAAATAAAAGCACCTTCACTAAGTCCATGTGTTTATACATGTGTACTGTTTGCTTTTTCCTAACAACCTTGAAAAGCCAGTACCACCCTCAAATTCTTTAAAAACTACCCTGTATTAGACCTGATGTTCTGATTAGAAGGGGGAGGTAAGAGGAAGTGGGAAAATAAGAAATTAAGAACATGTTTTGATAGTGAGATAATAGGGTTACTCATAGGTTCTTAACGCTATCTTCTTATATTTAATTCTGATTTTTTTAATGTTGCATAACTAACACCACCTTTGCTATAATCCTCTTACAAATAGGTTGTGTGGCAGTGCTGAGGAATGTCTGACTTCTGTCAGGACTTCAGGGGGAAATAGGTAGGTTTTTGGGAAGCATTTTTGAATGAAAAGAAAGATGCACAACTTTTTTTCTTACAGATGGAAAGACATCTAGAGATGCAATAAAAAAGAGTGGTAGAATTAATGGAAAGCAGGAAGATACAATGTAGTTAATGGAGCATTATTTATAATAATCCTAAAGAGGAATAAAAGAGAGATCTAAAGTGTCTGATTTTAACAGCTCTTCAAGTACTGTTGCAGTTCAAAAAACAAGGATGAGATCAGATCACCTCGTGAGGACAATGCCATTAGCAGTTTTGTTGTGAAATAACTGGTCTGAATTTCCACGTTCAGCTCTGATCCATGACCTGAATAGAACATGATAACACAACCATAAGTGTGGCAGTTTCTTTTGTAGCCAGATATAAGAATGGTTTGGCCATTTCAGCCATTTCAGTATTCAAATAAACTCCCAAACTCTGTCGGAGTTTAAAAATATATAGCAATCATCTTTGTAAAACTTGCTACAGCCTGGGAGTAACTAGCTGGGTTAGCTCTCAGAATGGTAAACTGCCACCACCATTGCTAATACAGGAGGTCCTTGGAGACATAATTAAAAGTCTAAAGAGGAAAATGTCACACTGTTGGAAACAAAGAAAAAAAGAAAGCCCACCAGGGGACAGAGATCAAATGAAACAGAACAATATTTTACTCTGATCCATTAAAAATAACAATTAAAAACCAATACATTTGTCCCTACAGAAAAATAACTCTGATACAGTTAACTTGTATATACAATACACATTGCACTTAAATAACACCTTTCAGGTGTGTCTACCAAGACATTTCACAGATATTAATGACAGAGCCCAGTTAATCAGCTTAAGCCAAAGGGAACCAGTGAGGTTTTAGCTCTGATCTAAAACTTGAAGTATGTGATACATCTTGTCCCTCCATAGACAACACTCAGTTCCATCTTTGAGGAGTGTAGCAGCTGAAAGAGATATATGTAAGAGCTTCAAATAAATTTGAGTTGTCAGGCCATAGGTCAGCAGTGTAAGACCTCAGGAGGTGAACTGCAGGCACACAGTTAGACAACAGACCCAGAAAGTAGATGTTCTATGTTGCAGTATTGTTTTGCAAGTCAAAATGTATTCTTGCAAGAACAGTAAAACTGAATGTGTTGCCCATACAACTATTTAAGCAATGTTGTGTGAGACCAAAGCACTAGTAAGAATGCTGATTTTAGCGTTTTGCACAAGCTGGAGCTTATATAGGGGTATATCTCAAGGCTGTGCACATCATGCCTATACAGCACCTAAAGTATACAACACTTTATTGGCTTAACAGCAGGCAGTTCAGGCTACAGACTGAGTATTTCTAAGCTACAAAGCAAGGATATTACTGTTGATGTGTCCCTAACTGAAGCAAGAAGTATCTAATCCTAAACAGCTAACTAAAATATCTCTAAAGGAACAAGTCAAAAGAAACCCACAAGCTCTTGACATGAGGTCAGAAAGTGACATTTACATTTCTTCTATTTTTGGTACAGAAGGAGTAAAAACTACTGCATAATATCAATTGAGTGAGGAATGAATACTAAAGTAGCTTTAAAAAGACATATAATTCATCTAATTTCAAACATTTTAAAAAACAGAACTAGAAACAAATGCCAGGGATGTGTCAGATAGGAAGAAAAGGGAAAAAATGTGGCATCTTTGACAACTTGTGTGGCAGCATAGAAACACGAACATAATGACATATGGGGGAGATCTTAGGAAAGCCTGTACACAAAACCTTTGGCAGCAATCTATCAAAACAAGATCCAAGAATTAAATGAAAACTAATGTTTTGAGATAGAAAGGCTATACAGATAGATAATAAATTTAATTTACTTTGCTTAGTGAAATAATGCACTTAAAATCCCACAGGCATCTCATTGAAAAAAACCTGCCTAACATTTTACGCTCAGGAGAATAAAGATCAGACTGAAGCTAAGGAAGAGAGAATTCCACAGAATTGCCATATATTGTTAACCTCTCTGAAAAGAAATAATCCTTAAAATGTTTATTATTTACCAAATAATGTTTCTATAAGTAAATTACTATAATTCACTAGGAAAAGCATGTGATGTTAAAGAAAATATAAAGCATCAGAAAGAGTCTGCTGGGGAAATTTCAATCCCAACAGCTTTTTCAGGATGAGAATTTCTCCCACTGAGAAAATTAAATGACGTGGTGGCACCATAGAGAAAAGATCCAATACCAGCTAAGTGAACTGAAACAAGTGAATTAGAAAAACCGCAACTAAACAGATATAACTAGTATGAGAAATAAACATTCCTCCCACAAGCCTGCCATGTATGTTGGCAAAACCCGACAAGACAAAATGATTTGTGATTGTGATTGAATTACATTTGGGTAAGCAATTCTGCAAGTATCGTTATTCATTAGAATCAATTACTAATCAGAATTTCTTTAATACAATGTGACATTTCACTTTTGCCTTTTAAGCTATTGTAAAAGAAAAAAAAACACACATGCAGAAGTTTCCTTTAGAACAAGCTAAAATATTTATCTGAAACTTTTATTTTTATATTCCTTCAGTCAAGCTATGGAGAATATAGAACAGAAGATAACACCCTTTTTCTGAGTATCACTATTAACACAGAGTAAGTTCTAGAAATTGGTTTACTCTAAGGCACCTGTATCAGCACCCAAGGTGGTTACCATTTTTGGCAAGCAAACTGAAAGGAACACAAATCTTGTTTTAATTGAGTAAATTTTCTCATTCTTTTACTATTGAGAAAAAAAGAGACGGACGTTAAGAACAGAACATTCAGAACTATGTAGTGCTTGATAAAGGAAGAAGTATGAGGAATGTAATGTTCAGTACAAAAAATGATGTAACTTTTTTGAAATTAATTTAATATAAATTAGATAGGTATGGAGTAAGAAATGCTTCAAAAATCACAATGTTGATATTGCTTTAAAACATCTTCCGTAGCAAGTCCATCGATAGAAATATGTAGTGTGTTTTTTTTCATTTCTTTGATGTACAAAATCTAAGGTTTTAAAACCTCATCCTTCTACAATATGCATACTATCTGGATTTTTTTATGCTTAATACAGCTATGGTCATATAGACTTATTAAAATAGATTTTCCAAATTAACATCATACATTCCCAGCCAGCACGTTCTCCATAGCATTTGTTTAGTCAAACAATCTGAAAATAACAATCATTTGGTCCCACTTGGATCTACAGCTGTATTGTATGGTTTATGAAGCATTATAAAGAAACATTCAGTTTTAAATGCATGTGAATGTCAAGTTTAAATCTTAAGTTTTACAAACACCAACAATCACACTGTATTGCTTTTTTCTTTAAAACACCTAAACCTAGCAGCCAAACTACCTGACATTATCCAGTGTACCAGAGAGACTGAAATACACAGACAACTGGAAACCTGAAGGAAAAATATTCTGAACTTTCAACTCTACCAGTGGACTCCGAATATAATATAATTTCTGCATTGTATACATGTACTACTATATTAATATATTATGTACATTATAAAATATTTTTTAAAAGAAATTACAAAAGGAGGATATAAAGAAAAATTAAATACTTTATTAANGTCTTGTACTTATATCCAAAGATGTCCCCTTCCTGTCTTGCATTCTTTTCACAGCAAAGAGATTGTCTGCTCCATCTCTTTATTGCCCTTTCCTAGCCAGTATCAAGAGGAAACAGAAAAAAAATCACAGGAACAAAAGACGTTTTACTGTCCANTCTTCCTGCACCCCAGTGGATTATCCTGTGCACAGCACACTTTGGAGACCACTGACCCAGACTGCTGAAGAATGACAAGCTCTCTACAGGACTGATTGCTTTCACCTCATCTGAATGGAGCCTACAATGAGTTGCACTTCCATCCTCAGCAACATCTTCTCCCCTGTTTTTTTTCCCCAGCCTTAACTATCTAGCAGTTTATAGAGCTGTTACAAACAGGCTGCATCTATTGCCTCTGCAACCACTCATACTGTCCCCAGTGTTGGCAATTAGCAATCATAGTCTTAATTAGCCTGACCCACCTGGCTATTTTGCTACTAATAAATCAATTAATTCAATTCACATGGAGGAACTTCTGTGTAGTACCATAGCTTAATCACTACTGGTCATCCTTCTATATGACTGTTTTACGCACAACAAAAACTTAGTATCCAGGCTGAATTTGTATTCTCCACTGATATGCAGTCTGTCAAGCAAGTATGGAGTGTGGTTAGTATTTTTAATTTATGTAGGGATTTGGCAAAAGCCTCAGCAGAGCGCAGAGGAGAAACTTGGGATGTAAGCTATAAACACTTTGGCACACTGAACTAGATGATCTTTAGTTCTCCCTGAATGGTACGGATACCGCTCACTGGGGGTCTCAGTTTACTCACCTCCGTCAGGAGCCTCTGTTACTACTCCATTTGTTAGTTTTTGATTTAAGAAATAGAAGCTTCTAAAACCAAGGTAACTTNCACAAGCATTATTTTTACAGTTGGCCCCATGACAATGGTGCAGACTTCTGCCAAACATGTTTTTTCTGTCATTACCATTGTTTTCCTTGTCTTCTCCTCCCGCATAAGGTGACTAAATATCACTTTGCCCCATAAAAAGTTAGTGAGATTCTCACTCAACTCACTTTTCCTCACCAAAACTGAAGAATCTGCTCTTCTATACTGACATACTGTAACTTCTGGAATCAAAAACGAGTGCAATATTGCTGAAAAGTGTGGAAAAACATGCTGGATGGAGCAACTATGGAGTAGCTGAACTGATGGCCACAGCTACAGATGTTCACAGTCAGAACATCTTTCACCACTCCCTGAAAACCTTGAACAAATACCTGAAAGAAACTCGTTTCCATTTTCTTACCACTTATTCTGAGTAGAGACTAATCAATCTGAAGGTGTACAACGAAAAAGGTATTTTGAGGGCAAGTGAAGAAAGGAGAGTAAAGCTTAACCAGGACGTCAGAGATTTATCAAGACTAGGCCTTTAAGACCAGGGACTTAGTAGTTAATAGATATCTACATCCTGAAGAGTACAATCAGCACTATCTTGAGTAGTAAAAGCCTGATATTTTATGTCCTTGCAGCTTTGTCTCTTGTGATGTTGCATTGACATTTGTCAAGTTTCTAATAAGTAAATAATCTATTAAATTAGCATAATACTTTCCAACCTGAAAAGAGGTGGAAAGAGCTGTCACAAAATATAGAGTATTTTCAACTCATGCCCTACATAGCCCGTCCAAAATAATACAGAACAAATCCCATGGGCTTCCTTACCTAGCATCTAAGGTTCCCTCTGAAGCTGAATCCTCTCTGGCTTTCAGTTTATTTCTGCAGCCCTGAGCTTGTTCTGTGGTGGTGCCCTGTGCATTACTTACTATTTGTGTTTGTGGCAGCTCTTTGGTTTCTTTTTGCTATTTTTCACTCTGATATTTAGTGAGTACATAACTTCTGTGACCACAGCTTCTTTGAATAACAGGCTAAAAGTTTCTAGGCTTTCTAACAGGCTAAATGTTCTTCCATATGTATTTTCCTCTAAATATTTGTTTTCCATAATCAGTGACGCTAAAACTGACACCAACGTGATCTTTTTTCTGCTGGTATTAGTCTCTCTCAGTAGTTAACTAAATGCCTCTTGGTGTCTTCTCTGTGACTCCTGCCCATCCTTGCTATGTGACAATACTTGCCATCTCTTGACAGGCCACTTTTCTTCAGTCTCTTTGAGATTTGTCACTTTATTTGCTTCAGCGTTGCTGGATTCTATCAATACTTCTCTTCCCAACCACTTGTAATCTGTTGCCCTGCAGATTTTCCCCTCCCTGAGGCTGAATGCCTTTATATACAAATTCTTCCCCCACCTTGGTGAATTGGTACTGTCTACTACATAGTTGGTGCCTTCTGAAGAGTACTGTATGAATTACTTGATTTCGTAAAGGAAGGAAGAAAGTCCTGTAGTGATGCAGGAGTTTTATTACAAAACTTTCAACGTTGATGTCTTTTCATTGCTGGTCATATTCTGAAGTAATATAAAGTAAATAGACATAAAGTAAATAGTAAATTGACCAGGAGCCTTTTTTGCTCCCAAAGGTTAGAAACGCATGCAGTTTGCTAGTTGCATTTGAATGTTTTTAGGAGCACTCTTTTAGGGAAGAAAGAAAAGCATCCACATTTTACTACATGATCCAACTCACAGCACTGTGCTTGCTAGTTCTCCAAAGTAAAATAATTTCATTGTTTTTTACTAGTAGCTATGTTGTATTTAGTGTAATTTTTGATAGTGTTAAAATCTTAAGGGAAATATTTCTTCAACATACAAAATTAAATGGAAGTGAAATTTAAAAGTATCAAAGACTGGCTTGGAACCACATGGAAGAAAGGTGTTTGAGGGCAGGCAAATGATATTACAGTGGAAAATGAGAAATACTGTAAAAAAAAACTCTGTAAAAGATTTGAAAGACAGTTGAATATATGCCTCAAATCAGGGAAGAAAACATATGTGTAAATTGCATTGTGGAAAAGGATTAATTTATTATGCTAGAAACAGAGTGATCAGATATTACATTTTACTTGCAAAAATGACATAAAAAGTGAAAGATGGGAATAAGCGACACACAGCATGTATCCTTCTCTGTTGTCCATTCGCATTTATTTCATATGCAAGATCTTATACTTCTTTATCTGCTCTACATGTTCAATTTTTTCCTTTCATTTAACAGGGGACTTCACAAACATTACTAGGTTGCCTTGCATCATAATCTCCATTTGCCTGTGTTTGCTACAAGCCATTAAATGGATTCTGTACACTGAGCTTTTCTGTTACTCTTCCCACAATTGTATCTCAGCAGTGTCTCAGCAATGTAATTTGTATCTATCATCTCAGCCTCTTCCTAGCAGCAGAAGAGCGTACACTGGAGTGCTTTGGAATATTTCTATAACTTCATAAAAATTTACCCTGCCATGTTTACACTAGATGCAACAAAGTCAGGAAATGAACCTTGTATTTGGAGCAGAAATTGTATTTGGAGCAGAAACTGGTAGGATTTGCACAGAATTCCACAGTCCCAAGAAAGCTTGATTTCCTGTACAAATGAAAAAACTTTCTTTTCGTCAAAAGCTGTACTATTCTAGTGGAGCATATTTAATGACCACTGTCTTGATCTCATAGCTGAGTGTACATCTCTCTCCTCCTGTAAAATGGAAACTTCTTATAACATCCATTTTACACAGGAGGAACTGAACCACAAAGAGCCTGTAACTTGGCTGAGGTCACACAAAAAGAGTAAGAAGGAAAAGAAAATTGAACCAAATCTTCCCAGGAATCACTGGGGTGCCCCATGAGACATTCCTTCTCTAGAGTAACTGCTTCTAGTATTCACAGATTTGGTATGTACCTCTGGTTGTGAATGGCATCTTTGTTAATATGTAAAAATAATTGCAATCTTGAAAAGTACTTTTGTTGATACAAAGAATTTATAATACATGTTAAGATCACAGCATCTTTGATCCAGAAGACATGCTTGCTACTATTAAAAAGCACTCCAAAGTAAGAAGTATATTTACTAATGTAACATATGTTATATAAATTATTTTATGTGGAAAATGAGTGTAGTAATTTATGTATTTCCATATCTATTTTGTTTCATCTAAATAATCTTTTTCCATATTTTTAATTCGTGGAAGAAATTCTGTCTCAGGATGGAAGGGGAGAGAGTGAAAAATAAGTGGCTTGAGGGTTAAAAGAGAAGTTGTACTGAATGTTACTAGGAGATTATACCATCTAACATGGAGAGCACGGGAAGAAGTGGAGAGTTTGAGAATACAGCCATCTATGGTGACTAGGGAAGCAGAAGCCAATGATAACATGAGAAAATAGCAGAACTAGAACAAGGAGAGAAAGCATTTAGTTAAATAAGTCACTTGAAGTATTAGATCAGTACTGAAGGCAAAATACATCGGGACAAGCAATTCTGAGCAATTGCGAGTACTCACAGAAGGAATTCTGCAGTAGGATGAAACTAAGTGCCTGAGTCAGGTAGACTGTCTAGAAGTGCAGCTGTCAGTGTTACTAAGTATTGAGGATTGACTGATCAGTGTCAATAGGTGTACTTTAAACTACGTGCTTATAATTAAACATCAATACACTTTCTGTACCTGGATAATCTGCTAAGGAGATGTAAACTGCATTATTAGACAATATGTACATAAACTTCTCTGAAGTGTTTGAAAAGTAGTTAATTACTTCTTGAGATGGACTACTAGTGCCTTCTAAGAGAACTGAAAGCAGTTACTTTTGTTCACTTCATGCATTCAACAGAATTCTGAATATGATCTACTTCCACTTATTTGCCCTTCTATCGATGTTAATAAGGGAAAGCAAAGACAGAATTTATTTTAATATACCATAAAAAATAAAATAATAAAAATATGTAAAGTCTGAAATTTCTTTTAAAGTA
Organism: Burhinus bistriatus; assembly: GCA_013397275.1. NCBI lineage: Eukaryota > Metazoa > Chordata > Aves > Charadriiformes > Burhinidae > Burhinus > Burhinus bistriatus. The sequence continues at coordinate 81,050 of VYXH01007350.1, read as the reverse complement.
TAGAACAGGACTTAGTCTGAATTTGATTGTGGTGCCTTACACAAAAAGAGCCCTCTGTTTGTGGAAATCAATTTGTCTTAAGTAATAATAATAATAATAACAACAACAGCAATGTTGTTTTCACTCTTGCTGTTTACCTCAAATACACTACACTGCCTAAACAGCAGACAGAATTAGATAACAAACGGGTGTTCTCCACCCTCATTGGAGACCTGTTTTTTAAAGCACACACCCAAGCTTTTACCCAAAAGTGCAGAAAAAAGGAAAAGAAAACCATAATCTACAGTGTCCAAAATAAACTATTCAGGGTCAGTAATAGCAGCTGTGTGTCTCTTTATTCATAACTGTTTTCCTTCCTAGCTCTCAGCATGGAAACCTGACTGCCAGTAGAACTGATTTTAGTGACGATTGAGGGAAATTCACAAGACACAGGAAGATCAACACAAATTACCAAGAGAGGATGAAGTATACCCATTCCCTGTTAAATCGTGCCCAAGTTCTGCATTAAGACATAGGGTGAAATTACTCTCAACCTATCAGATCTAATTCACAGATCCAAACTTTCCTTTGTATGGAGTTTGTTTGTGTTTTCCTGCATGGCTTGAAAGCTTTAATTCTTGAGACTCTGTACTAATAAAGACTACTGTAACCAATCTTAAATGCTGAACAATTCTTAAAAGTCAAATTCAGATGCCTAGTACTGTCTGCATGAGATAAATTAATTTCTTCTAATATACCTATAAGTTTTGCAGCTTTGCAAGTGTTACGTATCTTTGGGCAGCCTTTATCTGAAAGCTGTCTAATTCTGCTGTTTGACTTAATTCTTGCTGCTTGCATAAACACATTTCTGCAAACAAACACTTTTCTCCTCTGAACAGACAGTCCTGTAAGTTTCACAAATTTCTAATTTTGGCTGTGATCTGGGATGCATTTAGTGAATATCACACTGGAGAGATCTCTTATTTCATACTGTAATCACAACTAGTATCCGAAAAGATTTACAAGAAGACAAAACAATCATCCGGCCCTCAGTCCAAAAATTATTTCTTCCCGAGAATGCAGTGATTTAAGAAATCCCCAGTCTGAATATGACTTAAATATCACATGTTAGTTCTGGGCCAGCCAAATATCTTTACTGTGGTTAGTGGTCTGCAAAATAGTGTAAAAGACTTCAATTTCATTCCCTGCTTTTGCGTACTTGACCAAACAGACAGCTATGTTCATGCCTGTATAACATTTTTCATCCAAGAATCTCTGAAGATGCACAGCAGGAAAATGCTGAACTGTTGCTGTTCTTAGGGTGATTCTACAAAGAAAGGGGCCATGCATGAAATACAAAGAAATTTGAAATAAATTATTCAAACTTGAGAATATGTCAATAGGGGAGATCTAGATTTTATTAATGTTAAGTGTTTGTACCAATGTTAAGTGAATGTACAGCTCTATGTCAAGCCAACTGGGTAGGTCTTAGAAGGTAGTTTTCAGAGAAGAATGTACAGGTCTTCACTGGTTTGTTGAAGTAACTCCACTGTGCTCTACTGGCAAGGCTGTAGTTAAACCTGAATGGATAAGCTTTTCAGGATACAAGCTAATTCCGCACAGAGCTACCAGGCTACCTACAATGGGTTTCAAGAGTCATGTAAAAGCATTTATTAGCTTGTTTTCTGTCCTACTTGATAACATCTATACTGTTTTTGTAACTGAGCTGGCAATCTTTGTATCAGCAGAGCTGTGTCTTGAAACACATGGCATGGCTTATTGGAACAGCGGAATTTTGACAATTAAAACGATCACCATTTCAGTAACAACTTTGGTGACGGAGTAAAGCATATTTTATATGGTCTTGACAAACTGAAAGCAGATAAGAAGGGATTGTTTAAAAGTAACTGGTAAAGAATAACACAGTAAGGTAAAAATAAAAATAAAAAAAGAGTAGCATCTTAGATATTGTGCATCACAGTAATACAGATGGGGAGATCAAGTTAGAGCGGAACATAAACTGACTGGATCAGTCCGATATTAAAAGGCAAATGCCGTTTTGAGCTATATTACCAAAAAACTTTGTATATAAAGTACATGAAGTAATTATTCTATTGTCTATGGATCATGTGAAGCTTCAGCTAGAGAACTATTTGCAAATCAGTCCAGTGAACTTGCTGACATTTATAGTAAGTTAAGTAGTACTTAGGGAAAAGCAACAAGAGTGCTAATAATTTTCAGAAATATAACCTGTGAGGAACGCTTGAAGGAAAAGGGGGGGGTGCAAGTCTGAAAAGAACGTGATAAAGGTCTTCCAGCGTTCAAAAGTCTGCGATGAAGTCTGTCTAGGATAGGATAAGAAGGAATCAGTTTATTTCTAGGGAAAAAATATTTTGCTTAGCTGTTATGAAAATCTAACATTAAAGGTAGTGAAGTACTGGAGTAGGACATTTATGGAGGGTATAGTGGGATTTTTTAGAAAATTCTGGACAAGTGTCTCTTAGAGATGTTCTACACATACTAATCTTGTCTCAAAACAGATAGAAGTCCTGAGATTTCATCCAGATCCAAAACTCTGCAAATCCATGAATTCAAGATGACATACAGACTGCACAGATCCAGTTTAAATTGAAGTAACATGTCTGTCATATACAGTGGTGACACTGAATGCTTTGTGTCTCCTGCTCACCATCACAATACCTACTTTTCATCTAAAAGGCACAATACCAGTAACCTGTTGCTACTTTATATTGACAGATTTATTTTTCCTGGTATCAGTGATTAAATTTAGAACCTAAATTATTGGCCTAGCCTTTACAATAATACCGTAAACTGCTTTAAAGGCTGGAGGTAACTAAAATTGTTTTGAATAAGGCAAATAGAGAGTGAAGTATTATGAGAGCTAGAAGCAGCTCATTATATATTTGTTTTGATGCCTGTCTATTACAAAATGAGGTATTCTGAGCTAGTTGCACTCCTGATGAGTAGCATTTTCCTCTGGAGTCATGAAAGATGTATCCATTGGTATCCTTCTACAACAGATTTCCTGAATAAATGCCTCCTAAAACTATACATGGAGGACCAGATGTCTGTGTCTTTCCTCTGCATAAATGTGGCACTCCAATTAAAGATCAACCTTCCTGTCATATATAGGATTTATTTTAGCTACCATTTTTAAGTAATGATTTCAATTCCATCAACACCTCTTACAGAGCACTAAGCAATGCTTGTGTGTGTGTGTGTGTTTGGTCTGTAAAGGAATAAGAACACAAAGAAGCTGAAGACATTACAAGGAAGTACTTTTTGTCTTTTAAGAGAAATATGTGAAATGAGTTAGAAGAATGCAGACAGTAACTATCCAGCTTCCTTTTAAAAATGTGACTTGGACTGTATTTCAGTCATTCTTTAAACTTTCGGGGCAGGGGAGAGGGGAGAGAAGAAAACATATTGAAACCCTAACCTGTACTATATTATTAAAGACTGAAACAGGAAATAGCAACAATGTTATGGGAGGTGCTGACAATAAAGCTTGGATTCATATACTTTCCACACCACCAAACCTCACAAGACTGTAGCTGCTAGGCATATGTATCTGAAGATTCAGCTAATTCTGTGATTATTCAGTTATTTCTTCAGCTTCTTTGTGTCATGGAGTAGTAAAGCTGATATTTAAAGTTCAAATATTTTAGTTGCTAGCCGTGTCACTGAACTGAAGATGCCAAATAACTGCTGCTGAGATCTTGATTTTGTAACAGTTGCCATAGCTTTTATCTCACAGCTTGTGGCGTTTCTTCTTTACTAGTAACAAATTTAGTTTGCGACCAGTGCAATACCCACTAATTGGCAGTAACAGGTCAGGCAGAAGAAACTTGAACTCATCACAGTGATCTGTGGAACAATATTGCCACCTTGGACTGGGACACCTTTTAAAGCTGTTTTTTCAGAGCAAGATTGCAGGTGGAGCTGGGAGTGTGGGGTGTGGGTGTCGGGTGATGGTGGGTGGGATGTGTGTGTGTGTTATTATATGGCTTCTATTTTTTTTGCAGCAACTATTACAATTGTTTTGATGCTTCTGTGTACTAGAACATTTAAAATTATGGTCTCTAGATCACAAAGGCAATCAGAGTGCTACTTTTTTTACTTATGCGTATCAAACAAATAAGTTTTGCTTGTACACAGTGCATTCATTTGCAGAAGTCATAGGTTAGAGGAGACATGCATATGGAAGCTTTTCAGATGCACCAAGAAATCAGAAATAGAGGGTCACATTAAAATGTTCACCATATATGGCATAATTTTACAAAGAGAACCTCAGTTGCTACAAACTCAATGCCATATTCTAAGAATAGCCAGCCTTTCTGGGAGAGTATTTTACAAAGAGTTTCTTGCAGTCCTTCAAACGGTAACTTCCTTTGTCTTCTTTAGAGCCATTGCCCTGTCCTCCTCACATCTAGCTCTGCTCTGAGAGAGGTATTCAGTCACAGTACTGGTAGGGTGGGTTATAGGAAGTCTTTCTAATCATATTTGTAAATTAACTTTCATAGTAGAAAGTAATATTTTTCTATCCTTGAAATCAAATATAATGAAAGATTCTCCTGCCCTGCATAATTGAGACTCATGAACTAGAAAAGTTACAAATGCTGAAAGATCCACATTTAAATTTTTAATTGTTTCTAAAACATTTTGAGATTTTAAAAAGAACTATTTAGCCAACAGTTTGCAATTTCCATTATTCTCTTTGTCCATTGATACACATATGGAATAAATTCCTTTAATTGATTTTTTATATATATATATATATGTATACAGGTGGGGTCAATTTAGTATTTTGAATTCTGAAAATACAACTAAGACATCCACAAACTTGGAGAAATTGATCCAAGGTCCAAGACCAACCCTTTGGATGTAAAAACAAACTAACTGAATGTGGGGCAGCCAAAGGACAGAAAGGAAATTCAGAGTTCTATCTGGATAGCACTGTCAATTCCAAACAGTATTTGGCTTATGATGCAGTGGCAGAAGTGCATGGATGAAAAAGTACTTTAAAAAGGTAAGTAGTTTTTGGACACAGTATTTTCATTTCCTAGTTTCTCCAGGTTCCTCAGATTTTAAACAATGCCTGTAGCAAAGTCTACGCCTTCTTTTTGCAATTGCACCTGGCCACAATATGCAAAAGAAAAGAAGTCTAGCAGATGTCCTCAACAAAGTATTTGTACTAAAGAGCAGTAAGAGTACCCAACATTCTAACCAGATCTTTGGATGTGAGGCTTAGAACCAAGCTCAAGTTCAAACAAGCCCTATTAAGTATCTGCTGTTAGAGTAGCTGAATCCTCTGCTAGGAGAGGTCAAAACCTAAAAGCTGATCTTTGGAAAGAAGGCAAGGATCAAGCTGTCAGTTCTTCTGCTTTCTTTTCTTTCTGTTGACATGAAGATCAAATTGTATTTTAATATTTGAAGCAATTGTAAAAGAAAGAAAAAAGGAATGAAGAAGTTATGATGCATAAGGAATCATGATGCCACTTTATTTAAAGCCTGCTTTAATATTGGGTACTGTATTCAGCTTCGGTTGCCACATCCATTTTAACTCTCCATTTAAGCAAGGTGTAAATAGCAGAAAAATTGTTCTGCTAAAAGTAGGGATATCATAGCAGTAATCTTTCAAGACTGGACATGACAGATTTTGTGACTTACCCTGCAATATTACATTTGAGATTTTTGTTGCTTTTAAGATACTGAGCCACGAATCATTACTAGCTGTGACTGGGGCATTTTATTTGTTAAAGGTCATTTATGAAAGCAAGCTAAGTGCACAAATGCTCACTGTAAGATACAGAGATAAAAGAAGTAAAATCCCATCAACAATTAAAGCTCAAGACTAAAGCAGTTAAACTGGGTAAGAAAAAAGAGAGACTTTCCCATCATGCTTACAACTAACTCTCCAAGGCAATCATTTTTGATTGGAGTAATATAAGGAAAACAAATGGTAAAACACTAAGAGAACTGAAAAACAGTGAGATTCACTTGGGAAAAATACCCTCAAGTGTTACATGAGATAAGCTGAGACATATTCCAGAACACATATAGAACACCACGTGTGGTCTCTGACTAGCAATTACTAAGCTACAGAAAACAATTTTGATGGACAGAGATTGGAAGTGACAACAGAGAAAGAAGAAACTTCAATCTAGAGAGCTCTTAAATATAAACACGTGTATTCTTATTGGAGAAAAGATGACCATAGAACTGGCAAGTAGATCCAAAATAAGTATTTTTACGTTCTTTAGTACTTTAAGCAAGTTGCTGAAACTTATTGTACCTTATTCTCTTCATCTCTAAAGAACAGTTTTGTTTCTTCACTTATGTTTAAAACCTTCTAATGTCCCTTACAAAAGCTATTGTAGAACTACAAAGTAACATCTATGTCTATTGCTTTTAATGTATGTTCTTTCAGCTGAGCTTATAAAGCACTGGAAGCACGTTTGTCTTTAAGAACATTTGCTAATGCATTTGGGAAAGTTTAGGATAAATCAAATCGTGTGGCAGCAACCTCTAAAAGAGAGTTAGAAAAGATTGGGTACAGAGGATATGGTACAAAAAGAAAAAGATGGATACGCTGCAGACAGCCTTTTTTCATCTCCAGAAAACTCCATTATGACTGGGAGGAACTAGCAGTACTTAAGTGCTAGAAAGACTTCAAACCACCTTCAGGATTTTGGTACAAGAAGCAAAGGAAACTTAATTAGCTGCTCTTAAATTCACTACCTGAACAACAAAAATGCTTTTTGAATCAGAACACTAAAGTATCTGTATTATTATTTGAACTTTTTCATGAACTTTATAGTGAACTTTGTCAGTTGTTTAACAGGGGTTAGAAAGCTACATATTCAGAAGTTAAGAAACGTTATCATTACGAGTGTCTACACAACATTAATTCAGCCCTTTCACGTGATGAGTACATGGTGTCTGAAATTTTGTGATGATGTACTGTTTTCTCCCTGCAAGAGCTGTCTGTATCAAGTACACAGAATAGGTGATGTCCTCTAAATGAAAATGAGTGTCTGTATAATGAATGAAGCTTCTTTCGTAAGACTCCTGCTTAATCTACGGCTGAAGTTTTAAGGTGTGTGATGAATGAGACAGAAAGAAAGACCTACGTTTAAAGCAGATGAAGCAGTTAAATCCCACCCTAGAGAGTTAGATCCTACCCTTGCCTCTTAGGTCCTGTGTAGTCCTGGGCAACTCACTTTAAACAAAATGTTTACAGTTGGTCACTAATTTTTCACTTCTTGGCTCAGGTCCCTGTGGTCCATAGCTAAGTTTAGGTGAACTCCTTCAGAAGTAGTACCCTTGATGCCCTGCCTACATCAGGTCAAATTTCAAACTCTTCCTCTAGAACACCAGGAAATTACAGTTTGCCAGGGAAAGCATCAGACCCTTTTTTTAATAATAAATGCACAGATATTCTTTCCTAATCAGATTCTTGAAAACAGTTGAAGTTCTCCCAAAATGTCAGAATCTGATAGATTAACTAGCATAAAACTCAAATAAAATTTTTTAAAAAGAGGAAAAAGAGAAAAAAAAATTAAAAAGTGAAAAAGAAATCTCTAATAGGAAGTAGGAGCCTACCTTCTGCGTAAGTCATGCTATAAGCCTTGCTACCTATTGCAGAGTAACACTCAGTGTAAGAACTTGACATAAATGTTCAGTATGCATATGGATGTTACAGCTGTATTTCTGAATAAAATGAATAACCATATTAGGACTTCATAATGTAGTGGCCTAAAATGTTGATGGTTATTTTTATGCTGAATTAGATTCTTTTCCACTTTACTAGTTGTGGATTACAGAAAATAGGTTTTATATTCAGGACTGGGAATAATTTCTCTGTTGGAGATTCCTTCTACTGGTAAACTGGGTTTTCATTTACATTTCAATTATACTATCCTCTAGAAGGGTTCCTTCTCACCTTGTTACCCATCAAAATATGGAGGATTTCAATTTGATATGTTCCTGTAGCCCCTTATAGGCTACTGATGCCTTATGTCCTGTCTCTGCTCTGTTGGTTGGGCACATCCTCTGGACTGCACGTCCAGGTTTGCAAAATGGGCAGAAGATTCAAGTGAACCATAAATTCCTTCCATGAGAAGGAAAACCAAGACAGCAGAGAATTAACACACTCTGGAGACATCACAATTCAGATGACTTCTGTTCCTCTTAAGCTGCAGTTCCTACTCAGATTCTATCTCAAACTTGCAACATCTCAGAGCTGCAATCTGGAAAACTGAAATAAAAGTGAAGAAGAATATTTTTCTTACTAACATTGTTCATGCTAATTAATCTCAGATCAATGAGTACTACTCATTTTTTATGGTGGTTATAACTGGTTTTGAAGGAAAACTACTGTGAGAAAGTATTTGCTGTATAGGATGGATATTCATGTTGATGAGGCTGAAATTGTTAGAGACACTGCTCTCTTCACTAACAAACATCATTAGTCTAAAAAGCAAGGAAAAGTTTAGGCTTTGCTCTTACTCTCTGAAATCTTTCATACGACGTCCAAAATTTAAGACAATTACACACTTTAAGAAGTCATAAGACAGTCCTCTGACACAGCTTGAGCCTGTACGCTGTCTTTTGAGGTGTTAATTGAACTACAAGATATGCTGACATTTCCTGCAATATCCATGACATTTGGTGATGTCACAGTCACCTCAGCAATATAAAGAAACAAAAGTCACTGTGCATGTGGATGGTATAGTATTATAACAAGGGCCCTATCTTCTTAGGATTATCTCAGGATATACCACGTAGTAGGCAAATTTGAAAGTAAGAACTCAATGCAAATTTAAAACACTATTGTGTATGTGACTGGAAGTGTGATTCTGAAAGATGCAAAATTTTGGAAAAGCTTGGAGGTTGTTCAGTCTGAAGTCTAATGATGATGTATATTCGAATGTCACCAGTTAGCTATTTTGCTCCTGATCCTTTGAGCAGAAATGTCTTATTCCGCAATGTTTATCCTGTAATCCCATACTGTCAACCCAAGAATGAGAACTCCCAACAGCCAACTTGCCTCCAGCTATTTTACCTCCTCAGCAGCTTTCAAGGGGCTGTAATATACTGTCAATACAAAAGCCACTGGCTTATTGACAGGTGGAAGGAAAAAAAAAAGGGAGGTTAAAAAAAGCTGAATTAAATATCAGGCAAGGTAACAAAGGAATGACTCTGTGCGGCACTATTAGTTTTCATACAAAATTACTTAAAATCTTTAAAAATAAAGTAACTGGAAGCTATTAATGATTGTGTTACACTGAACAGGTTCTTTGTTTGGAATGATAGATCAGAGTTTAGGTAAAATTTTTTAGTGTGTGATATGTTATTATCACTGTTTGGTGCATATAGAATATGTCCTTCAAATGCATAGCCCCAGTTAAAAAAAAATCACTTCTCCAAAGTAGTATGGAAAGCTGGTTTTAAATTTAGTTGAATGACTGTCTATCTACTATAAGCGTTTTCTTTCACAAAGCTCTGTTTATAGCCTTTGACTCACTTCTATGAATCTGCATAGTAAAGATTAGCCTCGTAGTGGGCATGGAATATCTTTATTCTAGCAGGTGACCATGCCTTTTGCGAGTTAAGGTTGCAGTACTTTACTTGTAATCTGCATCAAACTAGCTTGGATTCTCCCTCCTTCATGTGAGACATGGCTGTGAAGTCGCTAAGGCTTTAACCACTAGGGGGCTGTGTGAACACAATTTTTTGGCAACTTCTTGGCCCTTCACTGGTTCAAAAGGGCAAATGCGGCTTTATGTACGATAGAAAGTGACTCTGAAATAATTAACTAGTTTTTTCTTATCTCTCCCCTTTGACAGAAAACGCATCAAATCATGGCTTAATTAGTCCTGTGAATTCTTTAGAATGACCATAAATTACTCAAAATCTTTGTTGGTCAAGGTACTCCTATTTAAAAAAAAAGCAAAATCCTAAAAATTACAAAATCCCTTTGAATCACTGTCTGAGCCTGAAACATGCTCTCTACAGCCCAAAGATCAAAACTAATCCTGATGAAGTGTGGACACTGCAAATCCTGTCCACAAGCTGATACATATTATGCTTGATGAAGGTCGGATGAATACGCAAAAAAACAGAACGAAGTTCCCACAGAAACACGGCTAACGTTGATATATATCCAATCAGTTTTTGTGAAAATCTGGTTTTGATACTAATAGAGATCATTTACCCTTCCCTCTTCCGACAGGCATAGGAAATGCACAAAGACGGCAAAATCTGGTAAGAAGCGTGGAAACTTGGACATGCCGTTCGTTACACTAAGAGTTCGCTGTGGTTTTAGTCCATAGCAGATGCAGGAAAAATCAGAAGAGCCAAGCAGCTACTTATTTCGTATACTTGACCCATCTGCTCTTGATTCTTCTAAGTGCCTGCTGGGTCATCAAAGTGCCCAGTCGCTCCAGAAGGGAGCAAGAGGCAAAATGTCCTAGTATTTGTATTTCACGGCACCTGAAAAGTTCTCCTAATGTTCACTTTTTAAAGATCCAGTCCCCATCTCGCACTTATACAGAAGGGAGGAAGGGAGGCAATTTTGGCATGACTAGTGACCCTCAGCGCCTTCACAGGCAGGACACGAGGGATGGCCAGACGGGCTCGGCTATCGGTACCTGTAGATAAAGAATGCGAGCCTTCTGTCATCTTCCCTTTGACAGGCATTAGGTACCTGCCACCCCCTCCACGCCGTGAGCGGGCGAGATGTGCCAGAGCGCTTCAAATCGGCGATAAACGGGGGGGGGGGGGGGGGGGGGGGAGGGGACGGGGGGGGGCCGGGGGGGGGTGACGAGGGGACAATGTGGGGGTGGCGGTGACGGGCGTGTCCCCGCAGCCTA
>VYXH01007350.1:45755-63783 GCA_013397275.1 Burhinus bistriatus | reverse complement strand
TTAATTTTTTTTCATGGAGTTAAAATGTTCTACGATGTACTTAAATCAGATTTTTGTAGAAAATTATAAAAAGCTAGGGAAGTTTTAAAAACATGCTGGGCATTGTAATTATTTTTTGATTACGAAAAACAGAATGTCCATAATGCTGATTCGTAAGTCACAAGCCAAAAGAAATCAAAATGCCATAAGCTAAACACTAAAAAGTTTTTAAGTCACCATGGTCTGGTGCACTGTCTGGAAGTTTAGCTGTGTTTTTGCAGTGTATTACAATTGGTTACGTCTACAGTTCTGCTGCATATAAAACTTAAGAAGCTAGGCCTGTTAGAATTCTTCAGCTACAGGGAGAGTTTTAGATGGTATGCAAAGCATATTATGAACTGTTATCAGCTGTAAATGAAGCTGAGTGTATGTACAACACCCATCATGCTGTCAGCTGGAATCACAGTGACTTGGTGTTGCAACTTTATCATATTTGTCAAATATGTATTATTTTGAAACTTGTGATTTGTGCTTTTAGTCAATGCTTTTTAATGTTGAATACAAAGATGTAACAGCAAACAAAAAACATTTTTCCCTTTTTGTGACCTGACATTTGCCAAAGTGCCCCATGCTGAAATTTCTTTTCAGTATCTTTTTTTCTTCCAAAGCCAGACATGGACCCAGACACAAAAGCCTCTGTGTATAGCAAGCTGTTTTAAATATTGTGACTCGACGATGTGCTGTCCTTTCTCTGCTTGAGCCAAGGATCTCTGCTCAGTGTCTGTGGATTACCAAGTCCCTTCTTTATTGTACCTCTTGTCAGCTATTCCTATTCATTTAACCTTTCATTAGTGTCTGTGCAGCTTCACTGTCTGGAAAGGCAAGGAAAAACCTAAAGGCCTACTGTCACAGTTATTAGATTTCTCGGTTACATCCCAGCAACCATAAAGGAGTAAGAGTCAACACTATTGTCATGCATGCTGCTGTCCTGGGGTGCAACTCTTCTGTGCATGTCAAGGACATGTGCCACATGTTGATAATGCATCCCAGGGATAAATGCACGACATGGGGGATAACCAAGGCTGGCACTAATAAGCTTTGTAGGAGTTATTGCAAAGACAAACAGTTGTGAAGGAATTTTGCTTAAAATGCTGAAGAGATGGACTTGCATTAAGTGTTGCCAGGGCTTGCTTGTGAGGTACTTGTCAATCATGTTAGTTTCATTTAAGTGCCATTTACAAGGGAAAAAATGTATTGCTTTTCCTTTTTTAAGCTGTCAGGATAAAGTGTACTTGAAGTAGTCCTCAATAATGCAGTTTATGAGTACTTTTTCTATTTACTCATTTTTGGATCAAATCTGCAAATCCTCCAAATTACTTGGAAGAAATTCTGCAAATAAGAATTACAATAGATTTAAAAATATTCCTGTTAGCAAAGCTTCAAAATAACTCTCAGTGTTGTAAAAGCATTGACACAGTCTTGTCTGAGCCATAAATTTGGCTGAGAATATCTAGGTGCATCTAAATAATTTCTTCTACATTTGCCACCCAAAGAGCCAAAATTATTAGTTATGACACTGCTTCCTCATTCTGCTGAGGCACATCTTCCATTTAGTCCAGCAACAGTCACATTCATTTTGCTTCTAAAGTTCCTGTGAAGCCCATCTTACCTACCCTATTAACCAAATTTGTCTGAACTCTGAGCTCTTGGTTTTTACAATAGTAAAAAATACATGCTTATTCCTGACTTCTCTATAGTTGTTCTTTTAGAATGTATCTTAATTACATTTTTAGCTGAAGTATTACAACAGTATGATACAGACCTTCATATGACTTTCAGAAGGATAGTTTGGTCAAAACAAAATTAGACCTAGATGCCCCATTCCTGGAAGTGTTCAAGGCCAGGTTGGATGGGGCTTTGAGCAACCTGGTGTAGTGGGAGGTGCCCCTGCCCATGGCAAGGGGCTTGGAACTAGATGACCTTTAAGGTCCCTTCCAACCTAAACAATTCTATGATTCTATGATTCTATAGATTTATAGTTAAATTATAATTTAATAACTCCCTTAGTTCTATGTGAAGCATAAGAGTCTATGTTGGTTTTATTCATAGCAAGGTTGAAAGTGGGAGTAAAACCATTGAAATCAGTGGATTTAAAGTTATATGAAACTTGAATAAAATCTAGTCACCTCCTTTGCACTTCCCATATGGCACGCTAAGAGGATTTTAAAGGTGATAAATCTAGTGGGCTATAGGAAAATTCTTACAACTTCTTTGTTTCAGATGCACAGTTTAGATTGACATCTTCAAAAAGTGTGAGTGGTCATTATTTATTCATAGGAATTCTGGGCTTTTTAGTTTTTCTTTACATTTCTGATGTGAAAGAAGTGAAGCGTGACTGTACCTTTTGCTTGAGTTCAGAACATTGACACCAAAGTGACCAGCAATATAGCGATTGATTGTAGGAACAAGTGCCTCCAAAGAAAATTGCATTTGAGAGAAAATTCAGCAAAAATAATCTTTTGATTTTTCTTGTTCAAACACTGGAAACATTTGTAATGCTGATACTGAATTCCACTTTCCTCAAATTAAAAGGGAAGCTGTTATTTTTTGTGATTTGAATTAGACAAATATTTAAATGGAACAAAATCTTCAGACATGAGCTGGAACAAATGTAGTAGTGCCTACTTAGTTTAAAACATCCTTTTATTACTAGACTGATATTAGCTTTGATGAATCTAAAACTTACTACATGGTTTCCAAATCAAAGATGAAAGGGCCAGTTAGGAATCAAATAAATTTTCCTGTTGAAATGTAGTATTTGACATTTAGAAAGATGTGCTCAGCATGATGAACCACTTCTCTTTACTGCAACTAGCCTGGTGATTTTTGCAATAAAACTACTTTGAAATTGAATGGAGGTATAATAAATTTAAGGTAAATTAATTTGGAAGTCCTGATTAGTGCCATTTTTGAACTAAAGGAAATATGTCCCTGAAAGCACTTTTTTCCCCTCTATTGTTAATACATGCCAATATTCATTGCTAAGTAATTACTTCTGTAGTTGTTTTGATAGACTCTTAATAGTCTAACTCCATTGGCTTTGTTGTGGCAGTGTGCCAGTTTTATTAAAGAAAGGTTTTGTTCTTCACCTCACTGTGAAGTTACCGGTATATTCCTAGTACCAATCAAATGGACATATACCTCATCTATATGTTTAAACAGTTATTATTATGTACAGTAATCTATAGTCTACAATACAGCTGGGCAGTGCTTTTATACTGATCTGATGCCAATTATATGTTTCTAAAAGCCTACTGATGACTTTCCAGAATCAGATTCTGTACAGAATCCTGGAGAGCATCATGGAAAATGTTTTGCTGTGCTGCTGAAGATGCTAAGATTTAGTAAAAATTAGCGAATATTACTTAAGTAATAGTGAAAACTTACAGCTTTCTTCTGTGCTAGGCCATGACCATATTTCTGTTAGCAGCTGTATTTTGAGTTGGCTTTTGAAGTACTTTGTTTCTGATGTTCCAGACAATATGTCTGATGAAAATAAATGACACTTAAGGCCAGTTGGCTAAGTTATTATATAAGCAACATGTAGAGGCGCACAAACTGGCATTAAGATTTTCTCCACACTTTGGTGCAAATATTGAAAAGCAATGTGTGAAATTGCATCTTTTATTTAACTAAAGGCTTCTAAGGGAATTTAAATCTAAGCTGATATAATTCATCTGGTAAGACAGCAAGAAAGTTAAGTAGGAACAGGAAGCAATAGCAGATAAGTGATGTGTGATTTAAAGGTTTCTACTCCTTTACTTAAACTGTGATCCTTTTTTAACTTTTGCCTTTGGAATATAAGTTTTACAGTCTTCTCTATTTCCTCTTACCCACATGTAACTTGTACTATTTTGCATATCAGCAGTGAATCTCATTTATCAGCTGGTATATTTAAATGATTTATGATATCAAATGATTATTCCATAAGCAAGAACTTCTTCAGTTGCTGAGTGGACACTCAGAGAGGATGCAGATATGCATCCTTTTTGTTGCTTTTTGGAATGCTGTAGGTAGTATGAGAGCAAGCAAGGAGAGGACTGAGCTACTTGGTTCTTCATGGTTTAGCTTGGGGGTCAGAAAGTGGCAGGAAGCTCTTCACCATCTCCTGCTAATTGATAGCTTTCTTGAATACTCTAGTAGTAGTCTTTTGATTAAAAATAAGAGGAAGAAGTCCCTGTGATGCTGATGATGGCAGGGAAGGAGCGGGGTGAGGCTGATAGTATGATGTTGAAAGAGCTTGAACAGGCTTATATCTCTAGTCACCATAGCAGCAGGGCAAGAGGCTTGCCTTTTTCCTACTCTGCACACCTTTATTGTCTCTTATGTTATTTGTGTGTGGAATTTCATAGCCCTTTTCCTTTTAAATGGTTCGCAGGTGTGGGCAGTATGATGTGATGAGTTTTGCGTGCTTTGTGAGTTCTGTGCAGCATTTGGAAGTCACTGGGCTATGCAGAGGGTTTGTAAGCATGTTAGATAAAGCTGTGGAACATACAGGTACTTACTGTCTTCCCACTGTCAAACACTGAGGGTCAAAAAAAATCACTCTTCCCATGCAGTTGTTGCCAGACCCATGAAGAATTTAATCACAGTTGACTGGACAGTTGCAAGAGAGAGACTTGCTGAGTGGTGAAGTCAAGGGAACTGCTCTTGTCCTCTCCTTTATGGATTTAAGCCTCAAGGATGTGATGTAAAACAACTATTCACCTTCAGACTTCAGTTTTAAATATAATTGGTTTTCAGGATTGTTTTTGCTCTTGTGATAAGTTTATAACAAAGCAACACAGATCTAGCCTTGCAACAAGCAAAATATGCATGTGCCTTTTGTTTTTCATATTGCAAAAATTATTTTGATTTAATGTGCTTTTTAAAAAATATATCAATGGCATGTACGGAAAGATGAACTACAGATGTAGTCAAAGAGAGAAACTTTCAGAAATTCTGCTGCAGTTTTCGTGCGCGCATTTGTGTGTGTGTGTGTGTAAAGCCTCTTTCTCAACACTGTCATACAATCCACTCTATTTCCATTGAGAAATACATTATCTTGTTCTGTGATTTGAATATGTTCCCATAAGCATTATTTAAACCAAAGCCAGTATTGCAAACCTGTGTCTTACAAATATGCTACAGTAATGATAGTGAGACCTGCTAACAACCAAGACTCTGATATCTCTCTAAATCTGGGAACTAAAGATGACCATGCCAGGTCTTGTGGATATTTTCCCTGGAAAAGCAGTGTAGGATTGGATTTGTAGAAGAATCCCTGCATTTTTCTCCTAAATTAGGGATCTCCTCTCCTTCAAGAAGTCTGATGACTTTCATTTATGATGACAATATTAACATGAGAAGCACGACACTATGCCTTTTGTCATACATTATAAAAGAAGAATGACCAAAAATGGTCAGGCGTTTCATTGGCTTGGAAAAGAGGATCTTCAATCCATTTATCTTGCGTTCTATTGCTGTTATAACGTACATTGAAGTATATTGTGATTATATTATCATGGGAATGTTTTCACAATGTGCAGGCTTAGTTAGTTATTGTTATGTTATAGAAAGTATCTCTGTATTTTCTGTGGAAAAGCTTCAGGACTGTGAAGATTTTAGGAACCTGCTGTTCCTAGTAAGATAGTCTTGGGAAAATAACTGTTTATAACTGAGGCTACTCATCAAATAATGGGAAATACCTGGTGTTGGCAAAACGCGGGGCCAGAGTGGGAAAAAGCCTAGAAAAAGTTCATAAATTACATAAAGATTAATGGAAGCTCAGTTGAAATTAAGTCATGTTACTTAGCAGATCCCTTCTTTTACTACCATTCATGTAATTGCAGTGCTGCCAGTCACTGAGATAGGTATGCAGAGTTGATGCGTCCCGCGTGAACACACACAGGGGCTGTTTAACTCAGTTTCAGGCAAGGCAGAAGTTGGTGCGTTTGCGGCATTATATAGTTTCAGTGGAAGTAATGGGTGTTTTGTTAGAGGTTTTGCACTGTACTCATTGCGGGCCTTCGGTACTTAAAAATCTATCAGTTAACTAGCGTATTCAAATTTCATCTCAGGATGTCAAGAAAATGTGTTACAAACTTGAATCGCAGGCTGCAGCCAGATAGCATTCTAGCACCTTTCTCAAATAGAAACATGGGATATGTGTAGCAGTTCAGGATGGAGTGAACAAACTTTATTTGCAGTTTATTTAGAATAGGCTGATGGAACAGATCCTTTCTCACCAAAGCAGTCAGTACCAAATCTCACACTAACTTAAAAAAACCTTTAGACTTTTTAAGTTCCTGATTCTTGTGAGTATACTGACTGAAGACTGTTCTTGCAAGGTAACCTTTAGTAGGAATTTACAGCTTGTGAACTAACTTGCACTGTCCTAATCGTAGGTAGTTTACTTCACTTTCAGTGTTGGCAAAGCTACATGACGTGCTGCAAGCTAATTGATATGCTGTGAATCTGTATCATGATCACCTGATGGTTACTTCTTTGTGTAATTGTTTTCTGATAGTTCATGGGTGTTTGCCTTTGGCTTTCACAAGCTTCATGTCCAGCTGTAATTAACAGAGCTGGAAAATGGTAGGGCTGTGGTATTAACACTGTACTCTGAAGGGATCATGGGAACTTGAATCATGGCATATATTCAAGAGGGTTTTTTAATGTCTTATGCTAAAGACAGCCACTCCATGAATAGTATCTGAGTCACCATGCTAGTTATCCAAAACCTCATAGAACTGAGGAAAAAACATTGTCTGGAAAAGAAGTCCAGTCATCCTTCTAGAGTAGTGACTTGTAAGAACTGAAAGAGGGGGGCAATTTTATTATAAGTGATAGTTGCAGAGTTAAAAAACCGCACAACTGCATTCATATCGGTAAATGTGTGGTCTGCATAATATTATCATCTGTAGCATGTAATCATATGTTGATTGTGTAGGATGGAAACGTGGGTAATAATGTAATTCTGTGGTATGCTGTAATGTTCTCAAAATACAAGTCTGTCTTAAATAGGGGAAAATCTATGGATAAACTTCATAGAATCATAGAATACCGGGTTGGAAAAGACCTCAAGGATCATCTTGTCCAACCTTTCCTGGCAAAAACTTGGTCTGATTGATAAGTGCAGTGCACATGTAGAGTTGTGTATGATTATGTGTTGTTCTGAGGTGGATTTTAACTCTGGAGTCCGTGGAATTGTAGTATCTTCGTATTTATTCATACTAGTATTACACTATTACTTATTTACAGCACTTGAAATGCACCAGTGCCTTTTGCATGCAGGATCAATGCCCACAAAGTATGCAAGATGAAATCTTCCCTTCTCTTTAGGTGAAGCTAGTTTTCTAAATGTAGTGTTGTGTTTGTGAGACTGAGAGAAGTAGGGATGTAGTTTCTGAGGCGGGTACAATTAGACACGGCTAACACAGGTTCGTATTTTTGAGGTGTATTCACATGCTGTCAGCTTTGTTTCTTTCTTCCCCAGAAGAAATCCCCCAGAATCTTCCCCAGATTTCTTCCACAGAAATCATGTTTTTCTTCCTGCTATGTTCATGAACTGAACTAATGCTCAATGTGGCCTACCCAGCTACTATGCAGGTTGTTAAGCAGACTGCTTCTGGGGTGATGTTAAAAGTACTGCTTTTAAGTGATTAAGACTTGAATGGTTTAATCATAAGTGCCATGTTAGTGCTATTACCACAGTTGTAATCAACAAACAAACACTTAACTCTTTCAGTTTAGGAGGGAATAGGCATCTGGTGCTCTGTGTTCCCCATGGGAAGCCCTGTCTTTGAAAATTTAATTTCTTCCCTCATACAAACATAGTCTGTGACATCACAGGCACATTCTTTCCAAGTATTCAGCAAGTGCCATGCTTTTTTTAAGTATCTGAAGGAGGAAAAAGAGGGTTATTGTCAAGTTTTGTCTAGATGGGACGTGGTATATGCTGACAGAAGAAATATTTCTGCCAACAGTGCTACATCATCTCTCTAAGTAACGTTAGCTAAGTTGATGGAGGTAGCATTACTATACTCATTTTGGAAAGGCAATGTGTACTTTTTATTTCAATTTTGTCTAATAGTGTGAAATTAAAGAAGTTATGCTGTTAACTTTTATAAGACAGGTACCAAAATTGAAGTATCCGGTTTGTTTGTGTATCAAGAATATGTAAGCTGTTTTCTAAACACTTCAAAACCCTAAAAAAAATACTGCTGTGTCTTATGCAAGTATTAGCTTCATGAATTTCAGCATGGAAAAGCATATTAGTTATGATCATTTTAACTTAAGGCATAATTTCCAAGATAGTTGCCCCACAAATTTGCGTACTTGGAATTTCATTTACAGAGACAGGTTCAGTGTCTCCTGTTATAGAAAACTCAGATCATGGGACTTCCTGTACTTCTTTGTAGGGAAGATGGCAGAGCAAGGAGACCCTTTCAAACATCTGAGAAAGCTTATTTAAACTACTTGAAGTCTAATTCTTTCTGTAGAATGAAACAAGACATCCATAAGGTTAATCCTTGTGGACATTCCCATTATATCTCATTTGATGTCTTGTTGGTTTCTTAAATGAAAACGTTTAGAAACTAGATACCTAATTGAACTGCTCAGAGTTCACTTATTCTGAATTTTAGTGCTAAAGGCCCTTCCAGGGGCTATCGGTTGAAGGCATGTCGATGATATGTCTTTGACACTAATGTTCTTTTTTTTCTAATGCCAAAATAAGTACTACTTGTATAATCCTTGCCTAATTTATTTTAGAATTGATAGAATTTGGTGTTTCATCCCAGATTTAAGATCCCATGCCCAGAGTCATTAAAGAAATCTTCTTTGATTTATATAAATGTTTTGTCATAATGTAGTCTTTAGGGAAGAATTACACCCTTTCACTAAAAGAAAAGAAACCATTCAAAGGATTGAGTTTCTTTTTCTGAATTTGTAATATAGCCCATTTTGGTGCTGCAGGGCAATATTTTTTTCTTTCCAGCTTATGAAGGGTGTTTCAGCTGAATATGCTCATACCTTTAAAAATCATTTGGTGTGAGAACTTTTTAAGTTAGAGGGTGGTTTTCTTTTTTTTTTTTTTCCCCTATAATACAGTATACCCTGCCTTTGAGCTTTCAATTTAAGTCTTCTGTCATATACTGCCAAAAAGTTTGTTCAGAGCTCTGTCTGTGTTGAAACATGTACGCCTGTCCCAGTGTCATAACTAATTATATACCTTGTATGCTTACTTCTAGTAATTGGAAAGTAGACCTACCGCAGGATAAGTTTTAGTATTAGATTGTATCTTGGGGACATGTTACAGAAATCAAGTTTCCACCAAGCAGCAACTTGAATTTGTAAACAGATACTACTATTTTAAGTGCATCATCTCATGAGTGTTTCTCGACATCTGTGTGTGTTTGTTTTAAACTTGGGGAGAGGGTATTTCTGAACTGTACCTCTGCATGCGTAGTAATTATAACCTACTTGTCTTCAACCACAGTATTCTGAAGTGTCTGTTGTCTCCACTTGAAATGAAGGCCTCTTGTTGCCATACTGTCTTTCTGCAAATTTTGTTTGACTGTTCAAAACTTCCCAAAAATGTGTCTGTGCACAGTGCCTGGCTAAGTTCTGCTTGGCTGCAATGCTGTTTTCAGTTCCTTACTTTAACAAAGGAAAAAAAAAAAGGAGAGAGAGACTGGCATTTTGATCAGGAAAAAAGCATAGATGAGTTCTAGGGAAAAGCAACACCCTTTTCATGTTCTTTGCAGCATCTATTGCTTGTGTTTTTAGAGTTTGTATGTATACATATATGTGTATTTGTGTATCTATAAATTTTCCTAGGTACATGCAGAAAGAAAGAAGGAGCCTTGTGGTTATATGTAAAGTTTTACTTTGCGTGCTCACAGCTAGGCTAGCAAACAATGACTTATATGCACCAGCATGTATAAAATATGTGCTCCTTGTCCATGCCTGCTGAATGAACACTTTGCCAGTCTTAAGTCTCAGAGCTTCACATCTTGTCACAATTAAAGTCTTAGGACTGAGCATTTAATGCTAATGATAGATTACAGTATTGTGAGGATGTGTTCTGATTTTGGTCCTTGTTGATTTAGGAGACCACATTTTTATGGGAGTTGCATGGCTACTTGCTGCTGTGCATTAAAAACTGTTACTTTCATAGAGTGTGTATCGTTGTTTTACTAAAACTACAACAGTAGTGCTTGGATTTATCCTAAAGGCAGATTTAATTTTTTTCAATAAAATAGAAAAATAATGGCTATATCTATGGTAACGATGATAGTTTTACAGGGAAACATAATTTTTTATTTGTTTGATAAGGAAGTAAGTGCTTGCCTCTCATTATGTGAAACTTCAGGTATTTTTTTCTTTTCCAATTAAAGATTTCTTAGATGACTTACTGGTTATGTAAGTTTCAGTGTTATCTGTTGGTTTCTGTTTTCAGAAAGCAGCATGATTTTGTCAAATGAGTTTGTTACTTTGTGGCATCTTCGAAATTAATGTGTATTAAATCACTTACTCTGAAAGTTTTTGACAACAAAATCTACTTTTTAAGCAGTTCCAGTGTCTTGTCAGGCAATTTTATCTTCCATTTTCCTCTCCACAATAGGCATTTCTTAGAAGGTTCAGGGGAGGAGAAGACTGGGTCAGTCTGACCAGGGAAAGTGTAATGCTGTCCCACATTCCAGTTTTATATGGTTTCACAACTGAGTTAATACTGCTTGCTGAGAAAGATGAGTGTACTGCATGTAAGATCTTCCTAGTGATTTTTAAACTTCAGTTTTCTTTTTCAAAGATATGCAAAAATCTAGTATCCTAGTTTCTTCAGAAAAATAAGGATTATTTACCAATACAAAAGAGCACACTTTATATACAGGTTGGTTGATTTTAATTTTTTTTTCAGTTCTTATCTTGTTTGAACTTATGCCATTTTATTCTCTTTCTTTCTCTTCTGTTTTTACAAATCTCCACTCATGCATGGATTTGAAACACTTAACGGGAAACTAAGCCAGCTATTCCAGTGATGTGAAAATTGGAGATAGAGTTGTCTGAGAAACAAACACATCTTACTCAGTCACTAGGGAAGAAAGGAGGCTGCGAATTTTCCTGTACCACAGTCTGGGGAATTTGTCTTCTGTATCTGTTGTTCATTCTTCTCCTTATTGATATATATATATTTTTTTTTTCCCCTTTGTTTGCTGTAAAGGAAGAAGATTCATTTGTCCCTATCCTTCAGTCACTTTGAATGTGACTGTTTTAGCCTTCCTTCAGTCAGATGAGATATTTATGGTTTTCTGCTTCTCCCTAAGCTTCTGATTTTTAAGTCCATCTTTCCTCTGGAAACCCTTCCTCTGGTTTCCAGAGCTGTAGCAGAGAGAAACTGACATGAGAGTTTTCACTACTGGTCACAGGAATCTTAGTTGTCAAAGAAAACAAAACTACAAGTGGTAGCAGAGGGCCATGGAGCTATGAGTCCGAAGGGTCAGATAGATTCTGCATCATTACCGTTCATTCTGTGTTTGAGAGGCCTGTCATACCACAAGGACTAAAACTTGAAGGACAAGCTCCAGATTTCTTAAACGTTAATGACCCTTGCCTGAAAATGATTCTTGCTTGCCCACAAATCTGGGAGAGGTCTTCAAATCCTGGCAATTAGCATATATCAAGTTTTCTGTATAAAGAATTAGAATATAAGTTGATCAGTCCAGTAAAGGAGGATGACACAGTTAACAGCAGTATTGATAAAGTAAATGTCATTTGCAAATAACAGAAACCATTGTATCAGTTAACTAATTACTAGTTGACAAGAACATAAAACTATTAAACTATCTGAAATAAGTAGAGAAATGCTGCCTGGAAGAAAAATTACTTTTCTTCCATGTAAAAAAACACTTGCCAGTAGAAGAAAGTTTGTCCTGGTGGTGTTCTCTGTAACATGTAGCTGAACATAATACCAGATTTATTTTGTCATTGTTCATGTGGTAGACTGTACTACTGTTAGGTTACTCAAATGTTTAGATTATAAAAGCAAAGAGTTGATAATACCAGTTATTGCGATAAGAAATAGAAAAGTTTTTCCTTTTTTTAGCTACTGCAATGATAATTAGTAAGCAGTGCAATAATTGTCACTTCTTCTACAGTACCTTTTCTTAGGGGAGAGTAAGGCAAGATCCTCTGTGGAAAAGAGAACTCAGTTTAATTTGCACATACATGGCGTGATTTTGAGGTAAGCACATGTAAACAGTGCAGAAATGGATTCAGCTATGTGCAATGGGATTGACTTTTGAGTTGTAGCCATATTCCATGTTTTAGTTCTGAAGCCATGAGCTTAGAAGAATCAAAGAAGGTTTTGCAGCACTGGTCTTATGAATATGGTACAAATAGAAAACTACAGGTGTGTTTTACCAGTAGTTATTCAGTCTGCTGCTGGTTTCTCTCCATCATCCATCATCTCAGTTTTAAGCTTCCAAACAACTTTTGATAGACACAAAGAAAACTCCTATGTGTCAGCATCCCTTTGGAAGGAACTTGTAGTGCTTTACATTTTACTCCCCCCATTGATTCAATTTCTAAAGCAAGTTTATTATAGTTTTTTGAATGTTTTATGACACATACAAAAAAGTAGTAAAACATTGAAACATCCTGTTTGATGATATCTTACTTATGATTGTGTATTTACTGTGTATAAATACCAGAACATATAATATCTGCATCTGATGTACATGAAAAAAACTGTATGGAAAAACTGAAAAACCTGTGTGTATCGCAGTGCTGTTGTCTTTTGCTAGTATGCAACCTAGTATTGAGTTATGTCTCTTGGGAAGACAGAGAGCATTTTTAAGCTCCACAAAGCTGAATGACTGTTGTTGTGCAAAAATCCCTAAAAACAAAATCCCATCAAACCAGACCCCCAGCATCTGGTTTTCATCTGCTCAGATTGTATCAAGAGGAAACAATCCCATGTAGACGAAGAGTTGTATTCACCATGAGTTAGGTCCCTAGCGTGTTTGCAAGGGTTGAAAGAACCACTATCCAGAACTCGAACACTTGTCTGACATAGTTACTGAATGTAACTTTTTTTGGTTTTCTAGTGTCACATTTGTATTTCCATCATTTTTCAAGAGGTTTTTTGAAGCTAAAAGGATAGTTTTTTATCCAGAATCAGGAGGTTATGCTTTCATAAAAGAAAAGTGCTGTATGTTATTTCATGCATATCAGTACCATCAGTACCATATCAGTAGTCTCTCAAGGGGAGAGCGTGGGTCTGATCCTCTCCATTAATACTTGTTCCCCTTTCTCATTCCCACAAATGCTTGCCAGACCTGTGATACAGTACAAAAATTCAGTTGTGAACAGACTCAGAAACATGATTGGTGCTGTCTGGACTGGAAAGGAAGGATTCCAGAAACATGATAGATGGTAAGATGAAGCCCTTCCCCAGTGCAAAATGAAGTCCGTGCCTAATTTGGAGATAACAAAACATCTGGTTCTGTGAGTGATCAGACTTACTCTGAAGATCTGCAGAGGACTACGATATGTCTTGTTCATACTTAGTATTTTGGAGTGCTTGAACTCCAGCTGTGTCCCCCCTGATAAATGATGAGCTGTGAGAGAGAGATGAGCGAACTTCAGGTGTCTGTAAGCAAGAGGCAGCAGGAACAAACCAAATTAGTGACATGGAACATCTAATGTATTTATTTTAAATGAAAAAGTGCTTCCCTGAAGCCTTGATATTTATATCAGTGGGAAATGAACCATAGTAAATTCAACAGGTGCAGGCAGGAACAAGTGTCTTCACTAGTTTGAATAAAATAGATTTCGAATCAGAGTAAATTAAAAACAAAGCAGTCCAACAACTAAATAGTCCAACAGTCCTTAACGTTGCCCCTAAATCAATATGAAATACTGTAAAATACAGTATTGTGGCAAATTTTGTGTCAGTGCATTAATGTGAATACAGATATGTCTTCCTGACTTCAGTAGACATTTATATCTGTCCTTAGAACTTTGCCAAGCCATGCCCCATATGAGGTACCTTCTTACAACTTGCCTATGCTTTATGATCCTCTGTTTTCAGTTATGCTTGATCTGGACACGTTGACTTTTTCTCAGAAGATGTCAATCAGATGAATATTACTGGCTGTATTGAATCGCAGGTGGAAAAAGTAGGACTTTCAGCACACAGATTTACAACACATAACCAGCTTCCCAGTTGGTCTACTTGACTTCATTGTAAGAATGCAGACTTGAACCAGCTAAGGCTGTGGCTTCCCTACATGAAAATGTTTCCTTTACCAGATGGAGTCTTAGATACGAGCATTTGCACTCTCTTGAGCCCCTCTGCATGCTCAAGTGCTTCTTCTGAACTCTTAATTAAAATAGGCGGTTTATTTGAAGCATGATTTCTCTTACTCCACTGTCCTAGCTAAACTTTGAATCAATCAGTCTTTATGATTGTTTTGACTAGTAAATATATGTGGGCCAAAACTGGACAGAGGAAAAAACAGTATGTTGTCCACAAAAGGTTTGTCTAAAGCAACCGAAATTCTTCCCTGTNTTGGCTGGCCTTGGTTGTTATAGCAATAAGTATAAGCAAGAGCCTCTCTGCATACCGTTCCTTGGCATCAACTATAAACATGGGTCTTATCACTTTGAGAGGGAACAGTTTTCTGCACAACATGCTGTTAATTTCAGCAGTTAGAAGAGGCCTAGCTAAAAAGTAAAGTTACTGAACAAAATTGGTCCTGTTTTACCTCAAACCAGGACATTCCCAGCATTCTATACATTATCTGAAAACTACCTTCAATTAGGTGAAAATGCTTAGAAAATTACTTTTGAATAATAAACCTTAGTTTCATGAAGAAGATGACAGTTCTTGAGCTTACCAAAACATGCTTAAGTGTAACATAAAGTAAGTTAACACTATGGGACTTAAAATTACTCAGACGTGTTCATATTAATCCTCCCTCACTAAGTGGAAGATTTTTCCATTGCTTTTTATAGGTAGAAATGATTGCCAATAATGACTGTGCTGGATATTGAGAAATGCTTAGTCAAAACAACGCAACCTAGATAGATGGGTTTATTTGAATTGTTTATGAAGGACTAAATAGCCCAATTGCAAAATGATACCTCACACTTCCCTAGTCCTACGTTCAGTCCATGAGACCGTTATTACACTTGTTGATTGGATGGGTTAACATCGGCTAAGGGCCAAACTCCCACCCAGCTGCTCACTTAGGCCTTCACTCCTGACTCCTCTACTCCCCCCAGGTAGTACAGGGGGTGTGGAATGTGAGGTTTATGGTCAGTCCATAACAACTTCCCTCTGCCACTCCTCCCTTCTCACCCTTTTTCCCTGCTTCAGCGTGGATCCTTTCATGGGCTGCAGACCTTCAAGAAAAATCTGCTCCAGTCTGGGCTTTCCATGGACCACAGTTCCTTCAAGGAATGTCCACCTGCTCTGGTGTGGGGTCCTCTACAGGCTGCAGTGTGGACATCTGTTCCAGCATGGTCCTCTCCGTGGGCTGCAGGGGGATCTGGCGCCTGGAGCACCTTCTCCACCTCCTTCTCTGACGTTGGTGTTCGCACTGCTTTTTCTTAGTCTTTTTCCCCTCCCCCTCTGCCTGTTCAGTGTGTTTTGCCATTTCTTAGATATGTTTTCCCTGAGGCACCACCACCTTGGCAGAGGGGCTCAGCTGTGTCCTGTGGTGGGTCCATTTGAGCCACCTATGTCTAGCACTGGGCAGCCCTGGCCTCTTCTCACAGAGGCCAACCCTGCAGCCCACCTCTTGCCAGTGCCTTGACACCTACATCAGCACAGTTGAATAAGACAATATGACAATACTTTGCTTCAAATTAAGATTTGTTAATTTTTTAGTTTTGCATTATACTTTTAAGATTGAGAGTTTATGAACTTTTACTGTTTGGTGGTGGTGGAGTCTATGAGCCATTTGGGGCTTTTTTACTTAATTTCTGGGTCATTCCTTAACTTAGGTGATTTATAGATTGGTTGCCTACGCCAGTTAACATGGAGTTAATTTGTTCCATGGAAAAAGTGTATTTTTTTGTTCTCTAACCATTTTGATAATTAGGATACATGTGCAGCCAGGCATGTGTGTAAGCAACAAGGTTTGTGGAGGTATGGTTTGCAACAATACAAGTCCTCACTTAGGACTTGGTTCAGTCAGTTATTGCAGTAGGGACTCCAAGTGTAAGCGGAGTCCCATTCCTACCAAGCGTAACAATTCTCTGATTATAAGCAGCAGAACTATTTGGTGTAACTAAGAGTATTTTAACTGTTGTACTGAATGTAGGTCCTAAATGAAGAAAAATTCCATGCTTAGAATCCAGTACTCTTGATTACATGAAAAATGATGTGGTTCATTCCTATCTTACAGAATATAAGAGTCTGACCCACTAGTGCTGCATGGTATCTAGGGCCTTAAGGTCTTGTTACCATGATTATAATTTAACATTAAACATAATAGGCTAAAAGAGTCATAAGACAGAGGGGGTTTTTTTGTTCTTGTTGAGTTAGGTTTTTTTTCTCAGTCATTAACTGTTAGAAGTCTGTGTTCCTTTACATTGCTTGGCTTGCTGTTTGGCAGTGTTATGTTTTGCTGTATTTGCTTGGAAGGCGAAGAGTTTCCTATGAAAGGCAAATTTTTGGCCGTCTGCAGTCCTTTCCCAATGAGGTCCCCTTGCGTGGAAGATTGTGTGGAGAGATCAGCAGTGATGCAACTTTGTCTTCTTGCCATATATCTCTCCAGATGATTAGTTCTCTGGTTGTCTGGGTAATACTGTTAAACTATGTCTAAATATGGAAAGAGGGAACCCTGCTGAAGATTTACTAATTTGCTGCTTATCGAGGCTAGTCCACCATGACTTTCATTATTGTCGACTGGTAATGTTTCTTTGTCCCAGATTTGCTGATATCTCACTCAAAAAGAGGCAATTACAAAATTTTTGGAACCTCTTCATGTCAGCCATCTTCGGAAGTGCCACCATGTGACCCTCTCTCTCCAGTTAATTAAAATGTCAAGTTTTGAAGCCTGCTTCATTTTTAACCAAACAAGCACTGTGAATTGTTTGCAGTTAGGCACTTTGTAAATGCAGTTATCTCTAATTAACTGAATAATGTTTCCTATAGGTTTGTAATAAATTTCCTGGTATGTGTTTTTTGGAGGAGGGGGTTGACACTTGCTTTTTTCTTCCAGATTCAGATTGTCTGAGAGATTGTGAACGCAGATAAATGAAGCAGTAAGGCAGCTGGCAACACACATGTTTTTCGTAAATTCATAATTGAGCCATAATTATAAAATTATTCACTTGCAATACTTAGATATTTATTTTAAAACCTTTTTACCAAACAATTAGATAAACTATTTCTTAAAATACCACACGGCTCTGTTTTATGACTGTATTTTGGAGATCTCCTGTAAAGCTTTTAATGCAAGATATTTTTTTTTGAGATTTTCTTTCTCTCTTTTTATTATGGAATGTATGGAGGAATTCCTATGACATGTTAAATTTCACTTGAGTTTAGCAGAAATTGGCCCCAGCTGTAAGTTTTCTTTATCCAGCCCCAGAGTGCCTGAACATAGAGTACTTCTTCCAAAGGCAGAGGTTGTGTGTGTTCCTGTCTGAAGTCTTGGGCTGAGCCAATCTTGACTATCCAGAATAAATTCAAGGCAGTTCTTCATGATATTTTGCCTATGGATTTACTCCTGACTCTGTAAAATTATGGCAAAACACTTGCTTAGTGCTATGGTGTACTGGTCTCCCGCTGCCACAGGTTCATCAACTCAGGCAGAGCATTTTACAGTCTATGGTATCTTCGTAAGTGCCTTGTACAGGTGCATGTTTCTGTGCAGATTTTGTATATATGCATGATAATTACAGCTTTTTTGGATCAGGACCATAAAGCCCAAAGAATAAAACTGCCTTTTAGATACATATTCTTAACTGTTGATCAGCTGTGTCATCT
>VYXH01007350.1:28230-44675 GCA_013397275.1 Burhinus bistriatus | reverse complement strand
CTTTTTTTTTTTTTTTTTTTTTTTTTTTTCCCTCGTCTGTAGGCAGAGCTGTCACTGGCTGAAAACTTTCCTGTTTTTACTGGTGGGACCGTAGTCTGCTGTCTTTCAACAGAGTTTACTTCACAAGTAGAAAATGTTTGCTCCTGAGAGTTTAACTTCAGAACTTTTCCTTGGCTGCAGACTGCTTAAGTGTAGCAGGTCCTCGAGCTTAAAGAGACAGTACTCATTTCACACCAGGTCTGCCAGTGGCGGTGTGGGGTTTCATCCAGGGCTAGGAATTTCCATTTTGTGCTCTGTGCGTGCCTGCAAATCTGCTTCTTGGTGTTTGCGTGGCCTCGGAAACATGTAGAAGCTTATGAGTAAATTCATGGCTTTGAAGGTTTTCTTGTCAGACATTGCTGGTGTAGTACATGAACTGTTCAGAGCCATCCCTGGTTTTTACACCTCTTTGTTTATGGTAGTTGTGAGTTCTAGAAAATCTTGCATTTCAGCTTTCTTAGAAGGTTTCCTACATTTTTATACTTGTTACAGTTTCTATTTTGTTTACATTAGCAGTTTTATTGTGGATTAAAGCAGAGCACTGCATGCTATTTTTAAATTATATTTTGTTAATAAAAAATTCCAAGTTTACTTTGATCTCATTTTTCTAATGTGATACGAACTGCATTTTTTTGTGTGTATTTACAGAATATTGTTGCCATAGCTCGATTCCATTATGATGAAATTTGTGCCAGATTTTATACTTGATTAGTAAGCACTGCAACACTGAAGGGAATATGTGGATTACAGTAAGTTATCTAAGATCATGACGGGAGTTATAAATATGTACACATTGCCATAAATTTAGAAAGCAGTCCTTAAAAATATTTGGTATCATTAAACTTTTGTAGCAGTAGCAATATTAACAAACAGCAGTGCCTGTGACAGTGGGGACATTCTTGCCATAAAGCACCACTTACCCATCATTAGCATGTTGGCAGTCCAGTCTATTTCTGAATCTTGTGTTGGTGTTGGATTAATTTATGAGTTCTTAGTGTAACTACATGCAAACAGAGTGTGTGCCTTTATAACTGCATGCACTGTGTTGAAGTCCCATGGCACTATATTCAAAGTGAAAATTAGAGAGATAAAGGTTTTTGTTTAATTATTTGGAGGCTGTCTGATTGCTTTTAAATTAGGGAAAAATGACAGTGACATGCAGAAGGAAATGCAAGAAAATAGAACAGAACCTTGATTATAAAGCAAATGATTTTCTGCTTTCTTCATTAGTACTGGAGAAGGTTTTTCCCCATCTTACGCATTCCATTTGCATGGTTACTGTTGAGACTGGTCACCAAGACTGCTTGAAATACCTGCCCTCAGGAGGGCTCTAAGGGACACAGAAAGGTCACATAATTAGACCTGATTTTAATTCATAGAGACCTGTTTGTCACTGTCTCTTTATGTTTCTGCTAGTTACACGTTATTAACTGGAGTGAATTTTAGGACCTAAATTAGATACTTAAGTATGTAATATGCAGAGGCTGAACTCAAGTTAGAATGCTGAGGACAGTTATACAATTATGTTTCCCTCACCAGATGTAACTTTGCAGTAATTAAATCTAATGAAATTTAAGTATTGTAGTCAGTGTTTTGGTAGCTATTTCCAAGTCCTATTGGTAATACCAGTTAAATCACGGTAATTAATGCCAGTTATCTGCGAAATTTAATAAACAGAAGTAAGGTGCTATACTAACCCTTATTTTAAAAAAAGCTAGATCAAACAATTATACTACCATCAAGCCCTCGCTATTTTCATTCCTGTCAGGGATATTTTGTTATAATTATGTCATCCCTGGAAGTTTTTTTCACCTTTCCTCTAAGCGATACAATCTTCTTCTTCATATTTAGGCTTCAGCTTTCCCTCTGCATTTCACTGCTTTCTTTGGAACGTACTTTTAATGTTAGGTTGTTCATCTGCGGACTTCTGTGGAAGCTGGTGAGGAGAGGATGCTTATTTGGAAACAGTCCTCCTTTCCCTTGGAATATCTAGAAAAATGGGTTCTGTTGTAATTTGCCCATGTGTAAATTTGAGTAGTCCTCTGCAGTCAGTTAACTAGAAGAAACTGCATGAAAGTCTGCCTTTGTACCATAGCACACAGGATTTGTTCTAGGAGGCTGGAACTTCAGAGTGCTTTTGTACTAGCACCAGATTACCATCATCAGAATTGAACCTCAGTCTTGGATTTCATTCCCATGTCAAGCAGCAGTTTTATTAAGACAACAGAAAGCAGCAAGCTGCTTAATAGCATCAAGCAGATACTGTAATTGTGTTGTACAGATGGCTTGCATGTAACATCTAAATAAATAGTGGGTTCAGAACGGTAGTGATAAAGCCAACTAAGATGGTTTTCCCAGTTGTGAAATGTTTGTGTAAAGAATGACCTTTTTTGTTTTTGTTCAAGTCTGACAGCTGAAGATGCTTTTAAAACCTTCTAGTCCACTTAGAGTGGAGCTATACAACTCTGGTTTGGTAGCTTTAAAAGGCAGATCATATCCATCACTGAAATAGCAAGTCTCAGGGTTATGAGAGAAGATTGGGGATAGGAGATGAGAGCTGCTCAGTCCAGTTTACATTTGTCACTAGTGACTAGCTTTTAAAAAATGTATTAGCTGTGCATGGTGGTAAGTAAGTTCCAGCTGCAGGGGATTACTGCTCTGAGTGGGTCGGGGAGCTTGGAATGCATTCAGTTCCATCAGGGGATTTGTGTCCCTCGTCATTAGCCTTAACATTACTAAAGCACTGAAGATTAAGAACAGACCTGTGTCACCTGCTCAGAACTTCAGAAAACTCTCCAAAACCATTATAAACAAAGCAAAATAAAAAGTAATTTAAAACAAAACAAAACAAAAACAAACAAACAAACAAAACCAAAACCCAAAACAACCCCCAAACTACCAAAAAGAGTTCTCACCCTTTAGGGAAAGGAGTCTAGGGCATGACATTGTGGAGAAGGAAGAATCTCTCATATAAATCTTCTAATACCGAGTGAAAGATTATGCATGTGACATGTAGGAAATAAAGGAAAATATCTAGATTTTGGCAAACACAAGGTATCTGTTGATTAATTATTCTCCCTGTTTATTTAATGTGTCATAATACTAATTTACACCACAAACACCTCCACAAATACCTTTCTGTTAATGAACATTTTTGTGGGGAATTTCAAAATCAAGATGTGCTGCAATTTTAAGGAAATATTTGCAAGGGCTTTAGTCTCACAGGTTAGGAGTGAAGAGTTTTACTGTGTTTTTTCAGGATACTATTTTTTTTCTCCTCAGGAATAAGGCAAGTGAGCACCACAGAGCTTTACTTTTTTCAGGGATTTTGAAATTCAGCTTACATGCCAGCAAGCAGTTTAGTGGCAGGAAGTCTTTCCTAGTAGTGCAGTCATGAACTGGTAAACTAGAAGCATCTGTAAAAATTTAGAGGGAGTATCAGCTTTCTCAAAGCTCCAGCCCAAGACTAATGAGGTGCAAATGATAGCGCTGCATAACCCTTCTCCACCCCAATTGTGGAATGAGATATTGCGACAGAAAGAAGTAAAGAAATGAGACAAAGATTTCAAAACTTACAGTGCCCTGAAACAAATACCGGGTTTTCAGAAGACTTTCAGATGGTTGAGGTGGGCCAACCTGCATATTTTGCTAGCAAGAAATTCATACCTCCTTCCTCAACCGCAGACATATTTCCGTGGCACCGAGTACTGACAGATGGAGATTGTGGAGGAGTAATTAATTTTTTTTCTACATGTGTGTGAAATTTTACCTGTTGATGTGATTGTTCTTATTAACAGTTTCTCTACCAAGTAATAAACTGCTGCTAATTTGCATCTTTGATAGATCCTCTTCTCGGTTAGCACTGCAGAAAGAGAGGAAGGGGGTAAAAATGCAATTTGTTTGAAGGATCACATCTGGGGTGTGATCTGCTGTATCTTGACACCAGATGGCAGGTTTAGGCTGACAACTAAACCCCAGTTTAGCCTGGTCAAATGGCATCTTAATCTTTTACTTTCTCTGACCGTACACAAGAGGAACTACTACAAAATCATAGCAATTACTTGGACTCTGACTAAGTAGTCCTCCTCCATTTAATTCTCTCTCTGAGTTCATTAATTTTCTGTGCTTCTCACCTCTTTGGTGTTTATAGGAAAGATTGCTTCTCCTTGGCAACACCTAAAACGTTATTGTGCGGCTCATACCTTCTTCCAGGTATGCGTTGTGGGGGCAGAGGTGTGGTGCCTTTAAGTGGCTGATTCTTGTCATAACAGGTATGGCATTAGCCCTGCTGAGTAGTGACTAGAAGTGACAGCATTGCGTTTGAGGTGCCTGGAGGGCACTCAGTCATCACTCCTACACAGCAATATGCCTTTGAAAGCACTGTATACAGTTGCTTGCCAGTGTGGAGTGTGCTCCGTAAAAGCTAAGGAGACAGAGGTTTGATTCTTGTGTTCTTTTATTCACCACATTTCCAGAAGAAACTCCTAGAAAATCAAGGGCAGATCAAGGCTGTACACTGCTTACTGTTTGTTCTACTTTCTTCCATGCGTGTGCGCGCACATAAGCAGGCTTCCCCCCACCCGCCCCTGCCTTCAGTTGGGCACTTAAGTGCGTATCTTTCAACTTCAGCCCACCCAGGACCTAAAATCTTCATCCAGCTTCTCGCTTCTCTCCTCTCCCTAGCTCCCGCATGTTCCCAAATTTATTCCCAGCTACCTTGTAAAACAGGGTGCTTTTGTCGTTCTTTTAGTTGTGCTTTGTATTTCCTTGTCAAACAATTGCAGTAAAGCACATAAAACTGAAACCAGAAATATGACTACTAAGGTGTTACAGAATCAAAGTGTTCTTGCTTATTAAGTTTATTACTGAATAGTATGGGCTTCTAAAATACTTTACCTGAAATGAAGTATACAGAGTTCTTATTCCTGTTAGTTCGGTATAAAAATAATAGCAGAGATCAGTATAAAAATATGGTGGAATGCTATATTTTATTTGGAAGTTACATGTCACAGTATTACATTTTTTATCAAGCATAAGATTTTTATTACATATTTTTTAACCTCTATTTTTCTAATGTGTCTCAGTGGCATCAATCAGCCTCTAAACTAGCCTTGGGCACTTTCCTTGTAAAGTTCTTAATGGATTGCTTTTTTAAGGATTTGAAGTTAAGTAATTTTAGACGGCCACTATTGCATATATGGGTTATGGGTATGCTACTACAAGTTTGCCAATATTTTGATATTATATTTACATTAATATGTTGTTAATGATTTATTTCCACATGTAGCAATGCAAAATGGAGGAAGGGAGAAAGAAAATACATGTCCTCTAATACTAGGAGAATATCTTCACCTTTTCCCTTTTACATATGATTTTTNAGTGCAGAGTGGACCGATTGTGAGAAATTTGCATTTGTGAAAAACATGTGTCTCTCTCACTATATGTTCCAAGTGAAGTGCCTCAGTACAGATTCCTAAGCTGACTTTGGCAGTGTTAAACACACTTTTTTGGTAGAAGAAAAATGTTTAATGTTTACTTTAGTGTTGGAAACAGTGGACATGTTCTTCACTAGTAAGCGTAATTTTTTTATGTTTCCTCCATTTTTTTCTTCCTTCTTGAAATGCTATTTGATGTAAAGGGCAGAGACCTCTGTCATTTATGTTTATATATGCCAATAGGAGCCTTCGTTGCTATCAGAGAGTCTCCTGTGCATTTTCATGATGAGAGATTAATGAATTGAGGCTGAGTGATTCTGATGTTCTATGGATTCTTGATGAGTCTCTTCAGGGTTTTGGAAGGCCTCTAGCAGGCATACAAACACCTTATTAATGGTGGTGCAGTCTTTCAGTATGTTAAAACAAACAAACAAACCTGATGGCTGAAATGTGGGAAGTTTTGAGACATGATGATCTTTGCAAAACAAATTACTTGTGCATGTAAAAACTGAGTTCTGACTGGATTAATAGAAAATAATACTATGAGGAGTAGAGAAATTTCATTTTAGGAGCAGTGTAGATTAAGTGGTTGATGGTATAGAGATCTCTAGCATGAATGAAGAGCTCTTTTAAGCCAAAAGAGCTAAGCATTTTTTAGAATGAATTAATTTTGATATGATGAGCCTAGTCTGCAGAATCATCATGTGTTAAATTGACTCAGTGTGCTGTACAGCTGAAGTAACAGCCAGAAAATTCAGATTTAAATCTGGGTTCTAGCTCTGAAGCTCTGCAGATTTGGCTGGTCCTTACTGTGGTTTCATTCAGGCCTCGTTCAGTGGTGAGCAATGAGCAAACATGAGTTGCTTTTCTGATAAGTACTAATGTCTGTATTTTAGAGAGAAAATTAATGAAAATACTCTTACCTGAGCAAAAATTCCTCTGTAATTTATCAGAAAATCTGATCAGACCATCTTTAAACGTACCAGGATACATTCTGCCCAGTGATCCTATTGAGGATTGAGGAGTAGCTCCAGATTGGGCATTGAGTTGTCTAAGTTTAAAGGCTTATATAAACAGATGCTGGTGGAAACAGGCAAGGGTCATGCAGGATGCTGGGGAATCACAATGGTGGTGAAATGTTTTCGTTCTAGCAAAGTTTTGATAGTTTTGATGACCTCTTGGAAATAACTGCGTGCTACCTATGTAGTGGCATAACACGAGTAACTTCAGCTTACACAAAAACCATGAAACAGTAGAATGAAATAACTTGAGGATTTTAAGAACTATACATAACTTTGAAAAACTGTGAGTCCGTTTTCTGTAGAATTCATTTGTCTTTCAGTAAATGCTGACCAAAATAATATTTGGTCAATTTTCTCAAATGACATCCCGTTGCAATAGTATCTTTTTTAATACAGATTTTAGGCACATTTATATTATCTCTATTTATTTTCTTCAACTTTGATACCCTCTTATACTTTCATGGCTTCACTTTTGATTCCTTACTTAAAGACAGGCGAATAGGAAGACTCGTGGTTTATTCTGGAAATAAAACCAATGCTGCTGCATGAATTGTATAGTATGTAAGGACGTGCTGGTCTGCATTTCAGAAAGTTGCATGTACTTTCTTTGAAGGCTAACCATGTCTCTGTGCGTACGTTTACACTCTGCTGAGCTCACAGTCCACTCATTGCCTCTGCCTTTATACTCTTACGCAAATTAAATAATGTAAAGCAGAAAAACTGTGTTCTTAGATAACCTAGAAAAGGGTTAATCAAAACCGACAACTGCTAAAAGGAATCCTTAACTGTAGTGCCTAACCATTGTTCAGGCATACAGTACAAATGTGTTCTGCCTAAGTTAGCCAGAACAATGTCTCCAGCTAGTGATTAGGCTCAGCTCCAACTTTCACCTCAGGCAAAATTTATGCAGTTATACTACTGTTTGTCAGGTAATTAAAGGAGAAAGAAGTATCAACCTAAAGTATTTTTTTTTTTAAATTACATGTAAATAAAAAAAAAATGTTCCAGTTGAGCAAGAAAAAAAAAAGTTGTCAAAGACTTAAGTAGCAGACAAACATATGGGGCTGAGATTTGCATATGAATTCATGGATGCTAAGCCACGTCTGTCCCTTAGATACAGCTATGTAGTTCTGTTGAAGATGATGTGAATCTCCTGTTATGTACAAGTCATGGTGCTATTAAGGGAAATGGGATCGCTGGAGCACAAAGCAGATGGAGAAAGACTTGGTACAGGAATCAGAACCTGTCACATGTCAACTGCTATATGGGAGACTGACTGGGAACTTGTTGTTGCTCACAGTGGCTTAGGACCAGTCTTCTTCTGTCCTGTCTTCATCTGTGGGAGAGGGACTTGTTTCACAGTGTCTACCTGGTCGGGATATTCTTCTTTCATAGGTAGAGGGTATGCAGCAGAACTACAACCAACTGTTAATGTATCTTGAACTCTCTTGTTATGTACTTAATGCGAGATCAAATCATCATTTGTTACCTTTTCACTCTCACTTATGTAGGGTAGGATTTAGAAAATTGAAAGCATATTATATAATGATATATTATGTTATGATTTCTGGGGAAGTTACCGTTTACAAATATCATTTACAAATGTTGGTGAATGACTAGTGATTCACAGGACCCCAAATAGAACCTGATGAGTATCAGAATATGAGCAATGGCTGCAAGTTACCTGTATGCATGATGCACACTGGGCTCTGTAGGGAAGTTAAATATAATAATGTGGTTAGCTTGACTAATGTAGATAGAAATGAGTTGTACTATGGAGATAATTTTAAAAAGACATGGAGGGAAAAAGAAAGAAAGATTGCCTGTACTTAAATTTAGTTTTATGACCATCGGCCAAGAATGGTTAGGTTCATTTTACCAACTCCAGTGTAGCTAGGTACTGCTAGGTTTTACATTGTGTTTAAAAGAGATTTTGAAAGCATTTGGAGGCTACATGTAATCTGTTTTTTGCTGTATGTTATTACTAGAAAACTCCAGAAGCAGTCCTGGTGTGTTATAAATTGTTCCTCATCAATGCTGAATCAAACACTAGAAGTTTTGGGAACTATTGAGCTACCTGCCTCTGCTACCTGCCTCTGCCCTGGTTTGAGGACACCCTTACACCCTTTAACAAATTGATGTATAATATGCAGACATTACCTGCAGTATTACCTTTTTTTTAAATTTCTAAGATACAAATTTACTATTCCTTTACATTTTACTACCCATTAGCTCAGCAACGGCATGGGATGTAATGATACCTTTCAGCCAACTTGTTTTCTGTGGTTTACATTCTGCCAGCTTCTCACTCATTGGCTTCTGTCTATAATACCTTAGACTTCTTACCAGCTTCTCATCTAAGCACTGGGAAATGTAGGACTGCTCAGCAGCTCATAGAAGTTACCTAGATGTACTGATAGGAATTAGATAGATTAGATTAGATAGATTAGATTAACACATGTATGTTAATGCGCATTTCTCTGTAGGCTGTGGATCCTGTGTTAATGTACTAATATCCCCATCACAGATTTAAGAGGCCTGCTTCACTTTATTGTACTAATAAGATATTTATGGGTAGGGAGCTGTGCATCGCAGTGCACAGTTAACTGATCTTTTGCCTCTGGAGAGACAACTTTGAAACCTCTGAAGTCAAAATGAAAACAGGCATACAGTTATTATCCAAGTCCTGCTTTGTGCCATCCTACAAAACAAGTTGGCCATGCAATTCTGGCAATCTCTATTCATGGAAAGTCAAGAACAAAACCAGGACTCATGAGCCTATGGAGACACTAATGTAGCTGACTGTCAGGTACTTTTGATAAAATAATTGCTTTGATTCTGGTCCTTTCCCTAACATGGGACAAAAGCTGAGTAGCAGTATTCATAGAGACTCTGTGGGATAATTGATCTTCCTATGTAAGTAAGTTGTGATGCGTATTTATAGTTTTCTCTCTGGTGTTCATATATATGTACATTCAGACTGTGGTTGAATGTAAATACCCTTCTGTGGTGGGCTGTAAAATGCTGTCTTGATTCAGCAGTATTTGTAACACCTGCATGTATGCTGTGACTGCATCTATAGAGGCCAGTACATCTCCTACCATGGTTTTTTTCAGTCCTCTGTGGCTCAGTGAGGCAATTTTCAGTAATGGTGTTCCTGCAACTAAATCAGTTTTGCTTGTTTATTTTAGATGCTATCTTACTTTTTCTTCTTCTTCAGAATTTCTGTTTATTTTGTCTGAGGTGTCCCATCTCTAGGATTGCCCTTCTTGTGATAATCACTTCTCTTCACTGAAAGGGCTCATCTATCTTTTGATTACCCTGTCCTGTCCCTTTCACTTGCAGAGGAATGAAGGCACACAGTGTGAAAGGATTATGACAGTCACCTCAACCAATAACTTCTGAGAAAAATAATCAGTTGTCCATCTCATCTGGAAAGTCTGGAGGGATCGCGGAGGGCTTTGGCCTCAGGTCTGGATAAGGCAAGAAGTAATCTCAACAAAAATCAATTTGCGTTACACAGAATATCCAGAGCCTGGTCCTGGAAATCTAGCATCAGGAATCATTTCTGAAGATGAAATTTTTACACTTAGTCAAGGATTCCTGACGTACCTTACATTCTTCTAGAGTCTTCCATTCAGCTGTCAAAAAATATGAGTTTCTCATTCACATCCAAGCTCATTTTGTCAGTTTTCCCTTGTTTCTCAAGCAGATTATACACAGTATGATTCCCTCAGAAAGAGGCAACGCAGTCATTAGCACTGCTCATCAGAATGAATTTCCATGAAAATATACAGTTAAGCCTCCAAACTGACTTTCGCAAATGATGCTGTAAAAAATGTTTAATGACTCGTCCTATTTTCTCTTTTCTTTCTAGTCACCTCTTCGGGACTGTGCTGTCAGATATTCTTCAGACCTTCATAAACAGTCTATCGCAGTGTGATACAGTACCTCACCAGTTTGCAACACTGTCTTACTCCAAAGCCCCTTCTTAATCATTCTCAGAGACTTATCAAATAACGATTCTGAAGTGAATTGTTAGGAGAATGATGTGACCACCTAAAACTGTTTTGTATTGGAGGACAGTTGTTTTACTGTGTTATTTCTGAGAACCAGGGAAAAAATTTGAGAACCATCAGTCCTGGACTTAGGAGGATTGAACTCCAGAATTAAAATTCAGGCTGATGACACTCCCGTTGCTCCAGCAAGGTTTTTATTCTAACCTGCAAGGTTCTTTCTGCTGTGCCTTTTCTTTGCGGTAGGCCTCTGCCACTTCTGTATCACTTCCTACTGGACCTTTTCATGAAGATCCTGAAGACATTAAAAAAACCCAAATTGTCCTTAGGCCATATCTGTAAGATTGGCTTATAAAACAGATGGTGCAACTTACTGAAAACTGTGCTGGAATTCTGTCTTGTCAAAAGTTGTACTGTTGATTTTATAAGCTCTGACAAACCTAACAAGGTGACTCAGGTTACCTCTATTCTCTTGGAATGGAATGTGGCCATATTCGACTGTAGGACATCCTGCACTTATATGCAACCTAATACAACACTGCACTTTCATTTAATGCAGATGTCATTTGAACACTTTATACTCCTGATTGCCCCCTTTGATGGACATGTTGGTGACTATTGCGCCACATGATGACTTCCTCTGTAAGTAGAAAGCAAAAATTAGGCAATAATTGGCAAAGGTTGCTTCTCCCTTTGTCGTTGCTTTCCAGATTGGAAGTTTCCACTCTGCTAGACTTGTGTTTTCACTGGAAATCTCAACCAAAGGCTTAATTTAATTTTCAGTGTTTTGAGAGATCAGAGCAGGAAGATAGCTGTGAGCAGCCTTCAGCTTACATAGAAAGGCCATCATGAACAGATGACAGAAAGCATGACCACCATGCTGTATATTAACAAGGTGATGTGAGATCCACTCCTTTCGGTAGGAAAGCAGATGGTTTATAGAACAGATGTCTCCACAGACATCCCTGTACCTCTTATCTGTCTGGAGCCTGTAACTAATTGCCGAATGGATTTACCTGTTTCAAGATACAGCAGATCACAAATGGGAGAAGAAGGGTGATGTCCCATGTGTTGCTTTCCAGGACAGAGGATAGCCTGAGGTCTGCTTCTTCCCTTCAGATATCAAGAAGAAATGCCAGTGCTTCTGCTCCAAGATTCTTGTATTCCTGATCTTGTGGGGAAATACATTTAAGCACAGCTTCCCTGAGTCATCTTCTACTAACAATCCTCCCCAAGGTGAGGCAAGAAATAACATGATTGATACTTCTGGCTCCAGCTTGGCTGAGGTAGTTCTTACTTCAGCACCATGCCTTTGTTTCTACTGTCTTTCACAGTAAACTCTCACAGATTTAACACCCAAACCTCACATCCTCCTTCCAAATCATACTGTGAACACTGAGTGGCTTCCAGGCTTTAAATCTCACTTGCTTGTCTTCAACCAGTGATATTTTCAGCAACAGCAGAAGTAACAGCAAGACTAGCAGAAGCAGCCACATGAACCATGTTTTTTACATGAACTACTGTGAAGGTGGTACCTCTGTCATGTCTTTGTTACTCATATGATTGTGGATTATTTTTTAATCCTAGAAAGTTTTAACCTAAAATCATCTTAGGTGCATCTTCAGCCATCTCCAGTGTGCATCCACCTGTGGTAGGCATTTTTTTTTTCCTTTTTTTTTTTTTTATACCATGGTTATTGGAGTGATTAGGTTCTATCTTTTAGTGAAGTGCCCTGTTTTCCAGGATGTCTAGGATCTTTCTGGGTACCTTTTGATAAAAACTACTCTTCTGGTAGCTTATGACTATGACTAAAGTGGTGGGAGATCAAGGCTTTAATATTTGTCTACTTCCTGCCTCCCCCTTCCCCTCTCTGGCTTCAGATATCTTTGTGTTAATGTGTTTTCAGCCTTAGGTCAACCACTGTTGTTTGCCTCAGTGTTGACTATATCCATATCCAGAGATGCTACCTAGAGCTCCAGCAGCACTTTTGCCACTCATTTTGCCATTGCAGAAGCATCATGATGTCATGATTTCTTGCGAATTGCAGTCTTTATTCAACTACATGGTTCTCTCCTATTTGGTGGCAAATGCTGTGTACAGGCAGGTCTTTTAAAGAGGAAGATTGATTAGTTGTAACTTTTTCTTTGAGAGGTATGTTTATGCTGTCAGTACAGGTATATTGGATGATTCTGCTTCCTTATATTGGGTCTCATGTAAGTGCAGGATGTCGCATGGCCAGCAATGGCCAACCATGTTTCCTTCCAAGAGAGTAGATGTAACCTGAGATGACTCATGGTAACTTTATCACTTGTAAGAATTGACATCATGGCCTTTTTGAAGACAAAAATATTTGTATTAGCAGTACCTCAGAAAAATAGCCTCGGACGCCCCAGGAGTCTTTCTGATATTCCAAGGGAGAAGTGGTAGGAAGATGAGCTCTGACCACAGAGGCAGATGGCCTCTCAAAAAAGACGACCCAAATTTAAGCTGCTTTCTTCCCCTCTGAGGCAATCTCTTAGTGTAGCTGTTCACAGTGTAATGAGAAAGCAAGAAAAAGTACCATGAATTTGTAAGGGATTTTGCACATGTAGTGCATTTATTTTTGCTTTCATTTTCCTTACTGCTGAAACCAGCTACCTGTAGTATTTATGCATAGCACAAAATTTTGAAAGGTTTTTTGAATATGCAAGCAGCACAGACATCTTAACATTCCTACTGAAGTCACTCTACTGAAATCAGTGGGAGCTAGTTACTGAAGTCAGTGAAATAAGGATTTAATGAATAATTTGTCTCCAAACAGTTGAGTCTTTTCTTTGCCTTTCAAGATAATTACATGTTTCTTTATTTGTATATGCATCATATGTGTTACAGAAATATGAGGGGGAACACACATACAGCTGACACGTGATGCATTTTGGTTTCCTTTGAGACCTGACTGTATGCTGAATACCATTATCCCTTTGAATGCCTTAGGACTTAAAGTTAATATGCAGTGAGAAGGCACTAGTATGTCCCTGTGGACCTATGTGGTTTACATTGGTAATTCACTGTAGGAGTACAAATGATACAATACTGAGTGACTCCCAACTTTCCTCTGGGTGTGGTGCTTGACAGATTGTTAAATTTTATGTTGGAAATCTTTTAGTAGGCTTCTTTCTAGAATAGTCTTTACAAATTGCCTTGTCATTTGACTGAAGTGTGGTCATCATCTGTGCTTGGGATTTCCTTTATTCTCTTTTCTTGGGAGGGAATAGAGAGGGACAAATGGAAGACACAGGATGAAAATACGTGATTAAATGTCTTTCTTCTCATCCCTGCAATTTCATAGATGTAAGTCGTGTATGTTAATGTTCACATTCAATGATTGGAAAACAAGCTGCTTACACTATCAGAGGAGGACGTTAGAATTTCATGAGTACTTCTAAATCCTTTTTTCCTTAAAAGGGTTTTTGTCTTTTTATTAGGACAGTATGGTGAATAAAATGCGTAGTTCTCAACCTCCTGTATGAGGAATGTTAAAGGTAGTACACGAAACAAGAAATGAAGACTAGAAACAAGTGGGACCAGAAAACACAGGGTGCAGTCCATTGATCCATGTCGCCACACACTCTTGTTCCTAGCATACGCTGCATAATCAGAAGGGACGAGAGAAACCAAATCCTTTTAGTCCATGGAGGTTACAGTGTCCCAGGTGCAGTGCCAAGTGTCATTTTATGAGTACAGGTTGCTGTGCTAAGGAGATGCAGCGATGCGTATTGCAGAAGTCACCTAAAAAGTATGCAAGGAGTCCAGGAAGGAATGGTGATGCATTTTTCAATTTTGCTTTGTTTTCTTTACAAAAAAACCCCCAGTATATATAAGGTGTCTACGAGGGAGTGAACTGAGCATTGGATAACTTCAGTTTCCTTATGTATAGGTATTTAAAATAGCAAATGTTTGGCTTATCTATAGCATCTTTACCATCAGGTAAGTAAGCCTTGCAGCACGCCTGTGCATAGTTACATATTATTACTTGAATTTTACATGTGGATAAACAGAAACATAAAATGAAATTATTTACCCAGTATCCCACAGCACATCATTTGAGATTGAAGAGTAAGTGTGCGTCTTCACACCCAGCTGCTTTTCCTAACCACTGGACACACATCCTCCCTAGTAACTTTTATATGTCAAAGTACAGTTAAGCAAGTATGTAAGTTTTGATTTCTCATCAAAAAGTAATATTTTGTATCATTATTAACAACCTGTTACATTCTGTACTGCTTCCTACCCAAAGGATACCCCATAATTAGAAACATACAGTTTCTATTTGTGCACATGGTATATCACAAATAGGAGTAATTTCTGGACTGAAACAAAGAAAGCAGATTAACAGCATAAAGTAACAGATTGCATGTAGTAAGACATGAGCAGTATCCAACTGTTTAGATGAAACTGCAGTGTAAATTCAGTAAGTGCTAAGTTCATACAAACTTATTTTGGTTGGAATGCAGGAGTCGATACCCATGTTTCATGAAAAATTGTCAGCTAAAGGGATGTGTGATTCATTAAAAGTACTTAGTCCTTATTGAAAATTTTCTACTCGGATCTCAAGGCACCTTGCAAAAGAGAAAGTGTGGTATGAGTGGTGAGTGAAGACTCAGACCATATGTGTGTTCCTTTGGTGCTGCTGTAATAATTTACAAGTTATTTAATACTCGGTATCTGCAGCTTCCTTCTATTTCAGGTACTTTTATTTTTTCATTTCTATCATATAAAGCAGTTTCCTTCAGGATCAGGGGGAGAAGAAAGAATGCACACCGTATACATGATGACTGCTCTGTGTTACGACGTTCATCTTCAGTCACAAGGTTGGAGGAGATAGTACCACACATGGGTTGTACCTTACTTCTTACTTAAGAAGGTGAATTTTATAACACCACTCAGCCATGATGACGACTCTGAGCGTTAATGTCGCTGTGTTAACATCTAGTTGCTATGTTAGGCTTTGTTCCTAGTTACTAGCAAATGAGCAGACAGGAAACAAGGCAAACAAGATTTACTCAAGTTGGCCCCATT
Source organism: Burhinus bistriatus (assembly GCA_013397275.1). Lineage (NCBI taxonomy): Eukaryota > Metazoa > Chordata > Aves > Charadriiformes > Burhinidae > Burhinus > Burhinus bistriatus. The sequence continues at coordinate 29,105 of VYXH01007350.1, read as the reverse complement.
TTTCCAGTTTTAATCAATGCCTTCATTTGTCATGGGATACTATTGTTTATTCTGTTCACACTAAAAATGAGGCACAGTCAACTTCATCATAGTCTCACCATAATGCAGGTTCAAAATGAACACTTCTGTTTCTAAACTGTTAAAATCCTTTTGTGTACTGTATGCAGGCACACTAATGCAACTCCAATAGTGCATCTCCAAGGTACTTGGAGAGCAGCATTGTTCCCATTTTGTTCCTTGAGACTGATCTGCATCATCTGGAATTTCTCAGCCTCTGCTAGATTAGCTTACTAAGAATCTCCAAACTGTTTCTAAACTGTATTTCCAACATAGATGTATGGTTGGTTAATAGCTTCCATTCCATAATGGCCGGTACTACCTGATTTTTAGGAGTTGTAGTGATAGGAATTTTATAATCCATCTCTAAAACTGTGTAGCCTGTGACTGCTGTTATCAGCTGAAATGTACTGACTGTCCCAGGGTTGCACTTCTGTGGGTCGGAGGCAGGATCGTCTTGGAAGAAATTAGAATTTGTGTAGGACTTGAGGTAGAATGACTTCTATAGTTGGGGGGGGGGGGGGGGGGGCAAACCACAAACTTTAAAAAAAAGCAGTAGTTTATTAGAAACAAAAAAAATTTATTGTTAAAAATAGGGGATCTAANGCGCGGGCCGGCGGGGGGGGGGGGGGACCCAAAACAAACCAAATCCAGTAACACTAGCCTTCTGATAATCTATCCTCTGCTTTCCTCAAACCCATCTGTACCCAGTACGCACGCTGTCCTCAGTACTTCCTCATTGCGAAGGTTAATCTTTGTGCTTAGTACCTGGGTCTAATCTGCTTGTGTGTGTCTATTGAAACACTCTTGGATTATTT
>VYXH01007350.1:730-23230 GCA_013397275.1 Burhinus bistriatus | reverse complement strand
ATCATCTTACAGTTCATTTCTGAAGATGTAACAGCTGGAGAATCTTAATTTGCTAGGCTTTTACATAAAGTTATATATATTAATGTCTTCTGGAGTCTGCATTCAATGGTTAGTGTGTAAGTAACTTGGGAACATTAATTTCTTTAAGAAAACAGCTATTTCATTGCAATACTGCTTGGGACCAAGTCTTGCTATCAGGAAGAGCATCAGAAAGAGTGCTGTAGCCTGACATCCTCTACATAATCACAAAATAGGTGTTGGAGCAGTTTGACAACATTGACATCATTGGTACTACAGCATGTTTCCACTGTGATCTCAAAGCCAACTTTTGAGACCTGAATTGCATTCCCCTGCTGGCTTGTTTTGTTTTTTTTTTTCACTTTTCTGCTAGAATTCTCTGCAGAAAGCCAGTCTAGTATCAGCTATAATGGTAATATTTGTGATGGGACTCCTTAAAGTGAACTAGCTTAAGCCCAACAGTTTTTTTCCTGAAGACCACTATAGAATTCCAGCAGTTGTTGCAATGTCACTCACCTGTTACTTCTTATGCAGAACAGTAGGAAGCTTTGGTTAATAAAACACACAATGGTAAATGTAGGCCTGGTCTCTGCATGAAGTTGTGTAAGACTAGTTAGACCAGGGGCTCCCAGAACTTTTATAACCTTCAAATGCTTCCACCTTTGTTGAGAGCTGCCAGCCCACTGTTATTAATATGTAAAATACTATGAAATTAGTGTTGAGAGTGGCTTGCAGGTTATTATCACAACCTTCTGTGAGAACCGCACTTTGGAAACCACTAAACTAAAGGGATTATGCCATAAACGGCTACAAAATTTCTGTATGGATACTGTGCCTGTTCTAAACCCATGCAATGCAGGCTTGTCTGTTGTGCTCCTCAGTCTGAATGTGTGAGCTCAACCACTGTTACCTCTAAACCAACATGAGAGGGTTTGTGCTTACCTTTCACCATTTTAGCTAAATCAATTTATGTTAAAGCTCGAGGGCATTTCTTCCTAGTGCTCATTCAATTTCTGCTTTGTAGGCTACAGTGCCTCCAGGTAGTTGTTTAATGTTAGTCAGGGTGTTAATTATGACAGTGAACTGTCTTTGGGTTAAGGAGGGGAATGAATTACAGTCAAAATGCCCAGCTGAGTGACTGAACACTTTGAGATGTCCTAATGCAGGGACAGACTGCGGGTGAACTGGGTTCACTTCACCATAGATATAGGGAAGCAACTGTCTTTAAAAAAAAAAAAAAAAAGACCCTATAAAGGTTTTAGATCAGAATTACATCCAGAGATTTAGCCAACTTTCAGATTTTTTTTTTTCTTAATATTGGAAGGTGATAATTTTTCAAAGGCAAGGTGAGTGGTTTGGATTCTCCAAGTCAGCATTGACTTTCAGTGGTGGTTGTCTCATTTAAGTTTGGGAGACCAAATACGTACACTAAAACTACAAGGAAAAGACTTCTAGTTACTTCCTACAGCTATAGAAGATAACACATACATCATCTCATGTTTTGCAAGCCAGTCAGTGTAACAAGGTCTGTTTGCTTGATTAGGCACCTGTGTTACCACCATCTACAAACAAAGTAAATAGACTCCCTCCTTCAGCAAGGCAAGAAATGGAGATCAAATGAATTTGCCTTCTTAAGACTGCCAGTGAAGCTATAATTTTCTTCCTGAAATCTGTTACTTCAAGCTACAATAAAGGAAAACAATTAATCTGGATGGGCTCAGGAATGCAATTTAGAGGTGAAAGACTCCCTTTAATGTGTTTTTTAACCACATAGGCTACTTTCTTCATGAGCAGTTAATGTATCTTTATGTTGTACATTGCAGGGATGTGTAGTAATTCATTAGGAATGCAGGGCAGTGTAGTAATTCCGAACTACTAGATCTGGTATTGGAAGCAATGCAACTTCCATGCTACATTGCATGGTCTGTGTCCAGCTGCTTAATCCCACTGTAACAGGACATATTTAGTCTAGGAAAATTGCTGTACAAAAGCAAGGGTAATCATTTCAAGATCAGAATGAGTTTCATTCAGAGCTTGCTTGGGTATTTCTCCAGAAACTGCCTGTGAAAGATAGGCAGACACTGAATTGAAGGGAAAAATTAGGTGCCCTGCTGCACTAACTTGTTTGACATCTGTTCTCGAAGCCACTCAGCATTTGCAGGTTTGCCCCGAGTCTGTCTAAAGCCATGTGCTTCTGTTACTGCCTATCAAGCGCCTTTTTCTTCCTAGTGGCTTCTCAAGCCCCTGAAGGGAGTGTTGAAACATTAAGATCAATGTGGTTCTTGCTCTGTAATCGATTAAGAGTAATCAACAACTTCAAATATAAATGCCATAATTTGCTTGTTAGAATCTTCACAGAATCCAAAGAATCAGGGTTAGTAATCTTCAGATAAACTTGGTGATTGTGCAAGTAACAAATGAAAATCTCTGAAGTCTCTCTGCTGCTAGTGAAGTGACCCAACAATGCGCGAATGCATCCCCTGCATCTTTTCCTTCTCCATGATAACCCTGTAAAAGAGAAGACAGATACAGTGGGAGAGAAGGATTAGTTTCGTTCTTGTGGCTATTCAGTTGTTTATTGTTCTGTGTAATAAATGGTTTATATGTATTGCTTCTGTGAAGTGCGGCGAACATTTAAGCAGTGAAAATTCTAGCATATGTTCCTAGTAAGAGATCGAGAGAATAAACAGTACTTGGGGCGGGGAAGTAGATTTGCTTCTAGATTGTGCAAGAAAATGAAACCTGAGTTCTTTCACCTTATTATGATGTTGTTGACCTCTCTGCAGGTTGTAGTGATGTGAAGCCTTGTCCATTAGGTACATGCAGGCTAAGAGCATGAAATTAGTTCACAGAGCATGGAAGACCAAGCTCTGTCTGTCTAGTTTGCCCAGCTATTGCAGTTATAGTGACTTCAGAGGCTCCTGTCTCTCCATGGAACTGCGTAAACTTCTCGGTGGTTTTGTTTAAGAGGAAATGCTGAAGTGATTCGCACCTTGCCAATACCTCTGAAAAGCGGGGGAGAACTGAATGGGGAAGATACACACTTGGTTTTGTCTGTCTGATTCTTCTTCTGCAAACTTCACAATGGTAGTGGCTGCAGTTATCACAAGGCAGGTGGAATTCAGATAGACCTTAAAGAAGCAGCAGCCCATCATTAAAATAAATGGACAACAGAAGTTATTTAAGGCTTTCTCCAATCTATATATGCAACATCTAAAGTGGCAATTAAAAACATGAAGGCAATAGAGAGGTTAATTGAAAAAATATGTGAAAAAGCTTAACGATCTGATTAAGAAAGAAGCTATGTAGTTCTGAAGTGTGTTGGCAAGTAGAGGCCTGGCTTTGGAATCACCTTCACCTGATCAGGTCACTTCTAGCTTCATGTTGTTTTATATAATCTACTCTGTGGTGCAATAGGCACATACAAGGTATGATTCACAGCAGTTATTTCTGTCTGCAACTTCTAAAATCTGCCATAACAATATCACAGAACTATTTCTGTATTTTACTTCAGGTGAAAATACTATTTCACTAACAGCATATTTAAAGTGCATGATGAAAAAAAAAGGAGGTTTTAACTTGTTAGACTGTATTTCATTTATATGCTAGAGTGGGTGCTTGAGGAAGGGTCATAGGACATGTAAAATCACTATGCTAGGGGGAAGAAAATTGCACTGGCAAAGTTTTAGAACTATGTTCACCCATCAGTAGGCTGTACAGAAATGCTGTTTCTATTTACAAGATCGTTTCAGGCATCTATCTGATCTGCAGAGAAATTACTACACTAGCTATTAAATATTGTCATGACTCACCATTACAGTTATAGTTGTGTATTTGCAACACTGATGAATTTTCAGGTGATGATATATTGAGGATAACACTTCCCACTGTTTAGATTTTTGGACAATGCCTTTATACAGATGTGGTTTAGTTTTTACAAGACTTAGTACAATAGATGATGTTGGAAATACAATCTGGTAGTCCTGTAATAAGAAGGGGTTTTGCTTGTTTTTTAAACCGAGCTGTTTAAGAAGTATTCATATAATAATGCATGTTTTGAAATTGTGATGCTTGAAGGGCGGGGGTGGGGGTGGGGAATGGCTGTTGGAGTTTAAATTGAGGTTAATGGGTGTATACTTGTGCAACTTTGGTCGCATATTTACGTGTCAGACATGGATTCAGACTTAGTCTTATGATGTGTATGTGAGTTCATATTTAGAAGATTGTATCACAGTTATAAGTTATTTTCTGTAGGTTTTATTGAGCACTGATAGTTGTTCAGAGCCATGCTACCATCCTCTGAAGTTATGCTGGTGTAATTGATGACTCAAATATAAATTGCTGCTCACTTTCCTGATTTAAGATACTAGATACTAGTCTGCTCTTGTAATGTATCTAGTCATTGGAAAGAAATGGAGTAACCTTCAGGTCAGCCTCCCATTTCTAGGTGATTGATCCTTGATGAGGAAACAATGAAATTATTAGACAGTGAAATATGCAAATGGATTTACTTTACTTCAGTCGGTATGTAAGAAGAGCATGTATCTCTCTGAAGGGAAACAAGGTACTGAGGTCTGAGGCAGTGTAGGTCCGAAGTGGAAAACAGTGAACAAACATCTAAGGTTTAGGGCAAAGCTGGTGTTATGGACATGATGCTTTAAGTAGGCAGCATGACAAACTTAGGACAATCCTGCAAGCTTCTGTGTTTAATATTATAACTGCATCCTGTGCTTCTCATTTTGCATATGCAAATCTTCACTGTCTCTTTATCTTAGTAGTATCTTGCCATATCTCTGAACCATAGAAAGGTGATGGTGTTCATTTTGCTTCAGCTTTAAAATAATTGGAGGAAGTAATCACCTTTATGAAAGATAGCCTCATTTTTGCATGCTAGTTAACTATAGAGAAATGGCAGCCATTGATTGTGATGAGAGACAGTGGTCATTTTGCACAGGGAATAACCTGAGAGCTGGTACCTTTTTGCATGACTAGCAGAAAAGTGTATCCAAGTAAATGTAGTTATGATAAAAAAAACTATATAGGGTTCTTATAAACATGATTATATAGACTTCTCCATTAAATTTCAGCTCCAACTAAGGTCTCATCTGTGTTCTCATTAGAAATGTGGGAACTAAACTGCTCCTGCTGACAGCAGGGTCTTTAGCAATGTTAGGTATATGGTTTCTTGACATCTGTCTATTCCTATGCCTCCATAGAGGAATCCCTGGGTACGGAGACAGGGAATAGTGGAAAACAGCAGGCATTTGTGTCAGTACTTGGAAACAGGTAACGGCTTATTTCTGCAGTGAAATGAACCAGTGTTTGAGGAGGGACAGGCTGGATATCCTAACCTGAAGCTTTCCTCCTCCTTATGTCCTCCCTGTTCTATTTTCTTGTTCATTCTCCCACCTTACTTCCAAGTCTTGCATTTCCTTTGCAGTGGTGTCCCTCCAACTTGTGCAGTACTTATCCTGTGTATATGTGCACACATATTTATGAGCAATTGTGTGTATATAGGAAAATTAGTGCCTGTGACAATGGTAGTGTGTTTTTGTATGTACACATACATACATATGTACGTATTTCGGAAATAACCAAGCTTTACAAATGGGTAAAACTAATTCATACAAAAAACCTGTACTGAAATATCTGCAACATCTCTTTTTATTTTAAATATTGCCTGCCAGATGATGAATGATGATTACTTCATAGTCTATATTGTTTATCATTGCCTGAAAACCTGGTATAATCTGACATAACCTGGTATAATTCCTGACATAATTCAGCTGTAGCTAGTGTGGTTATACTAAATGTGAATTTTTGTCCCCTTGGATGTTATGATCCTGGTTTTACTAGTCACTAATGGAAGATTAGGTAGAACTTGATTTTTGTTCATGATGTACATGGAAATCTGTCCTGTGTATTGGACCTGGGAAAACTGTAACTATACAGCAGTGCAGAGCAATGCAATGATGTTTCTGTTGCTAAATTTAATTTTCCTTTTCACCATGGTTTTCCCATTTAGTTCCTTGATGTGAGAAGGATACTCCATGGAACAGTAGGACAAAATATTCTGAGGCCCTCCTTAGTTTTAATCCTTGAAAATCTTCTAGCAAACTAAAGTTATAATTGTACACTACATATTAAAACAGGAATTACATCTTTAGGCTAGTAATATGGTATAATTGTTTACATCTAGTTGAGTGACAAAATTGCCAGTACTTTACATTCTTACTGATATTTTTGTTTGTTTGCTTTTTGGTAGTTTTTTGGTAGCCAGGTGTCGTGGGCCAAGAAAAAAAATCTCAGTCTCAATTTGTGAACTTTTACTTGATTTAGTTTATTGCCAGTTATCATTAACTTTTAATTATCGACGCCGATATTGAGGAATAAACGCAAACATTCAAACAAATATGCCTCAGCTTCCCTGTGGCCACCTCTGCTCCCCCCTCACTGGTCTCCAGTCCCCTCACTGTCCGCCACTGTCAGACCCTTGGGTGAGGAGATGGTGGCGCAGGAGGCTGCGGCTGGTGTGTCGTGGTTACTTTGCTTTTGCTGTTCCTTGCTTCTTGCTCAGCAGCTCGGGCGTGGGATCCTCCATGGGCTGCAGGCCCCTCAGAGCTGTCCCTCCTCCTGTGTCTCCCCTCTATTCCTGCTTAGGCATCTCTTCGCTCCAGCACTAGTTGGGCGTCTCTTTGCGCTGCCCCTGCTCAGAAATCTCTTTTCTCCAGCCACGCTCAGGTGCCTCTTTGCTCCTGTCCGGTTCAAGTGTCTTCTTTTTTTCTTCAATGTCTCTCTTTCCCATAGTTGTCACCTCCCTTTCTGAAACACGTTTTCACAGAGGCACCATGTGCTCTCTGGTGGGCACAGTTCGGCGTATAGGGGTGGGTCCATTTGGTCCACTGCAGAGACAGCTGGGATGGCTCAGGGCAGTCCCAGACCTCGTCCAGTACCGGTTGCCCTGGACCCCAGCACTCGCCACCGACACCTGCCAGCTGTACCCTGTGCAGCAGGTGAGTGCCAGAAGGAGGGTACACGTCAGGCTACACGTGAGCACACTGCATTATGGAGAAACATTCACGTGCATCCTGTTCACTCTTCATCTCTCAGGGAAAAGCTGTGTGCTGCTAAGACTGTATAAACATCTTGCATGTATTCAAGTTTTCTGTGTTCCTTAGCAAAAGAATAATAATGGAACCCATTTTTAAATCAGTCCTTGTCTTAGCCCCTTTAACTGACCAGTCTGTGCATGTCTCCCCTTTTTCTTTGTAAAAACGTGTCTGTTTGTCTCTTTGCCTTTCTATAACTTCCATGTCCCCTTTTTTGTTATTCAGTAGAACTTGATACATACCAAACATAAAAGAATTGTTTTAAAAATAGTTAAGTGTTTTTCCTCCTGTCAGAAGATGTAAATGTACTCAATCTTTTGAATGTAGAGATTGCGTCTTCCTTTCATCTAAAATCCCAGTGAAGCAAAGGAGTGTTTTCATTTTGTCTTCTCCATTCAATCACCTAATTTGAGGTTTATCAGAATATTTTGGTACTGAAACCACTAAGAAGTAAGATTAGTAATTGAACTATGCTGTGCCTCTTGTCTGTGCTCCTGTCCTCTCACTTCATTCTCCTTTGTTGTTACCCAGTTTACTGCGTCTTCCACTGTTTCATATCTGTTTCCTCTTATCTCTTTTGTCCACTTCACTTTCTTCCATTATTATATTTCTTTGCATTGATTCCTCCCTTGCTTCCCTAGTAGCCTAGTTTCACCTTGTGAACCCCTCTGTCTCCAGTGGACTATTAGCTGCCTTTCTCATCTCAACAAAATGAGAAGTGTGGTGCTTCCAAGTGAGTGTGGCAGCCTTCTGGTGTGCCAACTCAGAGAGACCTGTTGGGACTGGCAAAGTGAACAGAGTTTTGGATCACCACCTCCGTTTCCCTTTAAGAAGTGGGAACTGGAACTTGTGTTAGCTTGTTTTCCCAGAACTTCACTAGAGATGTCATTACAGCCTTCTGGTGGCATTCATAGGAAATTTCTGAGCAGCCTTCATACATACAAGTCATGACTTGCTGTTTGGATAGATGTGTCCTGAATAACTTCCTTTGTCTTTCAATAGATCTGGTTTTGTACCAAACATTTTTCCTGAAGCCATCTTCTGTATATTTCGTCACTGTATGTTTACGACTATACTTTTGGAATGGGAATTAAGCTGATCTTGAGGACACAGTCATCGATCAATAAAACATTTAAAAATGGATTATTTTAATACTAAAGTAATGCTAGACATCTTTAAAATATGGCTAAATTGGTTTCAGTGTGTGCACTGTGGAACCTCAGTGGTCGCTTTTTCTCCAAAAAACTGACAGCAATGATACTCACTTTCCCTTTTTAGGTATCTATTGTTTTGTTCACGTTACCACCTGAATGCTGAAGTTATTCTTTGCTACTGAGTGATTTTTTTTAAAGTACGTTTACTAAAACCTGTATATATGTGCTCCTTTAAGTCCATTCACATATTAATTTAGTTATCCTTTGAGGAACTTGACTAAATTTCATTATTGAGGGGTTTCCAATGAATATGCTTTTGTATGGAATTAGAGTCTTGTCTTTCTTACTATATAATCCCTTGTATCCGCATATCCCATCCTACTGCAGATGGAGTTGAAATTATGTCTGTTATAAAAAATAATCACAGTATAGGCTACTTGCAGGTGACTGATTGTGTCTGATTAACGTGCAACCCCAAATAAGAGGCAGAGGGAGTGATGAGTTCGGAGTCCACACTGTACCAGATGATTCCACTTGTGAAACAGTATATTAATTTACATTTATCCTTTCCAACTTGTAGTGAGCTGTAAAAACAGCATGTTGCTACTTAATTGATCTGGGAGACCAGTATTAGCCTCATGTTTCCTGATATTTTTTCACAATTCCTGAAGAGAATTATGCTTGTGAAGGAGGTGTTTAATCCTGCCATCAACCTTGCATCATCCTGTATCTAAGCATCTGTTTTATACTTTAATGCGTTCATTTTATCCTTTACTGTCTTCTTTCCTTTTATGTATTTGTAGAAAGCCTTATTATTCTTCACTATATTGCTTGCTGTCCCCTCTGATACTCTGCTTTTCTCCTGTGTAATTTTCTTTTTTTACTCAGTCTAGCTCCCAACATGTATTTTTCCTTTAAATCATTTCTTCTTGATGGTTTTAGTTGCATCTACACCGCATTTTTCATCAATATTTCTTCTGTTGCCTCTTTACTTTTGCCATTTAGTCATCCTGGGATTTTTGTCTCCTTAAAAAGGATGCTGTTCCATTAGACATTTGTTAGTACATCTTTGAAACAAGTCAATTCTTTTTCCACACATTGTTCCTTTAAAGTTAATTCTTGACTTTGGTCACCTACTATTTCTTTTGTCCTTAGAAACTTGTCATTTTAAAATTTTTCACTGGTTTGCTACTCCTTACCTCCTTCTTCTCTTGAATTATGATGTAAGGATTGAATGTATTCTGTAGACTTAAGCTATCTTCCTTAATTTGTGGGGCAACTGGGCAATGCAGCGGCAACCCTGTAGTCTGAGTAAGTTCAGTGCAAATATGGGAGGAGTGGAGACTAACAGAGGAGACTTGTCTGCCTTCCGATTCTTGCTCTGTCCTGAACCATTTTGGCCTTTAGTGTGACGTGAAGGGTTAGTTTATGCTGGCCTCTAGCCGTCCATGACAACACTTACATTTCCTGAACAACCCCTCCCATGCTTGAGGCTTTGAAGAACATGGTACAGTAGTACCATGAGCTAATTCTGCAGTACTTGTGGAAATTCCTTTTATGCAGAGGGAATTTCCAGTGATCCAGTTAAACTGCTTTTATGTCTTTTAAGCTGGAGTGATGCTTACTTAATTTAGAATTGATTTTCGTTTACATTTTCTACACTGCCTATTGTAGTGGGACTGTGATTGAGGACTTTAAATGCTGCAATAGTATAAATGGAAATGGGATCATGACAAGACATAAGATTTGGGCAAGCAACTTTGATTTGTATGATATTTTTTATTTGGGTTTACTGATGGGAAACTCAGGAGAAAACTGTCACCTAAATGGCATTATAATAAAACTAAGTTGTGCTGTTTTGTTATGCATACCAGGTGAATTAAACTCATCCTTGATGTTTCTCTACTGAAATCAACGGAGTTGGTATATTAACAGCTTTTTCAGAAAAAAACAAAAAACCCTAGGGAAAGTGGCTTTTTTTTTCTTCAGTGAAACACAATGTTTTCCTCTGAAAACGTTATCTTAATATTTAGAATGTTGATAATGCAACATAATGTTATTTCATTTGTAAATCACACTACCATAAAATATTTTTGTGTATATCTGTACCTACATGTGCGTTATGTTATAGTATATCCTGTGAAGCGATTTACTGTAGGATTCTGAAAAAGCAATTGTAAATTTAAGATTCAGTTCACATGTAATATTCTAGATGTTATGTCCATAATCCACTGTACGACAATACTTACAGATCAGTAAAAAAATTATACTATACAGTATAGCTTGTCTTGCATTGTACAGACCAATATGAAATTTGGTCTACTAAATTCTTCAAGTAGTATTAAGTAATATAACACTTTGTGTAATCAGTACTTACTGTAGCTACACAAATCTGAACTTGGTCTGTCACTATAGTGCATGTCTTTATGCTTTGCAGATTGTGATCCCTTTGAAGCTTCATAGTGAAATCAGTGTAGGGCTAATTCCTCTTCAAAACACAGATCTCGCTGTAAATCTTACTCCTCATCTAAGAGCAGCACGAAGCTCATATGGTTGATATTTCATCATTTGAAAGACAGGTCAGCGAGAATTTGGTTTAAAATATATGTGTGTTTGTTTTGATAGAGAGCAGAGGCTCAACGAAACTGCCACTTTTTGATTTAAGGAAGACTCTGAGGGTGACCTGACTGTTCAATGAAAAGAATATGTCCTATGTCAGGGCTGAAAGATCTGGATCAATTACTGTGTTTTACTAGCCATGCAGAAGTAGATGGAGCTTTTTAGTCAGCCACTGGTATTATTCTTCCTGCATCATAATATTTGAATTTGATGTTGCTTTTGGGGGACACTAAGGTCAAATTATACCCATAACTCCTGCCTGCCGGAGATTCTGTGGCGCCACGTACTCTGTTCAGATCTTCCACCTGCCTCTGTGGGTCTTTTTGTTCCTCAATGACCCATACTCATGAACAGTGGATACTACTTGAGAAGAATTTCTTGGGTTTGATATCATTATTACTTTTAGCCCAATAAGACAGCTCATCCAGAGTAGCAGTCAGAACATTTGAGCTTTAAACTTTTTCCTGTATGGAAAAGGGCTTCTCTCTCATGCATCACATGGATGAAAGATATATCTTAGAAAGCCGACTCCTTCCCTCCCAGTTGCCCATGTCAGAAGAGCTTCCTTCTGGAAGCATAGAAATTCTGCAATTCTGATCAGGAGGTTTTTTACTACGTGAAGAAAATTGGAGACAGGTTTCGTGCTACAGAAACACCTTCACCAGTAGGTAACTGAAACTATTACATGCCTTCTCATTCCATTTATAAATCTTTATGTATCTCATCAAGCCATTGTTTTCAGATCTAAGGAAGCTATTCTCAGAATCACAGACTGGTTGAGGTTGGAAAAAACCTCTGGAGGTCATCCTGTCCAACCCCCTGCTCAAGCAGAGCCACCTAGAGCAGATTACCTAGGACCATGCCCAGGACTGTTCTTGGAATGGCCATTGCATTTGCAGAACAGAGGCAAGTCTTCCATTCTAGAGTAATTTTATTCAGGTAATCTTTATCCTTGCCATTCAACAGATAAAGGATTAAAAAAAAAGTTGTAGTCAGCATATGGTTCTGTGAAAGAAAAATCCAAATATACAAGATTTAACTCGGCTCTGCATCACATGAACTAAGCTGTGTTAGCAGGGCAAAAATAACAATTTGGAATGAAGAAGCTTAACTTCCCATCTACCTTAGAATTCTTACAACCCTCCATAGTAACGAGGCTTCGGGCCTTTATAATACTGCAACTCTCTGTCGTGGTATTCCACGTCGAGATAGCCTCACAGCTGATGGATATCTTGCAGTAGCAAGTTGTTTTCAAACTAAGAAAGCTCTCTTAATGATACGGGAGTTGCTCTGGTTCAACAAGTTTCACAGCATTGCCTTTCAAATTCATTACTACTTTCTGTCTGTCTTGTCAAAATCTATTTTCTACTTGCCATCACTTCACCAAGACTGCTCTCTGAGCAAGGCAGTTATCAATGCAAGAATCTTTCTTTTGTTACTATGATGATAAAATGTTTCCTTAAAGGTATGAAATTTCTTTCTTTTTTTTTTAATTTTAATTTTTACAGTTTTTTGGTTTCAATTTTTCTTCTTATGCGTGAAGAAACTGTTCCAGATTGTTCTTGTACAAAACGTTTGTCCTGTAGTATAATCTGACTGTAGAAAGTATTCAAGATGCTTTGCTTGCTGGTTTGTCTATACCTGAAAGTTTATTTTGTTTAGTGAAGTGTGAAATAGGAGTAGTGATCTATTTTACATAAGTTAATAACACCTGATATTACAGAAGTTAGTATTTCTGATTGACTCCCCATTCCTGGAGCAAGTATCTTCATAGAAAGAACTGAATCATTCAAGAAAGTTTTTCTGCAATTGCTGTCCTTGAATTTTTATTCCCAAATAGCTGAATGTGTAGACAAGCTCTCAGTTAAAACGTCGGTCTTTGTGCTGTTATCCATTCTCCTAAAGTGTTTATGTGTCTGGGGGTCATAATTTATATGGGCTAGATAGCTGAGCTGGTGAAGTACAGAAGACATCTGTTAAATCAGATGGAAAGAAAATAAAACTATTCTCAATGGCAGCAGCCTGGGCAAAAAGGTCCACTGCTCTGTAAAGGAGACACCTGCTCTTTAAAAGAGTGCTTTATCAAGCACTACAGTGTAGTTGTTACTGCTGATGGATTCTTTGCAGAAATACACTGCATATGTTGAAAAAGTGTATTCCTTTTATTTCTTTTTCCCGAGGAAAGGGGAGTGCCCCCTTTTCTTCTTGTACCATCTTTAGAAACAACCATTCTCCATTTCTGTTAATGGCTGAGAGTTACTTCACATCCATCACAAGATGCAGAAATGTGATTATTGAGCAACAAATCATCCCTTCTTATCTCTGAGTCTCATTGTAGGTAGTATAACCTCACCTGGAACCTGGATGTGAACTGATGTGTGTAGTTTTTGTCTTGGAATAAAACAGCAATAAGTAATGGCATATGGTAAAATTCTAAAAGGTCAGAGTAAAAATCCTCCTTCTGTTGTCCAGAGTGTGCATTTCATAAGTTTTTGTGTATGCTGCAAAGTCTAGCCTTTTCCTGGGTTTTTGAGGAGAGGAAAAGTTGAGCTTTAGATGGTGAAACTTTTTTTTTTAATATTTTTAAGTTAAAAATTACTCTGATTATGTTATCCTCCAGTTTCTCAAAGGAACAGGTAGTAGCCAATGTAAATCAGACTGGCTCCACTGAAAGCAGAACTGCATTCATTTACAAAATCTAATAAACTGTCTAAAATATGTCTTGAACTTATTCTTGTTTAGCGTTTGATCCTGCTTTGTAAAAAGGCTTCCAAACTTCATATTCTGGCTTGGACTCTGGTTCAGTTTGTGTAGTTTTGCTGTTTGCAAAACTATCAGCATTTCTTTAGGTGTGAAGAGCAAGATACCGATTTGAACTGCATAGATTTTAGAATCTGTTATCTTAGAAAGCATCAGATCAGAAAAATTCATTCTCTGTCTCTGGAGACCTGTATTTCTGTCCTGGTAGTTCTCACAGCATCAGATTTTTTAAAAAAAATGGATATTGGTCCCTTTGTTCAAGAAAAAGTCAGATTTTTTTATTAAGTACAATTAAAAGTACTTGAAAATGCAATTAAAAATACTTTTATGATGACTACTATCTTCTGTATGTTGATCTGTATATATACTAAGCAAATACACCAGAAAGAAGAACATGGACAAGCTATGCCAGATGAAGACAGGTATCTGCTTTTTGAGATTAGTTGGTTAGAAGAATCTCTGGATACCAAAGAGGAGAGCTTCAATTGGACTTTGGCTAACTTCAGGAAGCAATACTTCTTGAAATCTGTCAGGCTTTACCGTTGGGACAGCAGCAACAATGCAGCTCAAGAGTCACATCAGCTGATTTGCAAACTGCTGTCTAGAATGATTTTAATGTATAGATAGACACAGTTTGATGTGAATTTTTCAGACACTCTTGTACCCAAGAGCCAGTTATACTTCACTTTCACTAATGAAATCTTAGCTTAATAATTTCTATTTGAAACTAAAGCATCAACATTCATAATTTTAACATGTTGATTGGTTTGGTTGTATGATTGCTTTGTGGGAAATGAGGAGGTTTTACAATTATATTTGTGTTTGGATTTAATTTGTATGGTAAGTTAAATATGAGATTTATGGAGTGCAATGTGCAGAATGTTTTATTTACACTTCCAAAGACTATGAGTACACACAACATCTGAATTTGATCCTTGGAAACCAAGTTCAGAAAATGTGGCATAATTTGATGCTAATTGTCTCCCTTAATTGCACCTTCCATCTGCTTATTTGCTAGTTCTATACTTAAGTCATTACAGTATTTATTACTTGATTTCTGGTTGTATTTCACTTTCCAGTGATGTACTTACTATATGTAATACCATTGTTTTGCTTTACTTACATATTGTCAGTGTCCTATTCTTGTGAAAACTTACACATTTTAATTTTGTTGAGATGTAGGTTGCCAAAAATAATTTATTTTCTTTTGTGTGTGGGAATACATAGGAAAGACAAAATAATTTAGCATTTCTGTGTGGACAAGATACGACCTGTTCGTTCAGTCTATTGATGTTTTGGTTTTGTGCAGTGCCAAAGTGGCACTTCAGAGCTAGAAGTCCTAAGATCCCATAACAGACAGGTTCTACCTGTTCACAAAAAGTGCCTTTCACCATCAATTGTAATAAAAGAAAGATATGATGTCTCAGCCATTTCAGATACACGCTTTATTTCTAAGAATTACAACTCTGGACAGATGTCTTCCGTCTCTGGCTGTCTATGCAGAAGAGGTTACTTGTTATTCCCTCACCATGATGCTGGTGGAAAAATTTGTATCAATGCTGTCACATTTAGTTCAAGCTAAATTATCCAGGTTTAAGTTAATTTGGCTGTTGGGAGTGGAGGGGTTTGCTTTTATTTGTCTGATGTGAATGAAAAATGGCTTTAGCAGCTATTCAGGGAGCAGGGTAACCTCCCATACAGAGCTGGTGATGCAGCTCTGGAAGAGGACATCAGTGTATCACCTAAGATTACTTTCTTTCCAGCTACACATGAGGAAATCCAATGGAAACTGGAAAATTGTATCTAAATTCTGTGATTAAATAAGACATGTCTGAAGAACTTCTATTTAACTAGATAGGATAATTAGAGAGGAAGATAAGTGGTGTTTTACGTGGGACCCTACTATTCTGTTACCTTAGAGAGAAAGTTCTAGTGCCCATGACTGAAGACCAAATGATACTCCTTTTTCATGGTTTGGTGTGGAGAGGAGGAAGGGAGGAGGGAAAACACTGGAGTTTTTGTACATGAAATTTTGCATATTGGCGTTGTATATTCACATACGTGCCTTTCTAAAATGTAAAGTGAAACACGTCTCAAGTTACACAGGACCTAGCTGAAATGGTATAATAAAAAGGCCAAGTGAAATTGTGATAGAAACCTTACGGAAACTTTAGAGTGGCCACTTAGAACGGGGGCTAACTGAGATTTAGTTGCTTTGGCCAAAAAAAAATAAACAGCCTACCTGTTGAGCCTATCTAGTGCAGCAAATTTCACACTCATTTTTTCCTGTTTTCCTGGAATTTTTGGAAAACTTACAGGTTACTGAGAATGTCAGAGAAGAATTGCATTGCAAGTGAAATTTGAGTAATTACCATATGGATGTGATTAAAGGTAGTGGAGGGACGACTTCAGCACCTAGTGGCAACCTACTGCTGAAATCACTTTGCTAGAGGTCCTTGAAGTCCCCGTTGTCTGGTGAGGAGTAAAGGAGTACTTCAGAACTAGCCTCTGGAGTGGAAGGCATACTTCTCTTCCACGTGAAATTGCAGCATATGAGTTAGAGGACTTCAGCCTAGGGAGACTGGCTTTGCAATCTTAATGTGTCTTGTGTTCACGAGGACAATGGAAGTCTGGCTGGAGTTGCCAAACTGAAAAAAAAGCTGTGTGAGAGTGCAGCTTAGCTCTTTTGTAATAACCTGGTCAACTATGTTACTCTGAATGTTTTAATTTACAAATGCAACCTATGAGTCTACCTATGAGATACGCTTGCTCGCCAGGTGAGCAGAATAATTGGTGAACATACCAGTATGGAAAAATGGGGAATGAGAGAAGGGCACGTATTCTTGAGATGAAGGTGGCACAACACTGGAAGAACATGTTTGTACACGGAAAATACAGACAGAAAGCTTAGAAAGGTTTAATAACAATCCATAGAAGATACATAATGCATGTAGAAGATTTCATCAGTGTAACAAAATGGGTTGTTTGCTAATTCTGAAAATATTTACCCCATGCCTATAATGTATATAATGTAGTATGTCTGTTGGCGAAATTTGCCTCTCAGATAGTATTCACATTTTGAAGAGACTGGAGTGTATTTGAGGGAAGAATTCAGCCCAAAATATTTTTCTTTTTCAATTTCATAAACCTCTTCTATAGATTAATCTGGTGACTCACGTGAGGAGAATGAAAGGGTAATTACACTTTGGGGTGTTGCTTTTAGAACAACTCTGCTTCTACCTGTTGCATTGTTCATCCATTTTACACATAATACCGTTTTTCGTAAACTTATCAACAGTAACTAGTGATAGGTATCACACTTCTGTATTACTTAGCAGAAAATTATTTTAAATAACCTCTTGATTTGTTCAGTGGCATACACTTTCTTGACGTGTGTTTTAATCCTTGTGTCTCAGTTTCCTAGCTACAGAATAGGGTGGATAAGGCTTTGTTTTCCCCCTCCTTCCTGTGCCTCATCTGTCTATACAGGTTGCCCTTGGCAAGAAGAGTTTCCTTTGTTCTTTGACCAAAACCTAGAAACATTAGGGTTTCTTCCTTGAGATTTCTAGGCACCTGCCACTTCCTCTGAAAGCATATACAGTCTCACAGTTCTTATGTGGAGGAGAGCTTTCTGTATCACCTACGCTTTAGCTTCACCTTTAGCATTTAGGAAAAGTGTTTTTCTCCCTCATAGGTTCCCCCCCACCTTTCTGTGTTGAACTAGTAACACAGATGTATCCCATACTAAATCAAGCATAAGGTGCATAGTTTTTGATCAGTGTTAGTAAGCTAATAGTCAGGTCTTTCATATACCATATGCTTTCTGTCACTTGTGCATGGGGTTTGGGGCCTTCAACTGGAGGTGGCAGGTAAATTATTCTTAGGAGAATAAAATGGTAAGACCACAAAAAAGTTAAAAAGTAAAAAGGCTTCTTGCGGATAGCCTGTTTGACATGAGGTTCATGAAAGGTGAGAATAAAGCACATTAATTAGTGGCTAATAAGTAAACCACTGCCGTGATAGATAGGAACTCTGAGACTGCATCAAACTACCCTCACAAAATCTCTTACAAAGGGTCTAATTTACAGGGCTGTACACAGTAACAAAGTATTTCTGTAATTACTGTTGAGAAAAGTCCCTTGTTCTTTGCTGCTGTCACTGAGAGCAGTAATTCCTACTCTTTTAGGAAGACTTGTTTTTGTTTTGTTTATTCACAGCAAAGTTTTTTGCTCTTTGATGACATGACACGTGTGGTCCTTTTCTGCGGTCAGCAATTAAGAGGTGGTCTCAACTGAGCAAAAAGGCTTTGTGACATAGGGAACATTTGCCTGAAATGTTCCCATGTGAGCCGTGGGCTTGGTTACAGGCTGAACGGGTGAAAAAAACATGGCTTTTGTTAGAATGACAGGCAGGCAGCAGAAGCAAAGTTTAACCCAAATCCTTTTGTAGATATTGGAAAGTCATAAGCCTTGAGATGACACTGGCACATTCAACATGCTGTGTGATCTGGGACTCTGTTGCTTGTATCGCTGTGTGAATGTGTGTACAGTGTAAACATTTTATGAAGTGCAGTTTCTGATCCATCGGTCTGTCTGGGCAAGAATGTCCCTTGATACTAAAAAGAACAGCAATCAGGACAGAATTGGTCAATGCGGCATGTCTAATGGTGGGAAGATATTTGAAGGACTCACTATAGACACAATAGGCTCTCTAAATAGCCTCTTTGCACCCGGAGTCTTATTGCAAACAGGTTCATTAAGGAGAGACATTCTGACACACAGCATCACAGTAATGAAAGTAGCTCTGTTTTTCTAATATTGTGTCTTGCCACTTCAGTTATGCTGCTGGTACAAGATTTCCCTTGTGTTGTTGTATATTTCTCCAGAAAAAGAATCAGTCTTCATAGAATATACAATTATTTTGTACAGGAATATATAACTCATACCTAAGAATCTGTCCTTCCTGTTTATGTGCACTAGTGCAAAAATAATTGGCAATCACATCTTAAAACAAAAAATGCTTTCACCTTTGATTTGGAAGGCTTATATATGTTAAAACGGTTATAACACAAATATATATATATACACACAGCTGTAATACACTTTCATGAATATACAAAGTCAGATAAAATGTTGTTCATGACCAAATATAAACTGAATATTAGTAATTTTTTTTCCCGTGAGGCACCTTGGTTTGTTTTGCTTCTTTTCTCTTCTTTAGGCACTGAAGTATAAGTTCATAGAGAGGAAAATCAAAAGGTTATAGTTTATCCTACTTTACATATAACTGGTGTGTGACTTAAGCTGTTGGATTGGCTTAATGTATACTTTGAACATTATGACCATGGGGGGAAAAAAGGTAATATTGGTTTAAAAGTGGATATGGAAAATTTAATGTGCTCAAGTGGGAACAATGGCATATTAAAAAAAAAAAAAAAAATTCATGACACAGATCTAATAATTCACTTGCCCCTGTAGGAATGGGGTATCGGCTCTGATGCCGCTTGGTAGTTTATTTTTATATACGCCCCTGGTCCCTGCTGTATATCCTTCGTATGGGTTCCAGAGAAAAGAAAGAAAATAACCTGTAGGGAAATCAGCTTAGAAACCTTTCATTAAATACATTGTGTTTCATATCATGTCGTTCACAAAATCTCCAAGAAAGATAGAAAGTGTTATCAGACTGCATGCGTAAAATACTATATTTGAATACTATAATTTGCTGTAAGATTAAGGACCAAGGGTATAGACATATTCGTTATTTCATTATTCACTTATGCTTGATGTATAATGCTTCAGGGGTTCTTTTCATTTATTCTTGCCTAGCACAGATATGCAGTTTTAACTTTTTATTTAATGCTGCAGAAAACATTCCTGTTCCCCTAAGCTTTACTGTCCTGCTTGTTTGCTTTTTAGTGGTGTGATTATTATTCTTTTGGAGGGGTTTTATATTGCTTTTAAGTTTGGTAGTTGTTTTATTTTCACAGGCATATACATTAGTTTAGAAGTAGCTAAAGTGTACTGATTATAAAAGAAATCTAAAATTACTTTTTGGCAGAAACTGAGAAATGGTCCACTTGTGATTGCAAATAATTATTTCTTTTATCTCAAGGTAAGAAAAATTGTAATTACTTTTGTTAATCTATATTGAAAAACAGGGTTGACAGAGTACATATTATGGGGGCTTCAAAAATCTGTCAGCATTTTTTTGACTGCTCGTGAAGCATAGCTTGGTCAAGCCAAATTTGGCCTTGTGACTGCTTTCTGCACATTAAAAAAGTTCATTAAATAACAAAAAGCAAACCTGGTTTGCTGAACACATTATGGATTTTTTTCCTGAAGTATTACATGTTAAATTGTGCATTTTCTTACGTGGAGTTAAAGAATGTTGAAATTCACAAGTGGTAATACTTGCACTGGTATTGCTTTAGTTTGTGGAGGGCCTAAAAATGGCTTGGTGTAGGTCGTGGTGTTACTGACAATGAGCCTCTTACTCTTCCCCCTATTTTTCTTCCTCTTTTCCCTATCTACTTACATATAAGTAGGTTTCTCTTTCTTCTTACATTGCCTAATTCAATATTCATCAATGATTCTCATACATAGGAAGTGGCATAAACTACAGTGTTTGCCATTCCAAAGACCACAGGCTCAAACTCCACCTAATTTGTAGCAGAAAACGTGGCTGCTCTGCCTGTTAGCTCCTCCTTGGCTGGGTGGTATTGTCTACCATGTAAGTTACGATTCTGTAACAGTACAACATTATTTGAGTTTCTTTGCACTTGCTTCATTTTGTAGTGTCACAGGAAAGAAAAAAATAGGACGCACCAACCGTGGGAGATGTTTTGTATCCTCTCAGCTGTCCTGGGCCAGAACATGCAGTATCTCTTGAAGAATAACTGTGACAGATGAAAATGGAAGTAGTCCCCTCATGCATCCAGAACTTGTTCCCCAGCAGTAGTAGCAGTACCACTGAATTCTGTTTCACCATGTGTTTGCCATCATCTCAGTTACCAAGTCTTTCCCAGGACTCCTCTTCCTAGCCATCTATATTCTTACCTCATTGCGATGGAAACTGAATGCCACCAAAATTACTGTTTGTGTATGAACACACTTGTAGCGCTGTATGTCCTGGTTGGAAGGGCATAGGCACTTTTTTTTCTTTTTCTTTTTTTGTTTTCCTGACAGAACTGTGTGGTTTTGTTTGGTCTTTTATTGTATGAAGAAGGTGGTCTCTGAGAAGCCAGTCTTGCATACTGCAGTTAGCGTAGTGAGGCTCAGGCAAGCCTGGTGTCCTTTAGTTCCACGTTTGTGACCCAGCTATCAAGGGTCCTCTGTTGAGGATGCACACACTGTTTCCTCCAGACGTTGACTGTCTATGGTAATGGGTGCTCCCTGAAGCAACCTGGGGAATTCTGAAACATGCTTAGAGTGCCCGAGCCTTAACATTAAATTTAGTCCAATATTCCGCTGAGAAAACTTGAGGAGGGCACTATGTTGAGGTACTGTGAACAGCCTGTGCTAGTAACCTGACAAGTGATGTATTCTGACCTACAGGTGGCTTAAGTATTTTTTATATTTTTAAACAAGGTGTGTTTCCTGCCCCAAAATTATGTAATTAAAATCTACAAGTCATTCACATAGCAGGCTTACTGGATGTACATAGAAAAAAAGTGTCTTTAGCAGTCTGTGTGGGTGTTCGGAGGCAGCAGGATGTGACTGAACTGGAATCACAAATTCACAGAATGGTTGAGGTTGGTAGGGGCCTCTGGAAGTCATCTTGCCCAATCCCTCTCCTCAGGCAGGGTCACTTAGAACCAGGATCCTGAACTCCACGATCTCATGGTCACTCCAGCCAAGGCTGCCTTCAGCCTCACATCCCCAGTGAGCCTTTCCTTGTTTGTGGTCCAGCACAACACCTTTCCTCATCAGCTCCTCTATCGCTTGGGTCAGGAAGTTGTCATTGGTGCTCTCCAGGAACCTCCTGAATTGCTTATGCACTGCTGTTTTGTTTCTCCAGCAGTTATCTGGGAGATTGGTCTTGCGTGAGGACCAGGGCTTGTGAATGTGAAGCTCCTTCCAGCTGTCTGTAGAAGTCCTCATCCACTTGTTCTTCCTGGTCACACAGCTGATCATAGACACCCACTGCAATGTCACCTATACTGGTGTGCTCCAATCACCTGGCCTAGCACCTTTCAGGGAGGGCTGGCAGCCTGGCAGATCACTTAAAATGTGGTCCTTTCCTTTGCAGCATGCTGGCAGTCTTTTGAAGAGTTAACTTATGCCAGTCTTCTATCACACAGTGGTTGCTTTCAGACAAATCTCTGAAAGGCAGAGGGTTGTTTTCACCTGAGATGGCAACCATGATATTTTAATTTGTTTATTGCTGTCATTTTAGACTGTTTTTTTAATATACAGGAAAGGCAGCTGTTCAGGCTTTTAATCCTTGTATAAAATTCACCTCTGCTATGCTTACTAAGTGGTATTGACAACTGATAATGACAGGGAAGCTGGCAAGTAATAACTAGTGACGATTTGGCAGATAGCTTCCCTTTCCTTGTGTTACTCCCTTCCTCCCTCTCTGTCTCCCTTTCCTGTCCTCTTTCCTTTCTTCCTTCCCTTCCCTCCATTCCCCCCTTCTCTTTGACCCTTCCCTACTCTCCTTCTTCTCCTTCCTCCTCCTCTCTTTTGCTCCTCTCCTCTTCACATAATTACAAAACCATAGACTGATTGATGTTGGCAGGGACCTGTGGAGGTCATCTGGTCCAACCCCGCCCCGCTCAAGCAGGGTCATCTAGAGCCAGTTTCCCAGGACAATGTCCAGACAGCTTTTGAGTATCTTCA